>CM035129.1:174512122-175112122 GCA_020205605.1 Panax ginseng | reverse complement strand
TCCATATAATATTATCAGCAAATAACATACACCAAGTGTCATGAACTAGTTAGTTCATGATCTGGACTCTTCCACTAGTTAGTAGAATTAGAGATATATATAAGAAATATAGAGTGTAGAAAGAATAGAGAGATTTAAGGGGGTGGGGAGAGAAATGGTAAATGGAAAAATTGCTATTCATTTAGAGAAAAACATATTATAGAAGAGACAAGATAAAGAGAATTTACATCATTCAACATGTTTATCTCATACTAGCCAATCACTATTTATAGGCCAAGTACTTTCTAATAGATAAGCATTGATGATAACTAATTATTTTGGATCATTAATATTTATTTAAATTCCTAGATATCATCTAATGACATGTGACACTAAGGTGGTGTTTGGTTACCACTTTTTACCTCTGAAAGCTCTTCATCTTTTTCGCTCAGACCTCATTACTTGTTTAATAAAAAATCTCACACCTCTGAACTGTAAGCCTCTATTTGGGTAAGAGACGAAATCATGTCTAGATCGAAGAGAGGAACATCTGAACTCTTTAATACAGGAATACCCTCACAAATTCAAAGAAATTATCTCCAATCTGCTTTTTCTCCAATTTTATACAGCGAGACGATGTCTTTCTTCTTCTCTCCTCGTTCCGATGAAAGCTCCAGCCTGATCTCCTCCGTTCCGACTAAATCGCCTCATGTCTCTTCTATAAGCATAAAGCTTGTTAACAATAAAGTCGGATTTGCCATTTATTTCCATAGAAATTGGTTATGGAAGAAATTGATTTGGCTATCCACATTTATGCTAATATTTTATCAGTAAAAATTGGTTAGGGAAGAAATCAATTTGGTCATCCACGTTAATATGCTAATATTTTATCGGCAATGATCTAAAGAAAATGAGAAAAATTGGAGTTTTTTAGATAGGTAGTTATTTTTTAATTATGGTATGGAATATATTTTATAATTAATACAATCCATTTATATATATAATGCCATATCTAAAAGTAGAATCTATTTCATTATGTGAATATAATTATTTATTAATATTCTTCTACATATTAAAGTTTGTGTGAAGTTTATTTGCATATAGATTTTAATATTAATTCTACAATTAAATTTTTTGAGTAAAGTTGATAATTTGATTGTGTATATTACTCCCTCCATCTCATAATTAACGTCCTAATTTGACTTTTATGGTCAAATTGACCATTTTTAGAATTATTAATTAAATATGTTTATATCGAACTTTCAAATTTCGAAACTTGACATTAGTAGTAAATTCTCCGTAGCTTATTATGAATATAATCACTTCATGTATATTTTGATTTTTTTTAAGATTTATTAATTTAAAAAATGGTTAATTTGATCATAAAAGTTAAATTATGACGTTTATTATGGGACGGAGGGAGTATAATTTTTCTCATAAAGTATTCAAAGCAATATACAAGGTTAAACTCATAAAATTAGTCGGATGTTTTAGAAAGTTTAGTTATCAAACAATTTTTTTCATTCAGTCTCTTAAAAATTATTTTGCAAGAACCTCTAAATTATATAGATCTTAATTATATAATTTTATCAAACACCACCTAAGAAGATAAGGACTTAACCACCTAAGAAGATAAGGACTTAACGAAAATACTTGTTGTGATCCTATTATAATAGGAAAATCACTTGATCTCCTATAACAATTCTCATGCAAATAGTTTGTCCAGTACACGTCCTTAATCACATCAACATCCACTTTTTTTCTTCTCAAGAACCCACCAAATGACCCACCTAAGAACTTTATCACATGTCTTGTCTTCTCTAGATCAATGAACACCATATTCCTTTTTTCCTCTACACCTTTCCATCACCTGTTTAATTAGGAAATAACATCCATAATAGATTTCCCAGGCAATAACCCAAATTGATTACCTGATGCTCTGATCCTTACTCTTAATCAATGTTAAATTACACTACCGTAACTTCATTATATGATTCATGCTTAATCTCTCTATATTTACTCCAATTTTTAATATTTCCCTTGTTTCTTATAAATTGACACTATCATACTTGTGGCTCGAGTATGTTTCAAGTCCATAAGATCTTGGTAAATGTTAACAGACTAGTCAGGCAACACCGCCCAAAGCATTTACAAAGTTCAATAGGAACACCGTCAGACTCGTAGCTTTACATAGTTCATCTTCGTTAAAGCTTTTAAACTTCAGATGCTCTGATTTTACAAATAAACCTCCTAGTTGCATCATCTAAAAATCCTCCATGAAATGAAACGTTTCAAGTAAGCTAATGAAAATGAGAAGAGATTATTAGTAAATTATTTTATATTATTATTTCGTATATTATAGATCTATCTCTCCGCCATCTAGTTTAAAAGTAGTCCCTCAATTACCAAAGTGAACATTTGTCTTCTTATAGTTGCTATTTAGTGTCAATTTTGTTTCCTAGGTGAATTATTCTCCAATTTGGTGCCACGTGCTAGCCATATGCATGTTTAATGAGGGTTGCCTCGTCCCCAATTTCATAACACATGCTAGTCATAATCTAATTTCAGGTATTTAAAAAGCCCATCAATTTTCACAATCTTTTCCATGTTAAATTCTCTGAAATTGATGATATCTTGTGGACTTGCGTTTCCAGCCATTGAGGGGCTATTCTGCTTGGCACAAGGATAATTTGTGGGACTTTTTTAAGGAATTTATTTTAGGACTGTTAAAGACTAGGAAAGTGGGGTTTGTAGAGTCTTTTCAATGTTCTAAAAGGCGTCAAGTAGGAGGCGGGCAGGGGGCCTAGGCGGGATTTTGTTTTTTAAGTCAATTTTAATATTTTATCTTACATTTATCCAAACAAAACAATAATAGAAAGCAAAATAATCTATAATAAAGATAATAAACGTTTTTGCTTAAAATTCAAACACGTATCTTTAACGTATTAGTTTTATTCATAAACAAGATTGTTATTAAATAATAAAATTTCAAATTTCAAATTCAATATTAAAACTTAAGAAACTAAACATAAATTTAAGAATTATATTGATTTAAACTAAATATTACAAATGTATCATCATTTATATAATTTGAAGTTGGTACAAGTTCCAAAAATTACAACTATAATAAAATTATCCATTTTGACTTGATCTTGTTCACTTCTTGTTGTGATTTAACTTACATTATGAATATGGTAAATCATTAGAAAAATAAATATATCAAGATTTGGTTTGGGTAGTTATTAAAAAAAAATATCTCCACCTAAGCTCCGCCTTTCCCGCCTAGGCCCCGCTTAATTTCCTGGAGGGATTTTTTGGCCTAGGCGAGGCGGCAGAGGGGGGCCTAGCGCCTAGGCGGCCGCCTTTTAGAACATTGAGTCTTTTCAGGAACTGATATAGGTTACAACAGTAAGATTAATCTTAGGGAATGTGAGCTGTTTAATGCTGAAATGGAACGAAGAAGACAATACCTAAACCTAGGTACGAGTAAAAAGAAGAAACTGTGCACATGTACACACACAAATGTCTCAGACATTTAACACTTAGTGTGCAGGAAAAATAACAAAACAGAAAATAAGATTCTTGGAGGAGATTTAAGAACAAAAATAGATGACAAGAATAAGAGAGTAAAGTAAGAATATTACCAGAGTTTGAGGTTTAAGAACAAAAGTAGATGAAGAAGATAAAAGTTTTGAACAATCAAATGACACTTGTACCAATTATTAAGCTCAAACCTAGTTGAGATTGCTAATCCAAACAAAGAGACCTTCAAACAACCTTCAATGGCAATAAACAGTAAATTAAACTAAGGATTTGGTAAAGGTAAATTAAACTAAGAATTTGGTAAAGGGATTCAAAAATCAAGAGAACTTGGAGAAGAAGATGGAGAGAGAGAGAAATGTAGAGAGATATAAAGCGAATGGTCAAGACAATTCTTCAATTCATAATATCATCTTGATGTCATTCATCTCATAATTGCCTTATATGTATAAAATTTGTATCCTAACTCCTAAGACACTTTGCTAATTTGCATTATGTTGTAACAAGCTACCCATGTGCTACCTATTTCTAGAACATTTTCTTAACTAGTACTCCCTAACTTCCACTTATTTACTAGTTTGGTCTATAGAACACGTAAATATAATTGATTGTAAAGTCTTCTAGAATCATGGTATCCCTATATATTTCTAAATGGCAAAACTAATCATTTAGCCACCGAAGTTGACACGTTTTATTGAATACCTGATTGAACTTTTAATTTTTCAAATTAACTCACTGAACTAATTTTTATTTTCAAATTGGGTCATTCCGTTAAAAAAGTTGACAGACGTTAATTTTTTATCTATGTGGCGCTGACGTGAAACCAAAAAAAATGAAAAATAAGAAAATGACATGGAAAATAAAAATAAAAAATCAAAACAACTTTTTGCAAAACAGATCTAACCATCTTCATCAAAACAGATCTTAATCAAAACAAAAGGAAAAAATTAGAATTTTCTTCATTTTATTCATCTTCCCCAAATTTTAGCCAAATGTAATGCGATGTGCAACTTCTAGTGCTTGCCAGTGTTCATATGGGTTAAAATATGTTTGCATCAGTAAAGAATTCAACATGCACAAAGCCAAAAAAAGTATAAAAACCCACTGGTGAATGATATGGGTAGAGCCGAACCACTGGTGACAAGCTAGGGTTTCTCATATAAAATAGCTAATCACTCGCAGACTCGATGGGAAAGAGAAAGAAGGAGCAGCTATAAAATACTACTAGTCCAGTCCAGGATCAGAAGGAAGAAGAAAACGAAGCGTATAGCGAGTCCCAAAAGAATATAAAGAAGAAGAAAGACACAATAGATGTCAAGATTCTGACACTCCATGAGCAGTCCGACAAGACATCGCCGCTCGTCGGTTACTTCCCTACCGGCTTCGACCCACTCAAGAACGGGCCGATGAAAGCCAAAGGAACGTGAAGCGGAACAATCGATTGCAGGTGGTTGTGAGCCCAAATGGGTCTCAAGTCGATTTTGTTGAGATTAATTATTCAGTCGATTTCGGTTGGGTTTTATTTGTTGGTTTATAATTTTAAAGAATTGGTTGCTGTGTAATTTGATGAAGATTTGGGGAAGATGAAAATACCCACCTGACCTCATCAATTGGGTCCAGAAAGAAGGGGGTTTCGTGCATCCGTCAGTCAGGATAGCAGAACGGGACCCCTACGGCCTTGGGTTGGTTGCCTCTGAAGAAATTCCAAAAGGGTCTGACCTTATTGCCCTTCCCCACCACATACCATTGCGGTTTGGGTCCTCTGTAGAAGAAGATGGTGGAGATGATGCTTATTCTGTTTTGGTCAGCTTGGCCGGTCAAGTTCCTGGTAGAGTATTTTGTGCTCAAAAGTTCCACGTAGACCGATGGATGCACGAAGCCCCCTTATTTTTCTTTTTTTCTGTCCACGTCAGCAGCGCCACGTAGATAAAAAGTTAATGTCCGTCAACTTTTTTTTTTAACGGAATGACCCAATTTAAAAATAAAAATTAGTTCAGTGAGTTAATTTGAAAAATTAAAAGTTCAATCAAGTATTCAATAAAACGTGCCAACTTCGATGGCTAAATCATTAGTTTTGTCATTTCTAAATTCACTAGAATGCTGATCTACCTATGCTCGCATTGTGTTCTAGATAAAATTTTAGATGCACAACCACATGAAGGGGTTAGGGTTCATGCACCATGAGGTTGTTTCTGCAGGTCCTCCAAGTGAGGCAGAAGCCTAGCAAATCAATTAAGCTTTAAATTTCCAATTAAGGAGATAGGAAGTGGCCTATATGAGATGTAAGTAAATTAGCATAGGTTACACCCTGTCAAACCTTCACAAAAGAAACATGAGTTGCATCGATTGCAACACAAGTGCATTATTAGTAATTACTTTTGATACATCTCCCAAACTGACATTTTAGAATGTCCTTTTCTTTACTTGATAAAGAGGACGGTGAGGTAAATAAACGTAGCCAGCCACAAAGTTGTACTTACTTCCTAGTGAGTTTAGTATTTACTTTTGATAAATCTCCCAAACTGACATTTTAGAATGCCCTTTTCTTTACTTGATAAAGAGGACAGTGAGGTAAAGAAACGTAGCCAGCCACAAAGTTGTAATTACTTCCTAGTGAGTAGGGAATGTGCAGAATCATTTTTATCTCGAAAATGGAATAGAATGACAGTTGTATGAATCCCCATAAAGAAGAGAAAAGAAAAGGAGAGGAGTATATAATATATAGACAGACAGACCGATCAACCTTAAAGAAGAGCCTGTTGTCCTGGCCAGTAGCAGCAACGCGTAGAACAGACTCAGCAGCACCAATAGTATTAGCCAAGCATGCAAATATGCTGTTAGCAGTATCCTGCGAAATCTGCCATTCCAGGGGATCCACAGGGACCCTTGATAATGGGATGGGATGAGAGAAAGATTGCATCAGAATGTAGTTAATTATAGTAAATGCATGAATATAAGTTATATAACAAACAAACACATTAATACAATACAAAGCATGTACTCTGAATGACAAAATGAAAAGAAACACGGAGAAGCCAGTACTACACAAAGAATCCTGATTGTAGGGGGTGAATCATAGATAACCAAACAAGATTGATGTCTGAAAATGACATTGAACTGATAGCCGAAACCAAAAACTTAAAAATTGGTGTGATACATGTAAGTAATAAAAACAACAAAAATCTTTTAAGCAATAGTACTTTAGTTTATTAATATTATGATTGTATTATCTAAAATAAATGAATTCATATGGAATTAGCTTTGAGTTTTAAAATCTGGAGTGTGTGTGTATATATATACTTACGAAATGTTCATCTGGCGGAAGAGGAGGCCGAGGATAGCGAGGGAGCAGAGAAGGACGATAAAGACGTCCGAGAGAAGAGACAGAAGGCTGGAATTCCGGTATGCACAGTGGTAGTAAACCAGGCCCCCGCATATTATCCCTATAATCGTCTTCCCTGCTACCTCTCCCCCCAAAATCTCAACCCCTCTCCTACTCTTCCTCGTACCGACTCCGACGCCGACTCCGCTGTTGTTTTTGCTACAACTAATAGTATTATTACTATTATTATTATTATTATTATTGTTTGTAGGAGTAGTATTGACACCACTACTGCTCTCCATCCTCCTTCTCGACCGAGAGTCTCTCGATCCCTCTTTTTCTTTCCGGTCAGCAACACTGTAATAATTTGCTAGTACACCCAAGGCCCTGTTCGGAATAATTATAAATCGGTCAAACAAACTTATAGCTAAGTGAGTTATAAGTTATTTTAAAATAAATTAGTTTTATCAAATGTAATGTCTATTTTGTCCTTATTTTACTTTGACTCTTTTTTTTATTAATATCTTTCATTTATTATAACTTATTTTAATTTAATTTTTGAGTTATGAACGTTTTTACTTATAAGTCATAATTTAGAACTTATATTTTAAGTTATAAGTCCTGTGAATGAAAGAATAGATCTGACACCCGCCTCTCTTTTTTTTTTTTAAGGTGGGGTTGGCATAACTTTCTCTTTTTTCTCAAATAAAATTTATACCAATAAACAATTACTGAGATCAAATATTGATAAATAAAAGGCCATAACGATGTGTATTTCATCTCTCGCAGTCGCATGTGCAATGGATGAGTGTTAGATTTGATTATTTTTGATTTTGTGAGTAATTTGGGAAAGAATTAGGGAAATTATTAATGACACAGAAATATTTGTTTATTTTTGAGGTTGTGTAACATTTATGATAAAAATAAAAATTTACTCTATTCTAAAAAAAAATTAATTTTACAATGTTTAACTTGAGACACGTGGTGTATGTCAAATAAGACTAGTATGTTATAAAATTATGTCTAAATTCATAATATAATGGATGTCTAGATACATGTAATTTCAATATCCATTGAGTTTTGTAACTCATGACTCTTTAGTTTTATAATTTACTAGTAGTATTGATGATCCTACTTCTATATATATGACAATTGTAAAGTGATAGAAGGTGATATAAAAGATTATGCAAATACTCTCTTTTCTCTAATCATCTTGTTTTTAGTTATCTTTCATAATATTTTATAATACGTTATCAGCACGAATTGCTTATCATTTTCGTCTTGAAGGAGAAGGTATTACTCTATCTCTATATATATAATATATGTTATGTTCTGTTATTACGACCATATGAATGAGGTGATAAAGTATTACAGTGTCTTGTATATATATGTTCAGTGGCGGAACCAGAACATAATTTAAGGGGGGGCAAAATACATCAATAAAAAAAATTATTTATTAACGCCAAGAGCTTCTTCGGTTGCATAGTGAAGCGAGAGCAGTAAATCAGATCCTGCGAATCAAGCATAGTTTGAAAACGTCTCAAAATTTGTTCGTTTTCAATTGTTGAAAAAATATCCTTCTCAATATAAACTACTAGACTGTCATTCATCCACTCGTCTCCCATTTTGTTACGCAAGTCAGTCTTGACAATTTTCATCGCAGAGAATACTCTTTCAACAGTAGCAGTTGCAACTGGTAAAACCAAAGCCAACTCGATCAATCGATATACCAATGTAAAAGTCATATGTCTTCTTGTTTCAATCAGCTTCTTAGCAAGACTTCCCAAACCCAAATTTTCGATCCCAAAAAATTGACTATCGCATCGCATATCATAAATGTAATTTTCAAGTTGATCCCCAAGTATCATGCGATCAGTCAATGAGAAGTCTTCTGGATAAAGCTCAGCAAGACGGAGTAATTTACTTTTGTCAAATTGAGAGAACGAATCCCTTGGATCAAGGCATGATATGCATAAAAGTAACTCAGGTTGCTTCGAAAAACGATTGTTCATCTCTTGAACAATTGAATCAACAACCTACATTGTAATAATGAAAATTAAAAAAGATAAATTTTTAGATAAAATAATGAAAAAGATTTATAGAGATTATACGACAAAAAATCTCAACACGATAATGATGAAAATTAGTAATAATTTGTCCATCATACCGCTACGCATCATGGATCTCATGTTTTCTTCCATATTAATTATTGGGATCGCGTTTTCTCACAAAATATATCGACTTCCTTCAAAAATTTCTCCCATTCCGCCTCCCTAAAATCTTGTAGTCGAGCTTTCATTACCCCAATCAATCTCACAGCATGCACAATGTTTTGATCTTTTTGTTGCAAGGCAAGTGACAAATCATTTGTGATTCCTAATATATATTTCATCAAATGCATCACAAATACAAATTCATAATTCTCCATCTTATCAATCAAACTCATGGCTATACCGCTATTATCATCAGAAGCACCATCATCATGCACATTTTCAAGCACTTGTAATACGGAAGTCCACATAGACATAAGACGGATTATTGTTATGTAATGTGACCCCCAACGAGTATCATCTGGCCTTCTTAAACTGATTTCTTGATTTTTTCCCTTACCACTAACTATCTCTCCCTTTTCCAAACACTCCACGATCCTATTATGTTCAAGCTGTCTAAGTTTATCTTTCCTTTTACATGATGCTCCAGCCACATTCACAATCATAGTAACATATTGAAAAAAATCACTCACAATACTGCTGCTCTTGGCAACAGCAACAACTACTAATTGGAGTTGGTGAGAAAAACAATGGACATACCTTGCATTTGGATTTTCTTTTAAAATAAGAGCCTTCAATCCATTGAACTCGCCTCGCATATTTGAAGCCCCATCATATCCTTGACCTCTCAATCTCGATAATGACAATTTATGCTTTGCAAATAATTCATCAATAGCATTCTTCAAAGAAATAGACGACGTGTCAGGCACATGTACCACACCAAGAAACCTTTCAATCACATCTCCATGGTTGTTTACATATCTCAAAACAACTCCCATTTGCTCCTTTATTGAAACATCTCGAGACTCATCAACCATAATAAAAAATATTTTATCCCCAATATCATTGATGATGGCAAGTGTAGTTTCCAATTTGCAGACAAGCACTTGTTAGTTCTTTTTGAATTTTTGGAGAAGTCATTTGATTGTTTCTAGGAGCATTCTCATTAACTACCTTGCTTACTTCTTCATTTCAGTAGTCGTATGTACCACTCAAAAACTCAAGAAAATTTCCCTTATTTGATGAAGCCGATGACTCATCATGTCCATTTAAAAAGACAAACCTTGCTTCAAAAAGAAGGCGTGTGACATCCAAAGTCGTTGATTAAACGTGTGCGATAAGCAACCTCCATCTCTTGCCCTTGTCTTTAGTAAGATATGTGACACACTCGCCTTTGATTTTTAAAACCTTGAAGTTGCATTCTAAAGCATCATTATGAGCACTATTCAAGCACCCACATGTTCTTGAAATTTTCAATTGCCTTTTTCCAAATAATAAACCTTTTTTGTAAAAGCATCTACTCTGTTTGAATGGCCAAATAGATAAGAAGAAAAGCAAAAGGCCGCGATCCTTCGAAATGCTATACTCCAACCATTCAAAATTTTTAAACCAAATGGTCAAAGCTTCTCTTCACATTAGAATAGTTTTTTTGGGGATAATTATGGGCAATTGGTTGACATGGACCTCTAGTCAAATACTCTCTTCGAACTTGATCTCTAATTATAATAGCAAAGTCTTCAATTGATTTACGTAACCCCGGATCACTAACAATATCATTCGGATTGAACTCCACACGTGAATTATTAAAATCACCACTTGCTTCAAAACTTGGTATTTGATTATTAGAAGAATCAACAGTTCTTCGTCGCTTAATCAAGTATTTATCCATAATCTAGTATAAATAAAAACATCAATTGCTAATCAATAATTTCATTAATTTAAACATTTCATAATAATTTCATTAATTTAAACATTTCATCAATTATTTAAGAAAATGTAAAATTAAAAAATTCTAGCTAATCTAAATAATTAAAAATAAATTCAATTTTTCCTAAATTAACAGAAAATCAATTATTCCTAAATCCTAAATTAACAGACAATCAATTAAATTAACAGAAAATCAATTATTCCTAATTATTCCTAAATTAACATAAAATCAATTAAATTAATAGAAAAGCAATTAAAATCAAGTATTCCTAAATGAAGGCTAAGGCAGACAGGCAGTAAGGCAGACTGACCGGTTAAGAAGAGATGAAGAGAGTTAGAGACTTAGAGTCTTAGAGAGGCGGCACCGCGGCAGTCAGTGGCGGAAGCATAAGGCAGTAGCCAGTAAGATATTAGATATGATTATGAAGAGAGGCGGCAGTCAGTGGCTCAGTGCAAGGGAAGGGCTAACTGGCAACTGCTATTCTGCTAACTTGCTTGTGGAAAAATGAGGAGAGGCGGCCAGACCTAATGGCTAATACAAACATAAAAAAAAAAAAAAAAATTAGTGAAACGACGTCGTTTCATGATTGTTTAAAAAAAAATTTTATCAAGAAGCGGTCTGCTGTCATTGCCATTCTGTCTTGTGGCCATTGGCGTGGCGTCTCGGCTGCCTCGGCCTCCCGCGCCGCCTCCCGCCTCCCGCCCCCGGCCTGCTCCGGCTGCTCACACTTGCCTAGCCACCACCTGGGCGTGCCCCCCGCCTGCTTCGCCATGGCTGTATATGTTATCTATTATCTATGTGCGATTACTTGTATGCTTATTTTTTTATTTCAGTGTACATGCATGTACATCAATATACTACATACTGCATACTGCAACAAATAAACATGCATATACTGCAATATACATACTACATATACATACACATATATACTTCTATATATGAGTGAAAGTTCTGTAAGTCTGTACGTACAATCATGCATTTAATAGTTCCGTCCAACAAAATTTATCATAATTGTTGATCCATTATAGATATAAAGTATGAAAAAAAAAATCAGTTTCAAAATCCTTAAATTATAAACGTGTTTCAATGATTCTGTTTTAGCTACTTGATTTTAGTTATATCACAATATGACATTGATTTGTTACACGTTATATATTACTAACAACTATACACACTGTAATATTACCACATATATTACTTCAAAGTCTTAACTTATTAGTTTGTGCATTTTTTTTTGTGTTGTGTTTGAATTCTTAGATATCACAACTGTTTAACGTTAATTCATTGCGCTGCTGCTTACACAACCTTATAGATACTATTTGCGATTTTTTTTTTAGTTAGTTTTCCACTCTACTATTAGTCACATTCGTATGTTGCTGTGTTTATACGTGTTTGACAACCTATGACTTTAATCACGTACTACACATCATATTTATTTTAGTAATCTTTTATAAGAAACTATATCATCAATTGAGATTCTGAACTTGTAGTATGATGTAAATCAAACCATTTGAGTGTGTTATACCAACACAACTATATATATATTTTTTTACTGTATTTGCTTATATATTGTGTGCACATTTTACAAGAAATCATATATTATTCTAATTTATTATAAAAGTATCATTTATCATGGAAGCATGTTTGAAAATTATATATATAGATATATAAATATTTGTTCATATGTTTATACACAAGTGAATAGTTATATGTGGATAGTTAAAATAAATTAAATTTTTAATAATGTTTTGATATTTTTTTTTGCATGAAGTTACAATGACAAATCTTCCCAAACTTGAATTCGTGGAACTTGATATTACGGGTAAGAATTATTTGTCATGGATCCTTGATGCCGAAATTCATCTTGATACCATGGGTCTTGGAGACACCATTAAAGATGATAATGAAATACCTAGTCAAAACAAGGCAAAGGTCATGATTTTCTTACGCCATCATCTCCATGAGGAGTTAAAATTAGAGTATCTCACAATAAAAGATCCTCTTATTCTTTGAAAAAATTTGAAAGAAAGATATGACCATCAAAAGATAGTTATTCTCCCAAAAGCTCGTTATGATTGGATACATTTACGATTGCAGGATTTTAAATCAGTAAGTGAATATAATTATGCAATGTTTAAAATCAGTTCTAAATTGAAATTGTGTGGAGATAATATCACTGATGGAGATATGTTAGAAAAAGCATTCTCTACTTTTCATGCCTCGAATAAGCTCCTGTAGCAGCAATATAAAGAACGAGGTTTAAGAAATATTCTAAACTGATTTCATGTCTCCTTGTGGCTGAACAAAATAATGAGCTTTTAATGAAAAATCATGAATCGCGACCAATTGGTTCAGCTCCATTCCCTGAAGTGAATGTTACAAGATATAATAATAATTATGGTCGTGGTCGTGGTCGTGGTCGTGGTCGTAATAGAGGTCGTGGTGCTGTTCGTGGTCGTGGCCACGGGCGAGGAAGTTTTAATTACCGCAGTCATGATACCAAATCTTCAATGAATGAAGAGAAACAAGAAAAGGAGAAGAATATAAATAACAGAGATACCAAGAAGGAAGAAAATATTTGTTATCGGTGTGGAATGAAAGGACATTGGTCTCGTACCTGTCGTACAACCAAACATCTTGTTAATTTATATCAGTCCTCATTGAAAGGAAATAAGAAGAACATAGAAATAAATTTTTCTCATCCACATCAAGATAACGATGATATCTATTTTGATCCTATGGATATGAAACACCTTGGCGTTGCAAATTTCTTTACCAATGAGTAAATTAATATTCCTTGTAATGAAAATAATTAGTTCAGAATTATGTTAGTCCTTTTAAGTGTTTATTTTATGCTAATGTATTTTCTTTCATGTTGGCTTATTTAATGTATTTTGTTTTCTTTCGTAAAGAATTGTGTTATTAAATATATATAATATTATGTCTTATTATGAACTTATTTTATATTTATTCCTCTTATGAAGAAAATATGGATATGCGTCATGCTATACATGAGCCTAATATCAATGGTGGAGATATATGCTTAGCAAATACTGCAACGACACATACCATTCTCAGACATAAGCAATATTTTTCAAATCTAAGAATGATGAAAGCAAAAGTGAATACAATATCAGATTCAGCAGACTTGATTGAAGGCTCTGGAAGAGCCAATATAATGCTTCCTAGTGGAATAAAATTTATCATTGATAATGCTTTATTTTTCACTAAATCAAGGAGGAATCTGCTAAGTTTTAAAGATATACGACTTAACGGGTACCATATTGAGACAACTAATGAAAATGGTATTGAATATCTTTATATTATATCAAATGTCTCTACTAAAAAACAAATATTAAAAAAATTACCCGTTTTATCTTCAGGTTTGTACTATACAAGTATTAGTACAATTGAAGTCAATGCAATAATGAACCAGAAGTTCAATGAACCAAATAATTTTATTATTTGGCATGACCGGTTGGGTCATCCTGGATCAATAATGATGCGAAGAATTATTGAGAATTCACATGGATATCCATTAAAGAACTAGAAGATTCTTCAATTTAAGGAATTCTTCATGTGTTGCTTGTTCTCAAGGCAAATTGGTCATTAGACCATCACCAGCTAAAATTGGGACTGAATCCCCAAGGTTTCTAGAACGTATTCAAAGAGATATTTGTGGGCCTATTCACCCACCAAGTGGACCATTTAGATATTTTATGGTTTTAATAGATTCATCTACAAGATGGTCACATGTGTGCTTATTATCAACTCGCAACCTGGCGTTTGCGAGATTACTTGCTCAAATTATTAGATTACGAGCACAATTTTCAGATCATACAATCAAGACTATTCGTCTTTATAATGCTGGTGAATTCACATCCCAAACATTTAATGATTATTATATGTCTCTTGGGATAAATAATGAACATCCTGTTGCCTATGTTCATACTCAGAATGGTCTTGCTGAATCGTTGATTAAACGCCTCCAGTTAATTGCAAGACCATTGCTCATGAGAACAAAACTTCATGTATCTGTTTGGGGGCATGCTATTTTACATGCAGCAACACTTATTCGCTTTAGGCCAACATCATATCATAAATTCTCCCAATTACAATTGGTTTTTGGTCATCAGCCAGATATTTCCCATCTAAGAATATTTGGTTGTGCAGTATATGTTCCAATTTATCCTCCACAACGCACAAAGATGGGTCCTCAAAGGAGGCTGGGAATATATATTGGGTTTGAGTCCCCATCAATAATTAAATATCTTGAACCCTTAACAGGTGATTTATTTACGGCACGATTTGCCGACTGTCATTTTGATGAGACTATGTTCCCAGCATTAGGGGGAGAAATTAAATAGCTGGATAAAGAGATTACATGGAATGCATTGTCATTATTGAATTTTGATCCTCGTACAAAACAATGTGAACAAGAAGTTCAAAAGATACTTCATTTGCAAGATATAGCAAATCAGCTACCAAATGCATTCACTGACTTAAAAGGAGTAACCAAATCTCATATACTAGCTGTAAATGCTTCAGCTCGGATTAAAGTTCCAATAGGATAATCCGCAAAAATAATAGCAAATGAGTCTAAGGCACGCTAGAAGCTGGTAGACCAATCGGTTCGAAAGACAAAAATCCTCGAAAAAGAAAAGAATTAAATAGACAAGTTGGCATTATTGAGGAGGAAAATATTCATGAGGATATAGACATAGCTAATCATAAAACCCCAGAAGAGGTTCAGGTACCTGAAAACAATAAAAATGATGAGATCTCGATAAGTTATGTCTCTACAAAGAAAAGATAGAACCGAAGTGAGATAGTTGTTGACAATAGTTTTTCATATAATATATCACTTGATATAATTAATGAAAACGAGGATTCTGAGCCTAATTACAGCCGAAGAATGTAGACGCGCGAAATGATTGGCCAAAATGGAAAAAAAGCAATCTGGTGAAATTAAATTCACTTGCAAAAGCGTGAAGTTTTTGACTGTAGTCAAACACCGAAGGAGTAAAGCCGATTGGATACAAATGGGTATTTGTGAGAAAAAGAAATGAGAAAAATAAAATCATAAGATTTAAAGCGCGACTTGTGGCCTGAGGGTTTTCACAAAGACCTAACATTGATTCTGATGAAACATATTCTCCTGTGGTAGATGCCATTACATTGCGGTATCTTATTAGCTATGCAACTCATGAAAAATTAGATATGTGCCTAATGGATGTTTATTCTGACCTATTTATATGGGTCGATTGATAATGATGTTTATATGAAAATCACGAAGGATTTAAAATGCACGAAGCATATAATTCAAATCCAGAAATTTACTCAATCAAGTTGCAAAGGTCCTATATGGGTTAAAGCAATCGGACGACGTGGTACATACTGATCGTCTTAGTGAATATTTATTGAAAGAAGGGTATAATAATAACCTATATGCCCATGTGTTTTTATAAAGAAGTGAATCCAGATTTTGTTATCATTGTTGTGTATGTTGATGATTTAAATATTATTGGAACACATGGAGAGATTTCAAATAAAATGAATTATTTAAAGAAAGAATTTGAGATGAAAGATTTAGGAAAAATAAATTTTGTCTCGACTGCGAGATCGAGCATTTAGCGAGATGGAATTCTCATTCATCGATTTCGACTACACATAGAAAGGTCCTTAAAAGATTTTATATGGATAAAGCTCATCCATTGCGTACCCCAATGGTTGTTAGATCACTTGATGTGAAAAAGGACTCTTTTAGACCTCGTAAGGATAATGAAGAATTACTTGGTTCTGAAGTACCATACCTCAGTGCAATTGGTGCATTAATGTATCTTGTTAATAATACACAACCTGACATAGCAGTCTCTGTGAATTTGTTAGCAAGATATAGCTCTCTCTCACCCAGAAGACATTGGAATGGGGTTAAACATATTTTTTCTTTACCTACGAGGAACTATAGATATGGGCTTATTTTATTCAAATAATGATAATCATAAATTAGTTGGATATGTTGATGCGGTATTTATCTCGATCCACATAAAGGTCGATCTCAAGCAGGTTATCTTTTTTATGTGTGGTGATCTTTGCTATATCATGGAGATCTAAAGCAAACATTAGTTTCACTTCATCTAATCATCTTTGAAATACTTGCGATCCATGAAGCAAATCGAGAATGTGTGTGGTTGAGATCAATGACTCAACATATTAAGTGAAACGTCACGGTTTATCCTCCGCGGAGGAACTCCAACCATTACGTATGAAGACAATCTTTGCATGTATAGCTCAATTAAAGGAGGATACATCGAAGGAGATAAAACAAAGCACATCTCCTTTGAATTTTTTTTCACATGACCTTGATAAGTGTGGTGACAACATTGATGTTAAACAAATTCTTTCAGGAAGATAATCTAGTGATTTTTTCACAAAGCATTACCAGTACGCAGCGTTTGAAGGATTGTGTCATAATATTGGAATCTGGTGAAGAACTTGAGGATACATTCATGAGGCGAGCTAATCTGTATTGCACTCTTTTTTCCTTAACGAGGTTTTTCCCATTGGGTTTTTCTGGTAAGGTTTTAATGAGGCAACTTTCGATGCGTATAGCTATACAATAGACATCGAGGGAGTGTTATAAAATTATGTCTAGATTCATAATATAATGGATGTCAGATACATGTAACTCCCATGTCCATTGAGTTTTGTAACTCATGACTCTTTAGTTTTGTAACTTACTAGTAGTATTGATGATCTTACTTCTATATATATGACAATTGTAAAGTGATGGAAGGTGATATAAAAGATTATGCAAATACTCTCTTTTCTCTAATCATCTTGTTTTTAGTTATCTTTCATAACATTTTATAATATAGTATTATTTTATTGAGAAATATGAATCTCAACCAATTGTACTCATACTATCCAACTTGGTAACACTCGTTTTCAATTCATCAATCATAAATATAACACATTACGGATTATCTATCCACTAATATCAAAAAGATCTCTTAAAATATTACCGGGTGTAATTATACCCATATTAGTCATACATTTTATTAATATAAATTAATATCCTAAAATTTTAAATTTAATCAAATCACACAATTAATTGTATTTTTTTAAAAGCACGATAACTATAAAGTTGGTAAAAAATTATAGTGAATATTATAAAAGATAACTAATATTATGAACAAAGATGACAAAAACAAAGATGATTAGAGAAAAGAGAGAGTTTGCATAATATTTTTATATATCATATAATCACTTTACAATTGTCTTATTTATAGAAATAAGAACAATAATACTACTAGGATGTTACAAAACTCAAGAGTCATACATTTTAATACTCAATGGAAGTTACATGTATCTAGACATCCATATGAATCTAGACATTTTATAACACTCCCCCTTGGATGTCTATTGTATAGCTATACGCATTGAAAGTTGCCTCATTAAAAACCTTACCAGAAAAAACCCAATGGAAAAAAACCTTGGTTAAGAAAAAAAGAGTGCAGCGCGTATTAGCTCCCCCTCATGAATGTATCCTTAAGTTCTTCAGCTGTCGCATTCCAATATTGGGACGCAATCCTTCAAACATTGCAGTTGGTAATGCTTTAGTGAACAAATCTGCTAGATTATCTTTTGAGCGAATTTGCTAAACATCAATGTCACCACACTTATCAAGGTCATGTGTGAAAAAAAAATTCGGTGAGATGTGCTTTATTCTATCTCCTTTGATGTATCCTCCTTTTAATTGAGCTATACATGCAGCATTGTCTTCATACAGAATGGTTGGAGTTCCTCTGCTGGAGGATAAACCGCATGTTTCACGAATATGTTGAGTCATTGATCTCAACCACACACATTCTCGACTTGTTTCATGGATTGCAAGTATTTCAAACATGATTAGATGAAGTGGCAACTAATGTTTGCTTTGTAGATCTCCATGATATAGCAAGATCACCACACATAAAAGATAACCTGCTTTGAGATCGACCTTTATGTGGATCGATAAATACCTGTGATCAAAGATATCCAACTAATTTATGATTATCATTATTTGAATAAAATAAGCCCATATCTATAGTTCCTCGTAGGTAAAAAAAATATGTTTAACCCCATTCCAATGTCTCCGGGTAGGAGAAGAGCTATATCTTGCTAACAAATTCACAGAGACTGCTATGTCAGGTCGTGTATTATTAACAAGATACATTAATGCACCAATTACACTGAGGTATGGTACTTCAGAACCAAGTAATTCTTCATTATCCTCACGAGGTCTAAAAGAGTCCTTTTTCACATCAAGTGATCTAACAACCATTGGGGTACGCAATGGATGAGCTTTATCCATATAAAATCTTTTAAGGACCTTCTATGTGTAAGTCGACTGATGAATGAGAATTCCATCTGCTAAATGCTCGATCTACAGGCCGAGACAAAATTTTATTTTTCCTAAATCTTTCATCTCAAATTCTTTCTTTAAATAATTCATTTTATTTGAAATCTCTCCATGTGTTCCAATAATATTTAAATCATCAACATACACAACAATGATAACAAAACCGGATTCCGACTTCTTTATAAAAACACATGGGCATATAGGGTTATTATTATACCCTTCTTTCAATAAATATTCACTAAGACGATTTACGATTCACACACGTCGTCCGATTGCTTTTAACCCATATAGGGACCTTTGCAACTTGATTGAGTAAATTTCTGGGATTTGAATTATATGCTTGAGTGCATTTTAAATCCTTCGTGGATTTTCATATAAACATCATTATCAATTGACCCATATAAATAGTCATGTAACAACATCCATTAGGCACATATCTAATTTTTCATGAAATACAGCTAATAAGATACCGCAATGTAATGGCATCTACCACAGGAGAATATGTTTCATTGTAATCAATGCCAGGTCTTTATGAAAATCCTTGTGCCACAAGTCGTGCCTTATATCTTACGATTTCATTTTTCTCATTTCTTTTTCGCACAAATACCCATTTGTATCCAACTGGCTTTACTTCTTTGGGTGTTTGGACTACAGGTCCAAAAACTTCACGTTTTGCAAGTGAATTTAATTATGCCTGTATTGTGTTAGTTCCCAGTAGGCACGATAGATATCTAGAAGGGGGGGTTGAATAGATAATTAAAACTTTTTCTTTTAATCTTTTTAAGTTGATGGTAATCAATGAACAACAGAATGAGTATATGTAAAAAACCTTATGTTATATATCTTGAGTTAATGAGATTGAGACAGTTATGACAGTTATAGCAGATATTGCAGTTAATGAACACAATAGTTTTAAGTGGTTCAAAGCACTAAAAGCTCCTAGTCCACTCTTCTACTCCTTGAGTAGGAAATTCACTAAGGATGTCTGTTACACTTCTTAAATCTCATGATTCCTTCTGACCAAAGAGTTTAGGTATTTCTTAGTTCACTCTTGAACTCTTCAAGTCCAAAGCAGACTTGGTCTCTCGCATGATCACTTAGAACTCTTCAAGTCCTTCAGACACGGAACTCTTACTTTAGTTGATTGAATGTTGTTTAGATCGTGATTGATCTTTATTAGGTTTCTAGTAAGCACTTGTTTGAAAGAAGCTGAATAGGCGAGCAAGCTTTTCCTTTTCTCGGATCGTAGAGTTGAAGCGTTGAGTGTTGTTCTTATTTTTTTTTCGTTCAATACTTGCTTCTCTTTTCTCATCATCTTTGATCTGTATATATGTGATCTTGAAATCTATCCGTTGAAGTCATCTGATGAGCCATTAAATACGTTTGACATTTCTGAGCTTTGATGGAGACTTTTCTACATATCTTCTGAATTATACTCTGGCCCACTAACACAGCAGACTGCTTTCTCACCTAACACCTCAAAAGGTGTTTTCCTCTGCCCAATGGTCCTTTTCTTAGCTTCTTGAGTACGTTTCTTTTGATCAATACTAAGGATATCTTTTGTATGTTGGGACTGGTGAGAGCTTCAACGTTCAAAACCCATTCCATATTTGTTGGAGTCCATCTTCAAATGAACGATAGGGCTTGATGTTTCTGACACAAAGCAGATGACACTCTACTATTAATATCGTAGTGTCTTGTCATATTGGTGCCTGTTCGTAAGAGATCACTACGATTTCTCACAAGGATTTGCACACAACATTCTTCACTTGCTCGTCTTGCAAACTCTACATTTTCGAGAGCACACTACGATCTTCACTTGCTCGTCTTGTAGATTCTGCATTTTCGAGAGCACACTATGATCTTTGAGTTAGTTTCGACAAAAGTCTGGACCACACTTCGATTCGTGGAGAGGCCCTTCAAGGCAGATACACTACGATCATCTCAGCACTATGATCCTTCCTTAGCTTCTGCATTCTGTTGATCAGCCGGATAGACTACAAGTCTATCTATTTCTTTCTAGCCATAGATCAACCTAACAGATTTGATCTCTTTATCTATACAAGTGAACATTAAAGGCTAAGATCAACCTAACACTTTTGATCTATCACTAAGTCCTTGTACATATATTCTTTGAAGGACTTTACATAATCATGATTAGTTTCATAAAACATCAAATCACAATATGCATTCTTCCAACATATTGCTTCTTTCCATTTTGGCCAATCATTTCTGTGTCTACATTCTTCGACAGAATTAGGTTCAGAATCCTCGTTTTCATTAATTATATCAAGCGATATATTATATGAAAAACTGTTGTCAACAACTATCTCACTTCGATTTTATCTTTTCTTTGTAGAGACATAACTTATCGAGATCTCATCATTTTTATTATTTTCAGGTACCTGAACCTCTTCTGGGGTTTTATGATTAGCTATGTCTATATCCTCATGAATATTTTTCTCCTCAATAATGCCAACTTGTCTATTTAATTCTTTTCTTTTTCGAGAATTTTTGTCTTTCGAACCGATTGGTCTACCACGCTTCTGGCGTGCCTTAGACTCATTTGCTACCATTTTTGCGGATTGTCCTATTGGGACTTCAATCCGAGCTGGAGCATTTAAAGCTGGTATATGAGATTTGGTTCATCCTTTTAAGTCAGTGAATGCATTCGGTAGCTGATTAGCTATATCTTGTAAACGAAGTAACTTTTGAACTTCTTGTTCACATTGTTTTGTACGAGGATCAAAATTAAATAATGACAATGCATTCCATGTAATATCTTTATCCAGCTGTTTAATTTCTCCCCCTAATGCTGGGAACATAGTTTCATCAAAATGACAGTCAGCAAATCGTGCCGTAAATAAATCACCTGTTAAGGGTTCAAGATATTTAATTATTGATGGGGACTCAAACCCAATATATATTCCCAGCCTCCTTTGAGGACCCATCTTTGTGCGTTGTAGAGGATAAATTAGAACATATACCATACAACCAAATATTCTTAGATGGGAAATATCTAGCTCATGACCAAAAACCAATTGTAATGGGGAGAATTTATGATATGATGTTGGCCTAATACGAAAAAGTGTTGCTGCATGTAAAATAGCGTGCCCCCAAACAGAGACAGGAAGTTTTGTTCTCATGAACAATGGTCTTGCAATTAACTAGAGGCGTTTAATAAATGATTCTGCAAGACCATTCTGAGTATGAACATGGGCAACAGGATGTTCATTATTAATCCCAAGAGACATACAATAATCATTAAATGTTTGGGATGTGAATTCACCAGCATTATCAAGACGAATAGTCTTGATTGTATGATCTGGAAATTGTGCTCGTAATCTAATAATTTGAGCAAATAATCTCGCAAACGCCAGGTTGCAAGTTGATAATAAGCACACATGTGACCATCTCGTAAATGCATCTATTAAAACCATAAAATATCTAAATGGTCCACTTGGTGGGTGAATAGGCCCACAAATATCTCCTTGAATACATTCTAGAAACTTTGGGGATTCAAATTCTAATTTTAGCTAGTGATGGTCTAATGACCAATTTGCTTCGGAACAAACAACACACACGAGAATTCCTTAAATTGAAGAATCTTACGGTTCTTTAATGGATGGCCATGTGAATTCTCAATAATTCTTCTTCTGCATCATTATTGATCCGGGATGACCCAACCCGGCCATGCCAAATAATAAAATTATTTGGTTCATTGAACTTCCGGTTCATTATTGCATTGACTTCAATTGTACTAATACTTGTATAAGACAAACCCGAAGATAAAACAGTAATTTTTTAATATTTGTTTTTTAGTAGAGACATTTGATATAATATAAAGATATTTAATACCATTTTCATTAGCTGTCTCAATATGGTACCCGTTAAGTCGTATATCTTTAAAACTTAGCAGATTCCTCCTTGATTTAGTGGAAAATAAAGCATTCTCAATAATAAATTTTGTTCCACTAGGAAGCATTATATTGGCTCTTCCAGAGCCTTCAATCAAGTCTGCTGAACCTGATATTGTATTTACTTTTGCTTTCATCATTCTATTTGAAAAATATTGCTTATGTCTGAGAATGGTATGTGTCGTTGCACTATCTGCTAAGCATATATCTCCACCATTAATATTAGGCTCATCCATATTTTCTTCATAAAAAAGGAATAAATATAATAAGTTTATAATAAGACATAATATTATATATTAACACAATTCTTCACTAAATAAACAAAATACATAAATAAACTAACATGAAAGGAATGTTAGCATAAAATAAACACACTTAAAGGACTAACATAATTCTGAACTAATTATTTTCATTACAAGGAATATTAACTTGTTCATTAGTAAAGAAATCTGCAATGTCAAGGTGTGTCATATCTATAGGATCAAAATAGATATCATCGTTATCTTGATGTGGATGAGAAAAATTTATTTCTATGTTTTTCTCCTTTCCTTCAATGAGGACTGATATAAATCAACAAGATGTTTGGGTGCATTTACAGTGCATTTGAGACCAATGTCCTTTCATTCCACATCGATAACAAATATTTTCTTCCTTCTTGGTATCTCTGTTATTTATATTCTTTCCCTTTTCTTGTTTCTCCTCATTCTTTGAAGATTTGGTATCATGGTTGCGGTAATTAAAACTTCCTCGCCCGTGGCCACGACCACAACCACAACCATAATTATTATTATATCTCGTAACATTCACTTCAGGGAATGGAGCTGAACCAGTTGGTCGCGATTCATGATTTTTCATTAAAAGTTCATTATTTTGTTCAGTCACAAGAAGGCATGAAATCAGTTCAGAATATTTCTTAAAACCTCGTTCTCTATATTGCTGCTGCAGGAGCACATTCGAGGCATGAAAAGTAGAGAATGTTTTTTCTAACATATCTCCATCAGTGATATTATCTCCACACAATTTCAATTTAGAAACGATTTTAAACATTGCATAATTATATTCACTTATCGATTTAAAATCCTCGCAATCGTAAATGCATCCAATCATAACGAGCTTTTGGAAGTATAAGCGCTCTTTTGATGGTCATATCTTTCTTTCAAATTTTTCCAAAGAATAAGAGGATCTTTTACTGTGAGATACTCTAATTTCAACTCCTCATGGAGATGATGGCGTAAGAAAATCATGGCCTTTGCCTTGTTTTGATTAGATGTTTCATTACCATCTTTAATGGTGTCTCCAAGACCCATGGCATCAAGATGAATTTCGGCATCAAGGATCCATGATAAATAATTCTTACTCGAAATATCAAGTTCCACGAACTCAAGTTTGGCAAGGTTTGTCATTGTAACTTCATACAAAAAAAATATCAAAAATTATTAGAAATTTAATTTCTTATAACTATCCACATATAACTATTCACATATGTAGCCTGGTCTCGCAAGAGAAGACATAAGTAATATTATGTAAGCGTAAAAGAATTATGAGAGTTAATGTTCATGAAGAAAAAAAATCATATCAAGAGTAAGGATAAAAAAAAACCACACATATTAAATTTTAATAGTGTAGTGATGTGATGAGTGCACAGTGAATTGTAAGTTAAATAAATAATATGTGTTTTTCTAAGTATATGTATGCGTGATATAATAAAAGTACACACCTTAAATGACTGTAATTGTTAACAATGATAGTTTAGTAACTAATAGCCAAAATGGAAATATTACATGGTATAGTCAGCCACTAAATAGCAAAAACTAAAATCTACTGTAAATATGTATACTGTTAAACGTGGTTGGCAAAATTTAGAAGATAGTGAATTTTCAAAACTTTATTTGGCATGCAGTATGTTGCATATCAATTATATATATAACATGCATGTACACTAAAAAAATGATAATAAAAATCTAAAACAGTTTTCAATTTTTATGCTAACTATATGATTAATGGCTCATGGGGGGTAGCTAGACAATTATTGTCTATGCAAGAATCTGTTTGTTTATACATACCTACAATAGTATACTAGTTAACTAGTACGAATAAATATTGCTTTGTGCATATGAAATTAACCATGTCTGTTTACATGTTTGTTGATTTTTTTAGAATAATTGAATTATTTGTGATCACATGCATAGAATAATTATCAGGAAAAAAAAAATAGTACATGCATGCATGATGACCATGCAATACTCAAACACACACACACACACACACACACACACACATATATATATATATATATATATATATATATATATATATATATATAAAGAGAGAGAGTTATACCTTCTTCTACTTCAAACCAAAAAAATGATTATCTTCTCCTTCAAATCAAATATGTCTATCTTCAAAACTAAAGTGAGAAACAAATAACGTATTATAAAAGATAACTAATATTATGAACAAAGATGACAAGAACAAAGATGATTAGAGAAAAGAGAGAGTTTGCATAATATTTTTATATATCACACAATCACTTTACAATTGTCTTATTTATAGAAATTAGAACAATAATACTACTAGGATGTTACAAAACTCAAGAGTCATACATTTTAATACTCAATGGAAGTTACATGTATCTAGACATCCATATGAATCTAGACATTTTATAACAGTGAATTCATTATAACTAATTGTCATAAACCAAATATAAATACTAATATAGAACTCTATTACAAACTTAAATAAAAATAATTATTTTTCTCATAATATTAACTAAACAAATATACATTTCATTGTTTTAACTTAATAATTGATTAAAAGAACATAAATATATAATAATTTTATTATTTAAAGTTATCAATTATATAACAAATTTGGTTTCAAAATTTTTGGTTCAACCTTTTTAGATAGTTAGTATACACCTTTGGATAGGAAAGCTAAAAGTTGAACCAAAAATATATAATAAATAAGACAATACAAAATGAATTCATTAAAGGCCTATTTTGTGCAACCACTCATTAATCCTCAGAAACAAATATAACCCTAACTATATTAGATATATTTGGACTGATCCATTTATAAAGTTGTCAACTTAAGGTTATCTTTACAACAGATTGTGAATGTCAATCCGATGATCGAAAAGGTTTAATAAATCTCTCGTTCGCAGTTTAATACTGGACAGATGTTCAAAATACCCCTCCTTCTAAAAGTTTTCGTTCGCAATTTAATATTGCGGACGTTAGATATGGCCAACTGTAACCGGGAGTAGGATCGTAAAGTAAGACCAAAATCGTAGAGTAGAAACAAAATCTTAGAGTATGATCGTAGAGTAGCCACCTGGTTTGTCCAAACCCTCTTCTTTCTCTGCTCCAATTTTTTCATTTTTTGATCTTAATGAATTGAATATGGTTGAAATTTGACTTTTCAATTTTTTTTTATTACTCATAACTCCACTGGCGTGAAAAGAGAACGGAGAAGAAAGAGATTGAATTAAAGAGGGAAAGAATGAACAAAACATGACCACATCCTCATTCCTTTCCTCCCTCCTTATTCTACGATCCTACTCTCAGTTACAGTTGGCATGTTTAATACTCACAATTATTATTTAACATTCGTAGTTTAACACTGCGAAGCCTAGAAAATAAAAAAATAAAAAATAAATTTGACATTCGCAGATTAGAGGGTGTATTCAATAAAGACTTTTAAATGTTTTTTTTAACTGACAGACATTTTAAGATTTTGTGGATTTTAATAACTTTTAAAGACTCCATAAAATAAGTGACATACTTCTATAAACATTTTACCAAGACTTTGATATACTTTTGTATACTTCTAATATATCTTGCAGCTTATATTGATTGTTAAAAAGTCAACAAAGAACTTATATTTTAGATGAAATGAGTATGATATTAAATTATAATAAAATATATTGACAATGTCACAACCTAATTTGAAATAAAAGGCATTGTTGAAGTTGAATTATTAGATCATACCCAATCTATTACAAGAAAATGTCATATTTCATAATTTTTATATTTCATAAAAAAATCATTTTCTACTAACAATAATATAAAATAACAATTTCGATTTTAAAATTGTTCATTGTCGTTTTCCTATCAAGTTATTATTACTAAACTAACAATTTATAATTTTCAATGAATAACAAAATCAACAAATTTATTACATTTAAAAATAAACATAAAACAAAATACCCTTTTAATACTTACAAATATAATAAATGAGATTTTTTTTTATGGGAGATTAGAAATATAAAATGATATTAAAATATTTGTTATCTCCATATATACCATTGGTTCTATTTGGAACCTTAACGCTACTCTTTTTTTTTTAATCCTTCCTCCTTTTTCTCTCTCCTCACCTGCTATAATAGCTCTTTTTCCTTTTGAAGTTTTTATTTTGAGGGGACTGAGGTAGATAAAGAGAAAGTGAGATAAAATATATATTTTGTTTTCTTTTATCTTCTTTGTTTGATTTACTCTATCTCTTTCTTCTTTGTTCATCTTCTTTCTTTCTCAAATATTTTGAAGTTTTTGAAAGTCTTTAGAGATGAAGAGACTTTGGATATGAGTATCTCTTTCTTCTAAAGTCTGACAAACTCTACCATTTAATAAAAATCTGAAAAATCTATAACTTTTTGAATACTAAAATACTTTTATAAATTTTGTAAAAGTCCCAATTCAATACCACCTAACTTTTAAATACATTACAAAAATCGTAATTGAATACCAATAAACTTTTATAAACTCTTTAAATGTCTTAATTGAATACAATCAAAATTTTAAATTCTTTAAAAATCTTATTTGAATACACCCTCCTTAATATTGAGGACAACACTTATTTAAAAACAACATTATTTCTCAATTGGCCAACCATACTTTAAACTGCGAACAAAAAACTTTTACAAGAAGGGACATTTTAATTTTTTGTTTCGTCCGCAGTATTAAATTGCGAAATACTGATGAAAACTAAACTGCGGACGGAACCTCTATTTAACCGTTCGATATTCGAATGGAAAGTAATATATATTTGTACGATCCATTATAACTTAAACATAGCCGTTAATTTGCAAACCACAGCAGCCAAACCAAAACAAGCATTTATAACATGTCTGGAACAGGTACAAAACCAAAAGACTTACTATTACAATTAAACCATAAATTATTTGTTTCAACCAGAACAAGAGCCTCAGTCGCATGTTGAACCCCTCCCCATTCACTTGACTGTCCATGGCCGTCAAAAGTAAATGTCAAACTAGAGATAATTGATTGGTACATTCGTTATCCTACAAGAAAACTCCTGATGTCTATCCAGTCACAATGGGAAGGAAGACATAATAGGGGGAGGGGGGACCCCAAGATACTTCAAACAAAAATGACAAGTTTGTTCACCTTTCCTTGGATGTTATATTAACAAGGGAAAAGGATAGGAGATGGGTCTCTCTGCAGCTTCCCATCTGTCAAATCTATTTTCTTCATCTTTTCTTCACACCAAAATAGCTGCTCAGTACTGATCCTCACCATTCGTAAAACTCTGGATAAAACTTTGACATCGATCAGGCCTAACAACAACTCTACTTCCTCCTCTGTTGGTGGCCAGGATTTCTTTTTCCAACCCTTCCTCCTTCTGCGTAGTTCCTTCAGTTTAATCTCTTTCTGCAGTTATAAATAGGGACAAATTGCAGGAACCATATTAGCGTCACCTTTCAGCTCTATACTGAAGCAGATGAAATTCTGACATCCTGGACTTGTTTTACAAATGACACTTTTATTATGGTAGCAACACTAGTGAATTTCATATGTCAAATATCCGTAACAGCAGGATTCTTTCAAGGTTGATAGTGTAAAATATATATATATATATATATATATATATATATATATATATATATATATATATATTAATACCTTGGTGCTAGTACATATGACAAACTATTTAACTCACAGACAACATAAGCACCCAAAAATTTGCATATAACCCGCCATGCTAACAGCCTTGATGCATTAAACAATTTAAATTGTCAGATGTTGTAACAATCTAAACATCTGTATACTGAATACACATGCTACCACTAATAATGAAATATATATATTAAAAAAATTCTGTTAAATAATTCGAGAATTTATTCTATTAGTAATAGAATAACACTCCCTCCATAGTCCATTCCATGGACAGAGTACCATTTGCAAATTAGCAAATATCAAGGATATATTTTTGTTCCATGGTTATACTTGAAATAGTAACATACTAAGGTTGTGTTTGATAAATTTGGGAATTAAGATCTGAATGATTATGATGTCTTAATAAATTAGATCATCTGAATGGTTATGAGGTCTGAATCTAAAAAATTGTTTGATAACTAAAAAGTAAGTTGTCACTTAATGACACTATTTTACCATTTTAAAGGTTAAAATTTTATTTAATAATTTTAAATATTTATTTTAATAAAAATGAGTACATAATATTGTTGAATATATTTATATAAAAAAAATTATCAAAAAAAATTTATTAAGAGGTACCTCTTAATTATTAAGATTTCATTTTCTGTCTTACTGATTAAGAGACATTCAGAGGTAACAAAAAAATAAACAAACAACATCATGCCTCTTAGCGAATAAGAGGCAGTCCATTAAGAGGCAATCAGATGTAAACAAACAGCACCTAACATGTTAGTTTAATAATGGTAGCATGATACTGAAACTATGAAGACAAATTTGAAAATATTGTATAATTTTATACTACTATCAATTAAAAAATTAAAAGAGTACTCTTAACGAAAGAGTATGGCCAATAAACAGAGTTAGCTTGAGTCTGCTACTACATGAAAACTTTCAGTTTAGCTACTTCGCTTGACACCCATTGCTCAATAGAGGCTAATTGGAATATTGGATCTGTATGGTTTTGAATATCAACATATTAAGACTGAGCATTGTCAATTTCAATAGATTATGCATCCAAGAATTTATTAGCTTGCTCTCAAATAAGTATTATAGTAAATAAATAAATAAACAGATTATGGGTATCGGCGTATCACAGCTTATGCTTATTTGAACAAGAGAATATTCACTAAGCAGCATAAATAAGCAGAAGTATCATGCTCGACACAACTTTTTAAAACATCTTATTAAGGAAACAAGCCAGTTTTGTTTAGCAAATAAGCTGAAATCATTATACCAGATTTGACAAAAAAATATTTTATTAATGCCATAATAAAAATAATCAAATAACACCATAATTCAAATATAAAAACATATCATAACTAATATATTTAAATAATATCGCAACTATTATATATTCAATCAATATGGCAGTTACAAAATTAATTAATTATTGTTATAATATCATAATTAATATATTTAATAAATATTGTGATTATAATATTAATTAATTCATAATTAAAATATTTAATTAATATTGTAACTAAAGTATTTAAATAATATCCCTAATTAAAATATTAATAAAAAATAAAATATTATCATTATTATAACATTTAAACATTTTAAATAAATATAACATTTATAAATAATCATAACTAAATTTTTTGAGTAATATCATAATTAAAAAAATAATTAATCTAGTAAAATTCAGGACTGGGGCCTGGGATATGAGGGGTTATATAGCAATGGGTGTCAATTTCATTTTAAGTTATATCAATTTGGAATACGGAATAATATGTTATGCAGCAACTTTGTGCGCCACAGAGTGTCTTTCTGATAGGTGTTTTTTTTTTTTGGCTGTCGGTTAAATGGATAATAACTATTTAAAGTATGGCCTGATACAAAGCTAGTTATACGAAGGGCAGACAACTGTAATATCCAAAACACAAATTGAGTACAAGGTAATGTATCAGAAAGTCAACCCTGGAAACAGTTGGTCATTAACAAATTGCAAATTGTTAGCACAGTAGACACCAGTTTCTTTCTTTTATTTTTTATTTTTTTAATAGGTAAATTTTGCTCCAACTATGAGGATTGGAACCAGCAGCAGCATCATCAGTTTCTACTGCAAACATCATCATAAAATTAGGATTTCAAGGAATAGAAGGCCTGATATTGCAGCAAGCTTTTTTCATAGTTGATGCTTTAATATTCTTGTGGGGAAAATATGCATTTAAACAGTTAACAAGATTGGATTGTAATTTTGAGGAATTCAATATATGATGATTAAGTTTACCTTCTCAAGAGAAGATTGAACCTGTTGAAGTGGGGTAACCATCTGGTTCTGACCTCCAAAAAAATTACGAACAGCACCTGATTTTTTCTTATCCATCTTCAAGAAAAGATGAAAAGTCAGGACTGAGCTCTCTAATATCTTATTTAAATCTGGGGCAAGTACCATCGAATCTGACTCTTCGTCCTGCACCTCTTTTTTGTCTGAACCTAGAAATAATTAAAAAAGAAATGTTCAATAGAAGAAGAGTGTAGACATGGACCTTAACATTACTCCCGCATTCAGGAACATAAGAATTAGCATAGGGAAAAAATTAAAAAAAAAACCCGTATTGTTGAATATTGTAATTGGACGTTAAGATTTATTACTTAAAGCAGGCCGTCGGTATCTCATGATTAATTGGGTATGATCGAATTTCCAACAAAGTGAGACATATTCGACAATGATTAAATTTAGAGGGGGTTTACCTTGCACTATTGGAACCTGTAGCAGTTTAGGCAACAACTTTCTTGTTCGAGCATATATATCCGCCCTGAGACCCTGTTCAAAAGGTTCATTTTCAACAAACCTCTGTAACAAAACCTGGAACTGCTGGAACTGCTGAGCACTGTAATTGTAACAAGAGGAATTTTCGGGATGACAAGAGATTTTCTGGCTCAATTGCGTGTACTGGCAGTGAAGTGCCTCCCAAGTCAAGCATACATGAGCTACGTATGCCGTTTCAAGATCCTGATATGGATCATTCACTGTCTGCTTCAACTGCTCACTTTCATCTTCAGGCTCCTCAATTTTTTTCAAGGAAAGGCAACGAAGGGGGGATGTAAGCTTCTTAGACATAGACCTTGGTGACGAAGTCGATGGAATTTGACAACCTGTGACACTATAAATTTTTAGATATGGGTTTTGGTGGAATACAAGTAACCAATTTGACGCAAGTGTATCAGCAAGAGCGTGCGTGAAAGCTTCATATTTTAGGAAATGTAGGGTTTTAGAGCGCTTCAGACTGTCTATAGGAAACATAATCTAGTGTATGAATTCATCAAATATTACCATTTACATGCTTGCATCACATAATGGATACCGTTGATAATGTCGTTTCTTATTATTATTCATATTGTTCAAATAATTTTTTATCGTTATAATTTTATGAATAAATTCATTGTGTATTTACATGCATTACTATAATTTTCTAATTTAAAATACTTTGTTCAACTAAATCATAATAATTTGTTGAAGTTAGGTTCTTCAACAAAATAAGTTGTTGCTCCAGTTGTGGGTACCACAATTACCTCGTCTTTCGATTTGTCAATAGGAAATTTTTGGATTTTCATAAAACTGCAGATGTTGAATAATGACCAGGTGAGCAAAAAAGCAAGGAATGCAAAACACATGGCTACTCATCGGCTGCCACGTGAAATTATACAGTTTGCATTTTGGCCCGATTAATTTTCAGATTTGACTAAGTAAATCCAATTGGGTTTCGATTTGTACTCAACTTACCATTTCTAGAGTTGAGAAATGGCAACATGCACATTTGGCAATGACATTGATACCATTGGGGCAGTATTCTGTAGGCTGATACATACTATCACATGTTTGACCCACTATGAAGAAATTCAAAGGTTTATACTACCTCTGTCAGGAAATTAGAGACCTATTTCTTTTGTTGAATTTTATTTTTTTCAATTGCATTTGACACACTTAGTTTAGACATAACTATTCTCAATCATTTTTCCTAATAACATAGTTTACTCTTTAAAATAGAAAAACTCATCCAAAGAATTATGTCCAACTTCCTCAAATGTAAAGCTTAGTATCTTTTGGGGGGCAATCTCTTAAACGGAGAGAGAATTAAATTGCACAAACAAAAAACTATTTGTATTGACATAAATCTCACTTAAGAAACTATAAACTTTGTTTCCTGATGAATCATGTACTTATTCTAGCAATGCTAACTCCATATGCTCTCAAAAAGCATTAATTTCTTGGGTATCCAGTTCTCTAATAATATACTTATCCAACCACAATAGTTTATGTTTCCCACAGAAAATTGAAGTATATAGCATACTAATACCACCCAACCCGTACATTGGAGAAGGAAACAAAATCATTTAGTTATTACTGAACTTGATATTAAGTTAAGAGTAAGACCAATAGACAAAAAATATATAGTAAAAAAAACTAATTCTCATTGCAGCTAGATCATTTACAGGCCAATCTAGTATGATGTGCACAAGTGGGCACAGATGTTCCAACCTCCTAATAATCTTTATCTTGCACACGGGAAACTGAATATTTAGTCAGAAAACTAGAATCCATGTATCTCTGCATAACGTGTATAAGTCCCAAAAACGTCCCACCAGAAAAATGCCATATTTGCAAATGAAAATTGAATAACACCACTAACAACGCAAAATATGAAAAAGAATGTGTAAAAAAAAGGAATTGGAAAACAAATACCAATTTCATTCAGCTGCTGAGCACTCAACCGATCAAAGAATAGCATACGCTCACAGTATTTTTCATATATAGCATTGAACCCAGACCACAACTGTCGGCCTTCTGCTTCTACATCCCTCCACTGATCAGCATTGCTTGTCTCACCCTCGTCTTCTTCTACTTCCTCATCTTCTTCTGGGCATGATTCTTCAGGTATCAACACCATAAAACTATTTCTTCTCAGTTCTTTCAACCTCCTCTTCACCTCATTCGTAATAAAATCGTCGTCGTCATCGTCGTCATCAGCTTCTGTAGCAGTATCAACACTGACTGAGTTACCCAATTCATCACCATTCTCGTTTTTTGGCTCTTCTGGATGCGGAACAGGATTATCCTCTGAAGCATTTTCTGGGTTTGGTTTGTGGGCTCTTCTAAACTTTTTCATTTTGAAGAAATCCATAATTGCTCTGGCAATGCCCAGCTCAGCAATTCCAACAAACCTAATAGTAACACATCTGAAGCGTTTTGACCTTTGGAAGATGAACAAGATCTACTACGATAGAAGTAAATCTTGGACTTGGAGAGCCCTAACAAAACATTAAGAAAAAATGACACTCAGCAGGCTAAGATGCATACGTCTCTGTCCGAGTAAAACGGACAAAGGCATACAGCAAGCTGAGAAAAAAATAGTATTTGGTAATGGAGGTGCGAAACCCTATAAGAAGAAAGGAAGAAGGATTTTTGAGGGGAAAAAAAACAAGAAATGGAAGTGGAAGTAAGAATTGAGAATTGAGAATATCATAGATGAGATTTGTGAGAAATAAAATTGATTTTTTTTTTTCAAACCAACAAATGTTGATTAATTTCTCATTTTCCGAGGAAAATAGCACTGGTACTTGAATAAGTTTTTTTGTTTGTTTTGTTTTGTTAATAGACTAATAGTAGTATATCATTAAGAACCCCATACATTTTTATATAGAACCCAACCTCCCTCAAGTCACCATTCCCTCTCCCCATCCAACTAGCCTAGCACCACGCATGACCCCTCTCTCCCCCATTCAACTAGCCTAGCCCCCCACCCCGCACCCTGCACCCTCCACCCTCCACACTCCACACTCCACACTCCACACTCCACATAGCAGCTTTAGGTTTTTATCTACGTAGTTACAAAGACATTATTATCAAATAAAAGATATTATTATTTATATGCAATTAAATTGGACAAAAGTAATTCAATTAAACTTACATAAATATCTATAACGTCTTTCCATAGGTTCAGGCGTTAAATTATAAAAAGAATATGTAAAGTTGATGGTATTTTTTTTTTTTTTTTTGTCATTGACAAGTAAAACATAAAATAGTTTTGCAACACAATCCAAGTGTTTAAAAAAAAAAAAAGAAAAGAAAAAAAAGTCGGTATCACGTTCTCCTTTTCAGATTTGGTTCTTATTCTTTCACATTCTTTTTATCCTTCACAATCTGTGAGCAGGAAAAAACAAAAACTACTATTACGATTTGGAGAAGGTAGGGTTTATTTGTGATCCGATCTTCAGCTCCATCACAAGATGCCGTCTGTGTACGGAGCTCGGTTGACTACCTTCGAAGATTCAGAGAAGGAGAGCGAGTACGGTTACGTCCGAAAGGTTCCATCCCCCCTCACTCATTTATTCGATCACTTTCTGTTGTAGTTGTTTTAATTTTCTAACTAATATATTGTCTTGTATCTATACTCCTTATACTTCAAGGCATTGGCATTGTTCCTTGATTTTCTGCATTGGATCTGTTTGATTTGAATCGATTTAGAAGGGTATTCCTACACGAGTTTGTCTCGATCTGGTTTCATTACTGTCGAACCATCGAGGCCTGGTGGAGCTTGGAACTCAGCCATGGCAGTATAATTGTAAGGAAATGGGGTCGAACAAGATGATAAAGAAATAACAGATAAAGGAAATATGATAAAAGGCAAAAAGAAGGAAACATGAAAATTGATACTTCATTATTTGTTTTATCTGAATACAAATGAGTGTATATATAGTAAATTATCCTAACATCTATAATTCCTACTAAAACCAAGTTAACCTCGCATTTGGAGTAAATTACACCCATGCCATTTATTAGCTATTGTGACATTCCCCATCCCTTGAAAATAAACCTTGTCCACAAGGATTACATTTTGAGATCCAGCCATGTATCCTAATTTTGATATGAGCTTCATTGTTTCGAAACATAAGAGAGTTGTCTTTCATGGGTTGCGAAAATTTGCAAACCTTCCAAAATTCCCCTGGATCAAACACCAAGAGTGTTGTACCATATCCAAGATCAAGTTCATCCTTCTTCAACATCGTAGTAAGAACAATAGCTCCACATACTCCAGCATTAGAAACAATGGCATGCACACATGCCTTAAAGAGCATTCTTGATAATTTGAGAACCCATCTTTTGATCAAAATTGAAAATCTGCAGCCTTTTCAAACTCCTTTGAATCATAGTGAACAACTACATCATCCGGAACAATTTTTTTTATAGCTATCTTTGTTGAACTCATACTCCATATAAGCAATGAAACAATTAGAGGATTTGCAGAGAACCATGCCAACTTATCAACATAGGATATTCTTTATTTCTAGATAGACCTTCAATTAGAGTTCTAAGTGTAACACAAAAGCTAGTCAAACTATTACCTTCAACTTCCAATTTCGAGCTATTTTAAAGTCCCTTTTGAAATTGTTGTTGTCTTCTTTTATCTTGACTTCATACTCTATAGCAGTCTTAAACTGGTTGACCAAGTTAGCAAGTTTACCACACTTATTTGAAACAAAATTTCCATGGCCCACTTTGGCAAATGAAGGAAGACAATTGGTAGTACCATTTGAGCTAATTTCCCTAACCAACACAAGTGTGTCAGCAATTGTAGTCAAGATTATCATCTTTTTACAATAACTCTTCTCTAGTTCAGAGCTCTAATCAGTCTCCAATTAATTTCTAAACTTGACCCATTTTGAGCATACCTCGAAGGTACAACATGCAAATCACCATGAGAGCCACCAAGCCTTACAAGGTCTGCACTCTGTTCTCTGTCTAGATTGCATCTATCAATAAAAACACTTCTCGCATCCTTCAACGCAGCAGCTGCACCAGTTAGACATTGCATTTTTTGTTCCAGCTTTACCATTCCCAATTGTGTTCTGACAGAGACGGGTTGAGATACGCATAACGTCTTCACAGAAGGTAGACTTGCCATTACAAGGTGCTCCCGCCAGTATAATCAAAATGCCTTTTATTCTCTTCATCTCCTCTCAATAGTTGGCCAAAGTTTACATACTCCACCATTGCTTGTAAAAGTTTGAATACATCGTTGATTTCAGTAATAACCAACGACTTCTGTCCAACTAATTGATCATCCTGCACAAATTCCTGTCTAACGATTTGATCTGTAACATTGATTTGTTCAAGCATTTTGGCAAACAGGTTGTGTACAAATTTGGAATCACTATTTTCTAAACTTTTTGTTTCAGGTCTTTCAACAAACACCTGATGCTCAACCTTAATACCTTGAAACCTTCTATATATCTCGACAACAAAGTCTCCCCAATAGTTTGGAGTCCATGTGTCCTGAAACTTTTCTTCAACATACTCATAATACCATTCCAGTGCTTACCCCTCAAAATCCTGAACTACATACTGAATCATATCAATTTTAGTCATAGGATTCACCTTGAAAAATTCTTCATAGACACAAATAAATCCACAAGGATCATTGCTAGAGAAAGGAATACTGTAATCTTGCATTGCTACAACTTCACTCGATCGGTCGCAGGAAAGATGGCTCATAAATGAGGTCTCTATCATCTTCTTGTTTGAAATGTAGCCAACCATGCTTAAACCCCTTAGCGCCCAATCTTTCTTTTTATGCTCGTCATCCTCATTCTTGTTTTTTAAGGCATAATGACTTTCCATATTGATGGGAATATCCTTCCCAATATTCTCCAACTTTTCATCATAATTTTTTGCATTTGCTACTAGACCTGGCAAACGGGCGGGGCAGGGCGGGGCGGGGCGGGTTGAGAGCGGGCCGGGCCGGGCCGAAATAGCCCGGGTCTTGCTGGGCTGATTTTGTGAGGCCCGTGGCCCGGACCGGCCCGCGTTTTTTTTTTTTTTTTTAAATAAAAGATTTGACAGCCAAAATTTTTGTTTAAGGACATGCACATATTGTTCTTTTTTCTTATAGTCAAATGGTGTTGACTGCACCTAACCTAAGCCTTCTTCTTAATAAGGAGCATAGCTTTACTTATCTTTATGCGGTTCTGTTCTGTATAATAACATTTTGGTAATTAAAAATGACTATAAAAATAAAATCTAAAATAATACGGAGTATATATATAATTATAATATTTGAACCAAAAGAAGGAAAACAACAACTAAGTAATAAGGAATGAGCATACCCTGGGACTAAAACTGAGGATTTAAAGCTGCCATTACCCATCACTGGGCCATCTGGTTGGTCATAAAAGCTCAATGGAATGACTTCCTTAGTTAGAAAATAATTAAATTGATCACACTATTAATTATACAAAACTCCACCTTTGTCAAGAACCAAACCAAATTCATCAATAAGAGTCTCAATTGATCACACTATTAATTATACGAAACTCCAAAATATAAATTTATTATATCTAAATGCTTATTTAAAAAAACTAACTACCAATATATTTTTAAAATGTCTACTTTAAAGAAAAATTAAATTTATTGTAGGGTGGGGCATTTATAACACAATCAGTCATTTTCCCGTAAACTAAGCACAGGTATAAGGAAACAATATATTTACTTGCATTAAAAACAAACAGTTATTGTAGCTTAGTTGGTTTGAACTCTTATTTATTTACTTACAAGTTTTATGATCAAGCCTCATAACCCACAAAAAAAATATATCATGGGTTACGGGCAGCAGGCGAAAAAAGGTCCGGATTTTATCAGCCAAAAAATTAAGCCCAAAGCCTAGCAGTGTGCATGGATGCTGGCCACCCGACCCAGCAAGCTTGGGCCATGTTTGCCAGGTCTATTTGCTACATTGAGGTTAATTTAAACTCTTATACTCTCACCCTCATTTCCCAGCCCATTGTCAACAACCAAAATAGAGTCCAATCTCTTTTCGTTGTCCTTTCCACCATCCTTAACAGCTCTAGCTCCCGCATATACGTCAATCTGTAAATCTTGTTTTTCAACTCCTAAGGCTCCCCAAGTATCAGACATAGTTATTGCTTTTGTCTTAGTGTCAACTGTTGCTATTGAGAAACTTTTAAAATCGGACAACTCAGCTAATTGATTTGTAGTGGAAGTATGAAACCCAGATGGTGGTAAAATAGAGAAATGCTTGTGGTGATTTGGGTGGTGTAATTGTGATTTTGTGAGTGGAAGTATGTCGAGATGCGGTAGAACAATGGTGTCTTTAGAACACAAGTAATCTTCATCGTGTGTATAGCCAGTTATTTGTACCTTACTAGTTGTAGTACCACTTTGAGGCATTTCATCGAACACTTTAGCACCACAAGATGAATTAGTGGATGTAATTGGAATTTTGAAATGGGTGGACTCAGGAATTGTTGGTTTATTAGTTGTTTGAATTTGAGCAATTTGAGATGTTTAAATTAATTTTTGAAGCGACGAAGAAGAAGAAATCAAGTGATTTTCAGATGTTTGTAACTAAGGTAGGAACAACTTAGTGACTTAATTGGAGACTAGAATCAATGATGTAGTCATGGGTGCAAAAGTTGGTAAATAAGTGGACAGAGAACTAGTATTTTGGATATGGGAGTGCTGAATTGAAGTTAGATGTAGAAATTACCACCGATGAATTATATCCCCTTTCCCATGGTCGGAAGTCGTCGAGGAACGGCCGCTCTAATACTATTTTGTCATGATTTGGTTTCATGATTGTCGAACCAACGAGGCCTGGTGGAGCTTGGAACTCAGCCATGACAATATAACTGTAAGGAAATGGGTTCGAAACATCCATATAAGTAGATATTCATGAATTGACATTGTACAAGATGATAGAGAAATAACAGATAAAGGAAATGATAAAGGCAAAAAGAAGGAAACATGAAAATTGATAATTCATTAGTTGCCCTCTCTTTGAATACAAATGAGTGTATATATAGGAAATTATCCTAACATCTATAATTCCTACTAAAACCAAACTAACCTCGCATTTGGAGTAAATTACACCCATGCCATTTATTAGCTATTGTGACAAAGTTGTATTATACAGCTTGATTGGTTTTGATGTGTTAAAATTATGTACTGCAAGTGCACATCGTCTATTGTAGATTTGGCCAGTGCAGTCAAACCATAGAGACTAGATCAATTCTTTAATATATCCTTAATTAATATTTTTGGCAAATTAGAAACAAAAATGGTGGAAAAGATTTATTAACTAAATTGTGCAAACTATTAATTAATGACGAAAACTATTAATGAGAAAAGATACCTAGGAATTAGAATCCACCAAATATTAACATAATAAATAATTTCTTATTTCCTAAAGCAATTCCCAAATTATTTTTCCTTCCCTTTAAAAATAATGATTCATATAATTAATATGGGCAAGCATAAGTTATGAAAAAAATCACAAATTAACTATAACTTATCAAAACCTCGCAATCAATATAAAAATCATATGCAATTTATGCGGAGGAAAATATGAAGGTGAGAATAATTAGGCATTAATTTTGGAACGGAAAGAAAATATTATTATGAAATACTTAGTTTCATCATAATCCTAGGTATTAGAAATTTAGCTAGCCATGGAATTAAAAACAAAAACAAATAATATTAGTACTACTATTCGCATGAAATAAGAACAATAATTAAAATGAGAATTTCTATTATATAAATAAAAGAATGTTACAAATACTCCCTGACAGTAGTACCACACGTGATTGGAATAAGAGAAAAGACAAACTCTAACTATCTTACTCCCTTCTACACCAGTGAAAAACTAAGGAAAAAAAAAACAAGTCCCCCTTCTCTCTGAAACAAAAGGCCTATTTATAGGGAGAATACATTTTTGTCCTAATTTAGGTTCATTGAACTTGGATAGATTTATTCCCTTCAATCTCTTCTTTCCTTCTTGGCTTCCATCTCTATATGGTAATCCTCTAAGAGTCCTTGTTTATCTTTAAAGGTTAGATATAAATCCTTTATTTGCTCCAAATGTTATCTCCTACAAAACAAAATAAAATATATTAGTTAAATAAAATAAGCATATAAAATAATAAATATGAGAATATTAAAATGTATTACTTACGTGTCTATCAGGTTTCATCAAGAGTGGGCACTCATGATTAAATATAAAAAAGTCTCATTTATTTATATTATATTTAAATATTAGTGAAATATTTTTAGTTCATATTTATCATCAAATATAATGAGTTATTAGTTTAATAGTGGTGACATTTAATAAAGTTATGATGTCAAATTTGAAGATGTTACTCCATTTATACTACTACTACTACCAACTTTTTTTTATGGAGCAAAAAAAATTGATAAATGAGACTTGTAAAAAGAGATTTTTTTATGGAGCAAAAAAAACATAAAAATTACAAAATTGTTTTTTAAAACTTCATTTATTTAAACCCCCAAATTCTTTTTTGGGATAACCTCTCCGTTAGTCCCTAAATTATAGTTTCTTTTCATTTTAGTCCCCTAACTATGTTTTCCGCGTATTTCGTCCTCAATTTATATGCTTATTTCATGTTAGTCCCCAAAATATAAGTATCTTTTTCACGTTTGGTCCCCAAACTGTGGCTGCTGTTCACGTTTAGTCCTCAATATATAGTTTTTTTTTCTCTCCCATATTTGTACCCTTCAATTGCTATGTTTTTGTAAGGTTGGGCAAATATTACAAAAATAATAAAGTATGAGAAAGAAATACACGGGAAAAATAGTTTGGGACTAAACGTGAAAAATGACTATAGTTTGGGGACTAACGAAGAGCTTATCTCTTCTTCTTTTTTTTTTAAAGAGAGGCCACTTTACTTTAATACCACTATTCTAGTAAAGAATTACAAAAATCAGGAGGGGGCACTTGCCAGTTGCCCCCCTTGTGGATCCGCCCAAGGTAATCATATTTTTTTAAAGTTTTTTGGTCATATATTCCCTCCCTGATAGGTTATTTAATTTTTGACTTTTTGCACTCTATAAACCACCAGACCCGTGATTTCCTGCAATACTCCACCTGCCACTCTTGTATTTCTATGTGTTGGTGACCCAAAGAAATGTCATTGCCAGTGTTGGACTCATGAAACATTTAATCCTAGGCTCACCATTACTTGTGATAATCCCTGGGTTAACCGGTCTTTGTAGTTGCATTTATTTATTTTTCAATTTGATTGGTCACCTTAGTTTACTATAAGATCGAGGCAACATGATTGGTTTTGAAGTGGTTTGAGTTGTAACTGTATTTTAGAAAGGGTTAACTGCAAAAGTGTCCATCAAACTTCCACAAAATTCCACTTTTTTTAACCACAAAGTATCAATTTTAAATTGTTTTCCTTAAAGTTTAAATTTTTTACAAAACTATTCCCTTTTAACATATTGGTTGGAACCCTTCACATGCACGTCCAAAATTATTGGTAATTATGTTATTTGTATTCAATTGTATAAAACGTGAGTTCTAGGCAATAATTTCAGCCCAGTGTTAAAAGGGTTCAGTTTTGTAACAAATTTAAACTTGAAGGAACACAATTGAGACTTTGGGTTTAAAAATGGAATTTTGTGGAACTTTGAGGGACACTTTTGCAGTTAGCCCTTTTAGAAATATTGGGTACTATTATGTTTGTGCTGTCTTTGGTTTTGTGGCATTAACACCGATCTAGAGTTGATTAAGGCTATGCTAGGAGTGTGAAATCCATGCCTTTTAGTGTCAAAGTTGCTTTAAAAAATTTAGCGGATCTATTTTTAGCTCATTTTTATGTTTCGCCTTTGGTACCATGCATTTGATATGTTTTTAATCTGAAGTTATCCTATGTGCTTATACTCTCTCCTTTTTCCTTTTTTGAAAGATAGAAGAGGGACAATAAAAAATTTAAATGGAAGTTAAGTATTGTACTTTTCAGCCTTAAAGTTATACTTCAAAAGCAAATTTCCTCTCAATTTTTTTGATTGTATAATCAATATTTACATATATATATTAACTTTAATTTGATTAGTTTTATTCAAATTAATCTTTATCACTTTGGTTGCTTCATTCATGATGTTAGTGGGAGTGACTGGGACAAAGGTGATGGGAGAAAATAGGCATAGCAGCATAGGCGATTATCAGGAGTCGGAAGTTCCAAGTGGAATGTAGTTACTTTTCTTTTGGTTGCTTTCATGGTATGATGCAAAGCTTTTAAGACATTATTATGTAACACACCAATTTCTTTTGTGGACCTTTAATTTATTTTAGATTGAACGTCTTCTAATAATTACTCTGCTGAGCATCATATTTCTATTGCCTTTCTTTAATATATTAAGTTGCATTGATTTTAATCCATTTAGCAGCAGCAACACCACAATGCCTTTTACTCTTGTGTAATATACCCATGTAATTTTTTGGTCTCCATACATCTTTAATATTATGGGATTTTATTCTATGTTGTTTGGCAGGTATCAGGACCAGTTGTTGTTGCAGATGGAATGGGAGGGGCTGCTATGTATGAATTGGTTCGTGTTGGGCATGACAATCTTATTGGGGAAATTATTCGATTGTTGTTCACATTTCCCTCCCTCCCTCTCTCTCTCTCCCTCTCTCCCTCTCTCTATTTTGGATAGCTTTCCTGGTGGGAATTTAACTTCAGGTTAACCCAACATTAGTGATAAAATTTTCACCCATTTTATTTCAGTTTATGAAGAAACAGGAGGGTTGATGGTGAATGATCCCGTTCTACGAACGCACAAGGTAAATATGTTACATGATTTCGCTTGTTTCCTTTGAGTATTGGCCTTGAATGAATGTGGACTGGACTTCAATTGCACAAGATCTTAACTTCATTTATGTTACAGCCCCTATCAGTGGAGTTGGGTCCTGGAATATTGGGGAATATATTTGATGGTATCCAGGTTTGTCCAATTTTGGTTCAACTTACAATTGTTTTGGACACAAATATTTATTTTCCTGTCTTCCAGTACTAGCCTTCTCTTACAGTGCTACATATCCAAAATAAAAAGACCTTTGCTTACAGAGGACCATTACATAATGGTTGCTGACTTTCCTTCTATGTCAAACCGTATACTACAGAGGCCTTTGAAGACCATTGCTAAAAGATCTGGTGATGTCTATATCCCTCGTGGTGTCTCTGTTCCAGCCCTCGACAAAGATATACTTTGGGAATTCCAGCCTAAGAAAATGGGTAATTATTCTAGATATTTTTCATGTTGTTCATTTAGACTGTTTAGGTTGATAAGATGAGATTTTTTTACACTTGAAATACTTTTGACACTTGTGTTTATTATTTATTTGATATTATTTTTTGATGGCAGGTGAAGGGGATCTTCTTACAGGTACTTGATTGCAATGCAGATCGTCTATGAGAATAGTTTAATGCAACATCATGTTGCACTGCCTCCTGATGCTATGGGAAAGATAACATATGTTGCACCAGCTGGTCAATACTCACTGAAGGTCTGCCTGTTAAACTTCATCGTCCAGCCATTTTGATCATCCTATCTAATACATAGTATAGATTTAGATGTACTGTGCTTTTGGATGATATCAGCTTGATGAATGTCACAAACGTGGATTATCTATTTTAAAAATGATATTTCTTTAATTTCCTCTTTAATTGGAATGTATATTTGTTTTCACGGTTTATAAACTAGTTGGAAGCCGTTAAATACATATTCCCCCCTTCCTCAATTAGAGTAAAAGGGAGCATGTCAAGCCAGTGTGTTGACTTCAAATTTAAGACCTTTTTTGGCGCATTAAAATGATAATATGTATATGTTGGACAACTCCAATCCAGAGCTACTGCTTCAAAAATCAATTGAGCTCAGGAGTTTAGATTAAGTAGTTGAATTTTACTGGGTCTTTCTGAGGAGAGGAAAAAGAATTTTTTTCAGAACTATATCCCAATAAATTACACTAGTGCTTTTGTTTTCAGTTGTGGTCTTATGAAGCTCTATATACGGTATCAGGCTGAAAACATTGTATATCTGTAGACTTTGATTAAAAATTAGAAAGAAACTCTTGGAATATGCAAGGAGAAAGTAATTAAACCACGAATAAATGCTTATCACCATTTATGGTCTCAAAATTTATGAAACGTATATATAAAAGGATGTCTTTAGTCCAAACAAAAAATTTGTAGTCCTTAAAAAGTGTCTGATCAGTAAAATAAGCAGTTAACTTCCGCATTAATTCTCAAGAAGGATTCCTGCATGATTTTTCACGTGTATTCAGGACACTGTTTTGGAGCTTGAGTTTCAAGGCGCCAAGAAGCAATTTACTATGCTTCAGGTTTGTTGTTCACATTTTATTTCAGGGCTTAATACTAACTAATTATTTATAATTAAAAAAAAATATTGCACTTTAATGAGAGAAGTAGTGTTCTTACGTTGATTTACCTACTTGTTTGCAGACTTGGCCTGTACGAACACCTAGGCCTGTTGCATCAAAACTTGCTGCTGATACTCCTCTTCTTACAGGGCAGGTAACTATGATACATAATTATTGATGTTTTTGTTTATTTCTTATCTGTAAGGTTACGCATCCAGAGAATTTGGTGTTCTAATGATTTTGTTTAATATCAGCGTGTTCTTGATGCCCTTTTCCCCTCAGTGCTTGGTGGAACCTGTGCCATTCCTGGTGCTTTTGGTTGTGGGAAAACAGTCATTAGTCAAGCTCTTTCCAAGGTGAACTTTGTCATTCATGTTTGGATGTCCAGTACCAATTCTAGGATACTGAAAATTGTGAACAACACTCACTCTAAGAATGATTTAATTAGTTTGCATTATCTACATACAGTACTCTAACTCCGATACTGTAGTCTACGTTGGTTGCGGGGAAAGAGGAAATGAAATGGCAGAGGTAAGCAGTATTTACTTTGTCGGGTACTTGTTATAAATCTATTTTCATAGAGATGTTTAATCTAGTAGGAATAGTTACAATGCAGGTTCTTATGGATTTTCCCCAACTAACAATGACTCTACCTGATGGTCGTGAAGAGTCTGTCATGAAACGTACTACACTTGTGGCCAACACTTCAAACATGCCTGTGGCTGCTCGTGAGGCTTCAATATATACAGGTAACTTTACTTGCTTCTTGGTAGCTTTTACTGTCAATTTTTTTGGTAATATTATATTTTGGAACCAAATAAATTCTAAACTGAAACTCCTGTATTTATTTGTGTCAATTCCTTTGTAGTGGTATTTTACTTCCCTCGAGATAAATAGCTTCTTCTTCTTATTATTATTATTATTATTATTATTATTATTATTATTATTATTTCTGTATTTCACTGAAGACTGACATTATATTAAATCCAACTGGTTGTGGAATAAAACTGAGCCCTAACTTCTAATTTATTTAAATGACTATTTCAGGAATCACGATAGCTGAATACTTCAGAGACATGGGCTATAATGTCAGTATGATGGCAGATTCAACTTCTCGTTGGGCAGAAGCATTGCGTGAAATTTCAGGTCGATTGGTAAGTACATTGTCATTCCTTTATTGGCCTTCTATTTTTTATTTTTTGTATTTTTTGCACTGTCAAGCTTGAATGAAATCAAGATACATGTTTAATTTATGCTCTATACTCAAATGAGTTATTGATATTGTCATAATTTTTAATTACTTGTTGATTATTTGTAGAATTCAAATAATGTCATGGGAGCTCTTCCACATAGGCATTTACTAGTGACAATGCAATGGGGAAAAATAGTGAAAATGATAACGAGATTTTTTATAAGAGAAAATATTCGTGGGAAAAAAATGTTCTGTCAGTATTTCTGAGCTTAACATAATGCATGAAATAAGTTATTTGAATCATAAATTTTTCTTATTGCAGCACAATCATTGTTAAATTTATTTTAATGACTTCATAAAAGTGACACTGCCTCTAACCTCCAGTAATTTTCTATTCATCTTTCTCAGACCTTAACTGTGAATGATTGTTTGATATTATTCTGTATCTGTAATTCAGATGTGTGTTGGATATAAGTTAGTGCATAGTTTCAAGTTTCAAGCTGTGTAACTGATCCTGACATACTTTACCAAAATGAAATAAAGGTTTTCCATGTCTTATGTTACTGGCCATTTGGTTCTAGTGATTTGATAGAATTTTCTCAATCTATGTATTTATCAATTATCATAACAGAAAAAGAAGTGTTATTTGTATTTTGTACCTTTGTAGTTTCAATGAATTTCAAGCTTCAAAAGTGATAACATAACACCATAACCTTTAATTTTTATGTCTTACAGCAGCTTGCCAAACAAAGGCTAAGAGAAAAAAGAACAAAGGTATGACTGGCATAAGATCTACGATTGGATTCAAAAAAGCATAGGCCTCGGGCAATTTGGCGAAGAAAAGACTACTCGAATAAAGGGCAGAATTAAGACAGATACAGATCAAACTAAAGATATTAAGCATAACAGACATTTTGTTCTTGGAGATAATTGCATTTTGATTGAGTTATTGAGATAGGTGCTTGAAAAGTTTATGGAACTTGAGTGATTGAACCAATTAGAGGTGAACAAGTGCCAGATGCCATCTATTTTTTAGACAACAGTTACAAATTGGACTAAAGTGATGAGAACAATACCTTAGGATCTTATGTGACACTGTTGTAACAAACATAACAAAATGACAATAGAATCAAACTTCAAAGGTAAAATTGTAGGTAATGCAAAAAAGAAATTTCAGTAAAGTTTTTTTACTTTGGTGAAAGTGGTCGTTCTGAAATTTTTGGCGGGGCCAATGGGGCGCCTTCTCTAATTCTCTCTGGAGGGGTTCATAATTGAAAGCATACATGTTAATTGCTACAATATCTTTTGCAGTAAGTTTCATTTGAATATGTATTTCCTATTAAAGGGACTTCAAATAAGTGAGTGAATTTCCAGGAATGTCACTTCAACAGACTTCGATGGTGTTAGATACCTACGACTCTAATTTCCTTTTTGATTTCAGTAGCTCAAAATAATTAGTTTCACTTTCTTATTTCCTTTTATTCAATGATAAAAGCAACATTTCGGAGTTGTTCATGTGTTATAAAGATGTCGGTGAAATGCTTTTACCTTCTTAAATGGCATTACTTGAATGCTACAACTGGATTATAAAAGCATTTTTGTTTAAATCTTAGTACAACTTTCTATATATCCTCTAAGTGATTGTCAAAATACTGTGCTTATTGATGTGGATTTTCCTTTCTCCTTCAGGCAGAAATGCCTGCTGATAGTGGATATCCCGCTTATTTGGCGGCACGTTTAGCCTCTTTCTATGAGTGTGCTGGTAAGGTGAAATGTCTTGGTGGACCAGAACGTAATGGTAGTGTCACAATTGTTGGTGCTGTTTCACCTCCTGGAGGAGATTTTTCAGATCCTGTTACATCTGCTACACTCAGCATTGTTCAGGTAAGAATTAAGTGGTTAATTTGTTCTGCTTGCATTAATATTTACTTCTAAGAAGGCATATCTTTGAATCAGAAATACAGAGTTATATGGAGTATATTTAGTACTTGCCCACCAATTATCATTTACGGGTCTACAGCTGTTTGTTGGTTCCAATGCTAAACTAGAAAATGATACCCACACCACGTGGATATGACACCTTTTATTCAGAATGTTATCTTAGATTAATTAATAATTACTTTAATTTGAAGGTTTTCTGGGGTTTAGACAAGAAGCTGGCCCAGAGGAAGCATTTCCCTTCTGTAAATTGGCTTATCTCCTATTCTAAGTATTCAACAGTAAGTTTGTTTTATTTCATACTTCTAAATTCTGAGCATGTTAACATGTTTATGTCCAGTTCGCCCAATCCAACTGAGCAAATGCTGCTTTCCAATTGCTTGCTGAAAATCCATTGTTTCTTTGCAGGCATTGGAGTCCTTTTATGAGAAATTTGATTCAGACTTCATTGACATCAGGACAAAAGCTCGTGAGGTGCTGCAGAGAGAAGATGATCTGAATGAAATTGTCCAAGTAATTAATTAATTAATATTAAGAATCAAGTTGATTCATGCATAAGAATTGGAGCCTAACTTCTTTTAATTGTTGAGCAGAGGGTGTAGGCTATTTGTTTGGCTATTCCTTAAACATGCTCTTGGGGAATGGTTCAAGTTGCACCAAATGCAGCTGTCCTTCCCTTTCCTAGGATAGAGTATACTGTAGAGTGTAGACCAAAAACATAAAACAGAAGGGAAAATAAACCTTTATAACTGTTTGAATTCACGAGGATGTAGAGGATTTTGTTTCTGTGTGTCTTGTAGTCTTGTAGACCTTCACGTATGTGTTCCCTCAGTGAAATAAATTTAACCTAAACAATTTGCGACTCGACTTGTTATTTTTGCCTTCGGGAGTTAAATTGTGCACAGGGTATAGAAGTAGTTGCTTTTTGTTGAAGTATCCAACACAGGGTATACATGTGTTCATATATTTGGCCACTCTGCTTAATTTGTATAATTTGGGACATTTTGTGTTCTCACAATACTTGTATCCAACATTCTCTAAATCTCATGGAAATTTTGCTTACTACAGCTGGTTGGTAAGGATGCTTTAGCTGAAACAGATAAAATTACCTTAGAAACTGCAAAGCTTTTGAGGGAGGACTATCTTGCTCAGAATGCATTTACTCCGTAAGTTATTTCTACTAGCTCATCTCTCGAAGACTAATGTTCTTTTGATGCTTGATGTTTGTTAACTTTATTGGTATATTTTCGCTGTGATGACAGATATGATAAGTTCTGTCCTTTTTACAAGTCCGTTTGGATGATGCGCAACATTATCCATTTCCATAATCTGGCCAATCAGGTAAAAGGCTGCTTTATTTTATTTGTTTCTGCTACTCTTAAACTCGAATATTAACTGCTAGGATCTGCTCACCTCTTGGGCCTTAATTTTGGCTCAAGCTATGATCGTGAAAAGTTAAAAAGTATTCAGTTCTTGTTGTAGTCTCAGCCTTAAAGCCACTACTAAATTACCCTGGTCAAAAACTTAAGCGTGAATCTTTGTACATGGATGTGCTTTTATAAGTGGTGGAGAAGAGTTGGGGATTTTTCTTTTGGCATGTGATTTGGCTTAATGTGCAGGCGGTGGAGCGAGGAGCTGGTATGGATGGCCAGAAGATAAGTTACATACTTATAAAGCATCGGCTGGGAGATCTTTTCTATCGCTTGGTGTAAGTGAAATTGTCATTTTATTATGCACTTTTTTCTGAGCTAAATCTTGTTTAGTGCTAATGCTGCAGGTTTTAGGCAACTGATCATTTTTCTTGTTGCAGGTCTCAGAAATTTGAGGATCCAGCTGAAGGAGAGGATGTTCTTGTAGCAAAATTCAAGAAACTACACGAGGATCTTACTTCTGGTTTCCGTAACCTTGAGGATGAAACTCGTTGATTAAAAATGTGACGTAAATTATTGAGAACCATGGAGCAGAGATTATGATCTCTGTGCAACGAAGATGGTTGTTTTGTGTTGTTTCATGGTGTTGGAAGTAACCTACTGAGATTGAGAGTATTAAAGGACAGCTCGGTTAAAATATGCTGTTTTGGTGGATGTTTTATGTTGGTTTGTGCAACTTTCATAAAAAAAAATATTTTCCTTGGTAGGTATTTGTCAAAATAAGACTGTATCTAGGTTAGGTGTGTTTAATTGTGATTCAGTTCTTTGTTGAAAGAAGAGAACCTATTGTTTAAGTTTATGTAGCATTTATTTATGCAATAAGATGAGCTTGGCGATTGAGATGGTTTGTAGTTTTACTCCTTCAAATTAACAGAAAGTAAAGATGTTTTTTATACTTATTTTTAAATATACTTGATTGATAAAACAAAGAAAAGGAGTGGCAATGCCAGTTTTGTGGATAGTAAATGTCTAGAAAATGGCCTTAAACATTATATATAGTTGTCTTGATATTAAATCACTTACCAAGTATATGTAGGAGTACTAGTGTAATTTGTGAGATGGTTGTGCTTGATTTTATGTAGCATCTTGCCCATCAAAACGGATTCCAGTTCATTTTTATTACATTTCTATATTTCTTAGGGTACTCTGCATATGTAATACACTTAAAAATAGAAGGTTAATCTAATTCATCACAGGATGATGAAATTACTGCCCCTCTTGTTGAGGACAAAGGGAAAGAGGGGGTCCAAATAGTTTTACGGTTCACCCTTATTTTTCTTTTGTTTTAATTTTAAATATATTCAGAAGTAAATTATGCAATCACATCACAACCAACAACTACAAATAATCGCATAGTTGTGATTGTTAATTACAGTTGTGACGAGTGCTTACTCTCCTCTCCTTTAGGGAAACTTGCATTTTTTATTTATGCCAGAGGATGGATATTAAAGATACTTTACTATTATCATTTATTCATACTAAAAAAATGCACCTTTCACTCCAAATCTCAATTGATTTTATTTTTGGCTCAAAACTTTCCTTTTGTCCCTAATTATTATAATTCCCAATTTTTGAAAATACAATTTTTCTCTATTCTCCAACGCACCGCACAGATTTAGAACAAGTAAAAATAATTATAATCGTAACAGGTATAAAAATCCATGTCATATTTTAGTTAAAAAAATAAAAATATACCTATTACCCCCAACCCCAACCCCAAATTATGTTATATTAGATCGACTGAGTTAATATATAGACTTAAATATAAATTATTATCTTAAATTATGGGTCATATTTCACTTCGATGATCCATCTTTTAACTTTGTCAATTAAATGATTAAATTATTAATTTTTTTATTTTTATTTAATTGAGCGTGCCACATTACCAATTGATGATGTGACTCTCTAAGTAGGCCATAATGCAGCTGATGTGTTCAAAAAATAATATTTTAATATTTATTTACACATTTATTATATATCAAAGGGCAAATTCGTCAAACTGCCCTAAAATCACCCAAAATGAAATCAATTCTTCATCAAAATCCGATTCCAGTTCTTCTTTATCATTCACGGAAACAATATCCATTCTCTCCCAAGAATTATCTCTCATCTTTCAACTATAAAATATAATTTCCAAACACTTCTATATTTTGAAAGAATCCCATTATTAAATCCTTAAACTCTCCCCAAATCAATCAACAAAGACACGCCTCAAATTCTCCCCCCATCGTTAGCAACCATATTCATGTCGTCTTCTCAGATGGAGTAGCAGCGATGACGACGGTGGTGGCGGCCTTGACGTTCACGGCAGCGACGACGACTGCCTTGTTCACGACAACAACGACGGTTGCGGCTGCCTTATTCATGCCAGCGAGGGCGACTTCGTTCTTCTATTTTTTGTTCTGTTTTTTACTTTCCAATTTGGTCGGGTCTTGCAATGAAGTTTGACAGCACTTAATGAGGTTTGGTATAAAAGCCCCAACTTCGTTCAAATTAATTAAAGCCCAAAAAAACCAAAGTCTCAAAATCAAAAAATTCTCCAGTTACAATAAATAGCAGTCTTATTTGGTTTTGGAAACTGAGTTGTTGCTGAACTGAAAAGGCTAAGCCGCAGTCCGTGAGTGACTGAACTAGGTTGCAGAAGGAGAGATGTCATTGATGCACTTCAAGCTCGAGTTGGAGAGTTGTTTCCTTGAATGATGAAGAAGAATTGGAATCGAATTTGGATGAAAAATTGATTTCATTTTGGGTGAAATCTTAGGGCGGGTTGACAATTTGCCCTCTGATGAATAATAAATGTGTAAATAAATATTAAAATATTAATTTTTTTTGAACACATCAGCTGCACTATGGTTACTTAGAGAGTCCATGTCATTAATTGGTGACGTGACGTGACGTGACAGACTCAATTGAATGAAAGTGAAAAAAATTAATAATTTAATCATCTAATTGACAAAATTAAAAAATGAATCATCGAAGTGGAATATGACCTATAATTTAGGATAATAATTTATATTTAAGCCTAATATATATAACGGTTGTTATATGATCACTATTTATTATATTTATATATAAGGGTAATATAATAATAATTATATGATCATCATAAAAAAAAACCGAGCAAAATAATTCAGTAGCAATTGTTAAATCATGCATTTATTATATTTATATATAAGGGTAATATAGTAATAGTGCACTTTAAAAATAAAATTATTTTCCTTTTTCATCCCTTCTTTTAAACTCACAAACAAAAAAATATAATAAAACACATCATTTCCCTCTTTTTTAAAATTTGATGAGAGAAAATTATAATTTCTTTCCGTCTCTTTCCTTTCTATACTTTCCCTCCCCCTCCAAAGTTATAAAGGCAGCCTAAAATTACAATGAAATTTGTCCTCCTTCCAACTTTCAAGTACAAAAGTCATATTTGTAATGTCAAAAAAGATTTAGGCATCTTGCTCATAATTATATAGAATCTACAAATATTATGTCAGGCATGATAACGTCACATCTTACTATATATATTAATCTACTTCAACCTTTTTAATTTAGGATGTATAAAAATAGGGAGCGGTGATCTCTCTGCGTATTAATATTGTATTAGTCAATTGACCAACTCATTAATTTTATGATAACCGAATTCGTAAAAATAGCATTTAAAACATTTTTCAAAGGATGGAGGAGGAATTACTTGAAACATTCTTCAAAGGATGGATGAGGCAATTAAATAATAGAGTTCTTCTAGGGGGATATTTTTTAGGGACATTTTTAGCGATTTTTTTTTTTTGTAGTACCTTTTAAAAAATGTATAATATTTATTTCAACTGAATTTTTTGTAAAAAACAGTGTTTTATGTGTAACTTAGATACATACAAGAAACATGGTCTGTACAGTCTTGTATGTATCCAATTTACACCTAAAACACTATTTTTTATAAAAATTTCAGTTAAAATAAATACTATACATTTTTTAAGAGGTACTACAAAAAAAAAATATCGCTAAAAAATGTCAACAAAAAATATCCTCCTAGAATTTCTGTAAATAATAACTATCAGATTTCTCTGTTATTAATTATCATCAACATTGTGCTTAGTGAGGCGGAAATGAAAAGAGCTTCTTAACCGTAATCGAGTAGTTCAGAATGGAGATGACCATTTTAGTATTGTGTTTTAAGTGTGTGACTAACATTCCGTATTAGTTTTGAGATTTTAAAGTTAATTGAAAATGTTTTTAAACTTTTGACATAAATTCTTTTAATTTTAATCAATGATAAATATTTTAAACTATCTAATTTTAAGTTTGAAAATGTTAATAATGATTATATTGTTAAGTACAAGTGTCAGCTGATTGACAAATATCGAACATGCATTTACTATATACAATTTAGCTTAGCGATACAAAGAAGAAAGTTTTAAGTCTCAATGTAATTGCAGATGCCGCAATTAGTTAGGGCTGCTTTTGCCCGGGCGTACACAAGTAAATGCACTTGAATGTCTGGACATCGAGACTAGTTAGAGTACAACTCTATATATTTAATGCTCTCTCCAATATAACTAATACCATCACAACGCCCTGGTAATAACTATTAACACTACTCAAAGTAAAGCTTATGATGCATATAATTCATTTGAGTTACTGATGAGCGAGTATTCCGTTCCAGCGAGAATCCGTTGCTTCATTGTTGGTTTTGTTGTCTTTGTTGTTGAAAATTAGGATGATTCTGTTGTGTGTTCTGGAGCGGTACGATACCAGGTTGTAGACTCTGCGCACTTTGTGTCATGTTTCCAAATGCACCTTGTGAGCCATGCTGCTGCTGCTGCTGCTGCTGCTGAATAGGCATCATAGTGCCAGGATTGGCTGCTCCCATGTTAAAAACTGTCCAGAAAAGTACAAAACAGCTTAAGCCAGATTACTCTGCGCACTTTGTGTCATGTTTCTTGTCATCTAATGCATCCTGCTTTAGATGACAAGAAACATGACATTTTTCATCTGACCAATCAAGATTATGTCCCCAATTCACAGAAAACTAAAAGATAGGTTCACAGAAGAAAGAATGTCGTTCGTACTCTGATCACTCAGATTCTGGGAAGCAAGAGCCCGACTGCTACCGGATAATCCAAACTGATGGCAGTAAAGAGAGCATGAAATATAAATCATGGTATCGTCAACAAGAATTTCAAAAATGTAAACTTGAATAAAAGTTACACTATTCACCAAGCTCTCATTACACAAAAAATAGCTGACAATACATTTTTCTCATAATGGAGACAATATAGAGAACAATTCAGTTGGTATTATATAAGACGGACTATTACATGTACGATCAGTGATCTTATGAACAGCCAAAATTCAGTGAAAATGGATGATAATTTTCTTCTCGGAAGGTGTTAGGCAATGGTTAGCCATTAGCCAATGTGTCATTTTAGTAAAGAAATGGTAGTAGTTGTAGACTTGTTAGTTAGCTTGACCTTCAAGAATTAGTAGGTACATGGGTGATAATATATTATATATACAACACAGTTCATTTTAGCAAATTTGATGCCTGTTTGTAGTCTCTATGTAAGAAAATAGTTGTAATGTGTATTAGTATTACGAATGAGATGAATTAAAAGAGTGGTTTATCCATTTTCTCCCAAAACTCTTACTCCATTGTTCTTCCTCTCCAAGTTCGTCCTAAAACCCTATTTCCCCTTAAAACTCCAACTCCATTGTTGCTTGGTTAAGCTCAAACAGCTTAGCATTAGCTATTAGAGCTAGCTTTCCTAGGCCATCTTCATCTTATTCAATCTCCATAAACCTTAATTTCCGCAACCTCCATTGAAACACTATTCACAGCTCACGATCCTCATTATTCTTCACCCAAAAGGGCCAAAACCCAAACCAAACTTATCCAAACCACTACCAATCTTCTGGTAAAATTCAAACAACCATTTTTAGCCTAACCCAAAAGGAAACAACCAGAAAAACCTTGAGAAAAATCTCAAATTGCTCTTTTGCTAATCTATTCTGAGCTTGCAACCAACCTGAAAATTCCAAACTCTAATCTCATGTTGGAGCAAAAGCTTGTGAGTTTGAGGAGTTCACTAAGAGGAAGCTTGACAAATTGGATAATTTTGATGTGTATTGTGGTTATGATGAGAATGAAGAGTCACAAGCTCTCCTTACCCCCCTCTTTCCCCCAGCCTCCTCTTCTCCACCTCAAAAAGAAAACTTCAAGTCTGCTTTTGATTTGCACAAGGCATGTACTATCTATTAACTTGAAGTTCTAATTCTTGTCATTCAGGCTCGTCCCTTCTCAACCATGCTTTAGTCATTCTTTTTAATAGTTCATAAAAGTGAAGTCTTCATCCGTATGCAATATTGATATATATCAAATATCTCTTGGCACCTTCTTCAAGAACTAGTGTATCCATCCATACTCTGTTGTAATCATTATTATGATTACTAGGAGCACCAAAGAAGCTAGATTCAGGTGTTGAGGCGCAGAACTAGAATTAGTGCCATCAGCCATTTCTATCAGAGGCCCGTCATGGTTAAAGATCATACCGTTCAACCAATTTTATGACAATACTGCTATAAAATGTAATGTGACCTTGAGTAGAGAATAATGAGTTATGTCTAGGACTTGCATGTCGAACAGATTAATGCTCTTGAATTGAGCCCAAAGGAAGCTTGCCACCAATTACAAGTTGACATTTAATTTAAGTTAGACTACAAAATGTTACTAAATGAGCATTGCGCAAGAACGGGTGAAGAAATCATAAAACTAACCTGCATCCGCGGCAAGAGTGATTGAGATGGCATCATAGCTGACATGTTTGAAATCTAACAAAGTAAAAAGTGTTAAGAGTAAGATTGCCAAACTACATTTACCTTCCAAGATGAAACCAAAAACATTTTTAAAAGTAAAACAAAAACCATAAAAACAGAAGAAGATTTACTTCCCATGATAAACTATAGCTCCTAAAGAATTACACTGTTTAGAAAGATTAGAAGATTTTCCAAAATCAGCTTAATACTGAAATATCACAGCTATCCTATCTATGATCCTATAGATACTCAATAGCTTAATAAAATCAGGCCAGGAACAGAAAGATGTAACCCATACAGGATAACCAAACTTATATATGCATTATAAGTGGACACAAATTTAAGATGAATACAATCAACGTTGAACCTTAAGTGAAAATGTAGACTGTCGTAGTCAAAATATGGTAAATAGATGCTTTTTCATAATAATATAACTCACTAAAAATGGAGGAAAAGTAAAACATTGGGCTACTCATAAATACTAGGTAACGGCCCTTGTGTAAAATCAGACAAAGAAAAAATAAGCTCAAATGACAAGAAAATATAAAGCAAATATCAAGAACTTCTAGCAGAACTAAGAAATCATGTTTTGCTAAACCAAAATATAACCTCAGACAGTTAATGTCATAAGAAATGGGGATGTTCCTCTTTTATTAGTTGGATGTCTTGAGTAGGACGCTTAGGAAAAGTGAGTTAGAGGATCTTGTTAATTATTGTGTAGTTGGGCAAGATAAAGTTCAAGTTTTGCATATTCAGTTTGTGGATGATACAATTTTATCTCTTCCTAAGGGTGTTGCAGCCTGCAGGTTTTTATGAATTTATTGTCGCTCCTTCAAATTTCTATGCTATTTTGGGTATGAAAGTTAATCTTTCAAATTGTAGTCTCACTAGTGTTAATATTGAAGAGCCAGTTCCATATGCTTCACTGATTGGGTGTGAAGTTGATTTTTTACCTATGACGTATTTAAGTTACCCTTTAGGGGGATACCCGAGTTTTTTTTTTAATGGGATCTTGTGATAGAGCAAGTGGATAGGACGCTTGATTGTTGGAACCAACTCTAATCTCATGGCATATTTAGGTCTTCCTTTAGGGAATACCCCAGTTCTCAGTCTTTTTGGATCCTTTAGTAGAGCGAGTGGATAGGAGGCTTGACTGTTGGAAATGAGCATACTTTTACTTTTACTTTAGGCGGAAGGATTACTCTTATTCGGGCTTGTTTAGAGAATATTCTTATTTATTATCTCACATTGTTTAAGGTCCCGATTGGGGATAGCCCAGCCACTTGAACGTATTATGTTCAAGTTTTTGTAGGCTAAGGATAGTGAGAATAGAAAGACCATTTGGTTGATTGGGATTATGTGTGTCGTCCTAGAGAGGAAAAGGGTTTAGGTTTTGGGAACCTGGTTTTTAAGAACCAGTCTCTGCAGAGCAAATGGTTGCGCTTTCCTTTAGAACGTGACTCTTTTTGGCAGCAAATGATTAGAAGCAAGAATTGAATTCAACAGAATGGGTGGGATGCTTCTTGTGTTACTTATTTCAATCCTTGAAAATTTATCTCCCAAAGGTACATTTCCTTCCATTTTCTTGTTTTACTTCAAGCAGGTTATGGCATGATATTTAATTTTGGGAGGATATCTGGGTTAAGGATGTTCTTTAGTCCTCTTTCCCTCTTTTTTTTAACTCTCACTTGAGTATAATTCTCCCATTTCTAATTTCTATATTTAGGAAGGAGATTCAGTATCTTGGAATTTTTATTTTTTTCACTTGTTATTGTGCAGTTATCATTTTCCTTTGGCCTCTTATATTTGCAAAACAAAGGTCCCTAAAAAATTAAGTCTTTTATGTTTCGATCAACAGAAACATCAGAACTTTTTGCTATCGAACAACTAATATAGATTTTCTTTTTTTCTGCTGCTCTTTGGGCTCATGCAATGGGAGCTTTTAGAGGAATTTCTTTGTCCGATCTTTATAGATATTGGCGGGCGATGTTATGTTAGTGTTATGTTTTGCTCATCTTGTTTTCTTTAATTACGTTTGATTTCTTCTGTTTTCTTTTGGTGGGACTTCTTGACCTCCTCGTGCAGTGTAATATTCTTTTCTAAATTCTAATCAATTAAATCCTTTAGAGAAAACAGCAAAGATATTTGTCACATATATATTTAAAATGCAGAAGTCAAAACAGAAAGTAAACAATGGAAGCAACAAAATACCAATTCAGTATCGGTTTACATCAATGCTAAAAAAGTCAAAGACAGATAATTTTAATGATGAAATGACAAATAAAGAAAATATTCTTGAAGAGAAGAATAAAATTTACAACAGTTTATTCGTCATAAAATTCAATTAGCAACAAGAAAAATTGTAAAGGATAAAGGTTGTCACATTTATTGGCGTATGTTTGACACGGTATTTAAGACATGAAGAAAACACATTAGCATCATGTTTTCAATTATCTTTAACATAATTGGAAATATAATATACATATATATTTAAAAGATAATCAATACTATCTCCGTCCCACAATAAGTGATTTTTTAGGCTTAATATTTTTTCCCAAAATAAGTGATGTGTTAGAACTCCAATACAAATTTTACAATATTTTCTCATATATGCCCTCCATTATTCTTGACTCTTCGTTTCCTCCATTACTCACTACAATTAAATGACACTCATTACTCTTCAACTCCAAAAAAAATATATTAAGGGTATTTTTGTCATTTTAGCTTATGTATTGGTATGTGTGATTTAAGCTAAAAAAGCACTTATTATGGGACGGAGGTAGTAATATGTTTTCAACATGTTTTAACTAAGTTGCGAGCATAACCAAAAAAGGTGACATTCTTTGCAGGACTTGGTGATTAAAAGGAAAAATAACACTGGCGTGCATGGGTACTTAATTGATGACGGGATAACATTTAAATGGAAAGTATAATGAGACCAAGTATGCATATACATAAACATATATATATATATATATATATATATATATATATATATATATATATATATATATATATATATATGTGTGTGTGTGTGTGTGTATATATATATATATGAATCTGACCATCTGGGGATTTGGCGTAGTTTGAGCAGCATTAAATAATGCACTATTGGCAGGGCTTGAAAACTGATTTAAATGACGATTCAACTGATTTCCTTGGTTGAGTTGGCTTTGACCAAGGCCATGTTGAATTGATCCAGAAGGAAGCTGCCTGCCCTGAAATTGCTGGGACCCCAGCGGCTGAGAGAATTGCATTTGATGTTGACCGTGCAACTGAAGATAGTTTTAGTTAAACAATCAATAAACTGTACATTGACATACAAAGCAACCTGAATAAATAGACTGTAATGTATTGGTTTGAAAACCAAATACTGTCCCCCCCCCAAAAAAACCACTTAATCTATTTTGTGTGTGTGTGTGTGTGTATATATATACACATATTTGTCTACATCAAATTTTACAGATTCGACGTCACAAATTGCAGGAATTTTGAAGTATTGCCAACTACAGAAATTTAGAAGCAGAGCAGCCATCCCCGCCACAAACATTACAACACTCACTCCCACTGCCACCAACAACTTGCCAAACTAGTACCACCAAAACCTCCAAATTTCTGAACCCCATTGCGGCACTCATAAGTCATAGCATCCACAGTAGCATTACAGAAAATGAGAGTAGGCTAGATTACTGATGAGAGCCTATACAAAGTGACTAGATAGAGTATATAGTCGTGTAAAGAAAATTCAACAGAGAATTCTATGAGAAGACATGTAGAAACATAAAATTAAAATACCGAGCAAGCACATACAAGTGATTGTGGAAGTGTGTCCACCAGCTAGTCAATACTTGATACAAATACAAGGGACTCCACGTTGAATACTAAATAAACTGCATACTTACCGACTGAAATTTTTGCTGGGCCTGACCCTGCAAATCATGTAGTTGCGCCAGCTGATTCTGCAGAAAATAAATAGTACTACAATAACACACAAGGTAGTTATGTAGGAAAGTAGTGGATCCTTTGTTCTATGCAGTGTATTTGGAGGGAAGCGAGTCGGATTCCTTTTGAGAAGAGGATGTATCATGAACTGCTACTGCTATTCTTAAGGGACATTGCAATTCTTTCCCAAATAAAGTTTTTTGTATTTTTCATAAGATAATTTTGTAATGGGATATCTTTTTTCCAATGCAAATATGCAGGAGGCTCATTCTTAAATAACTAGCATATGCTTGGGTTTGTTGAAAATTAAACGTGTTCATGAATTAGCTTTTGAAATTCTAGATTCATTTAACCACATTGGACATGTACATGGATTATGTTCAATATTTAGGTTGGATCTTCTAATCAAATATGTTTTTATATTATTTTTGGAGGGAGTAACCAAAAATGCTTTTTATTTATTTTTAAATTTAGGGAGGAAAGAGAATCTAAACTTGATTACAGCTACCTGTAAATAAATAATAAACTTGATTTCAGCTATCAGAGGATAATATAGCAAGTCAAGACGAATACTATAAAGCAACTACATCTATAAAGCACTGATAGGTGTATGAGTCACTTGGGTCAGTGTAAGTGTAGATGTAGGTGGATTAGTATGGATGCACCGAATAAGCACACAAGCCATGACGCAATCAGTTTCTTGCTTTCAACAAGCTTATAGTTCAAATATCACCATTCTGAAGAGAAAGAAAGCATAAATGATGCTAGTTTCCCGTGTCAATTGGAAAATGTAGTGAGCTAAATCACTTTAATATCGTGACGAAAAGTCTACCTGCCCTAGACCCGGCATGGACGATTGCCTAAACTGCTGCTGAGCAAGCAGTTGCTGCTGATGCTGAGGTAACTGCATTATTTTCTGCCTTTGTTGTTGCTGCGATTGTTGCTGAGGGGACGGTGTATTCATTATACTTGCACCAGACCTAGGCGAGTTGGCATATGGCAGAGGAGATGCCGTCGTATTATCAAATGAGGTGGATGCAGTAGCACCAGAAGGAGAAGCCACTGCTCTTCCAATTAGTTGTGGTCCAGAAGCCTATTTTGCAAATTTGTTAATAAAGATCATAGCATGTACTCCCTCCGTTCTTAAAAGGATGGGGCCGAAGTTACAATTTTTTTGGTCCTCAAAAGGATGGCAATAAGTACACAAAGTAAAGGGCAAATAAGTCATTTAGTAGGTTCCACTAAAATATAAAAAAAGAAAGACTAATCATTATAAGTAATTTTGTGGGGCCATTAAGGATAAAGTTGGAACTTTTACTACTTACTTTTCTTAATTTGTGTGCAAATAAATTACTTTGGACATCCTTTGGAGGATGGAAAGAGTAATTTTTAAAATTGAAATAGAACAGATAAATATGGAATTATTCATCCTAAATCTCATCAAGAAGAATGAGGAAGATCAAACCAGTGAAAAGGCACAAAAGGTAAAAACTGGTGAATCATGAATATTAGAGTAGACTACACTTGTATCAAGCTCTATGTAGCCTCATCTAGAATCAACCCAATTCAGTGTGCACATATATAATGAGCATTGGGTTGATTGATTCTAAGCCTAGGCTTTAAAGAACCTAAAACTATTTGAAACCAAGAACAAACAAAAAGATAATTAATAACACAGGCTAACAGTTTGTGTGATTGTGTCAGACAACTAACTTAGCTGAAAAGGCAAAGACTAAAGAGCTGCACAGCAAACGACAGATCTAGCACTACTCCAATCGCGTGCAAACAAAAAAGACTCGCATGACAACACAAACAACATCGATCAAGAATTCTTATATTTAGTTTCTTGCAAACCAGACAAATTAGTAAAACTATAAAGGGGCAGGCATATTACAAATATAACACACCAGTAAAAAAGTTTTGTTTTGTTCTTAGATGAACTTCTAAACAATACATAAAGCTTCATCAAGTAGCATAACTCTCAGCACCTTGAGGGGAAAAAACATAAACTAAAACAATGAAGAAAATAAAATTCCAGAAAACGAAAACAAACTTTGCGTAAACCTGGTAGATACTTTGCTGATCCATAATTACAACCAAAAGATAGTTTAACTTGCTTGTTGAGATAACTAAAATCCCAAATCAGACATATTTAGCCTTGAGACTTAATAGATAACCCTACAGCAACTCTGCTCATTGCTATTGGTTTTGACTTTTGAGTTGAATGCTCCAACTAAGATTGAAACGGTTGTGAATTGAGAACAACCAACAACTCCAACAGAAGTAAAAAGTTTTCTCGGTTTAGCGGGTTATTATCGACGTTTCATAAAAGATTTTTCAAAAATAGCAACCCCACTAACCAATTTAACTCGAAAGACGGTGAAATACGTCTGGACAGATAAATGTGAAGAAAGCTTCCAAGAGTTGAAGAAGCGACTGAGCATCCAGTGTTGTCCTTACTAGATGATACAGGAGGCCTTGTAGTATTTAGTGATGCGTCACACAGAGGTTTAGGGTGTGTGTTGATGCAACATGGGAAAGTGATTGCTTATGCATCACGACTACTCAAAGATTATGAGAAGAGGTATCTTACTCATGACCTAGAGTCAGCCGCGGTAGTTTTTGCCCTAAAAATTTGGAGGCATTACTTGTACGGGGAGAAGTGTGAGATATATACAGATAGGAGTGTTCATCAGTAAAATACCGGCCCGAACCGATTATCGAAAGTACCCAAAATTGGGTACCGATTGAACCGGTATACCGAACCGATTATCCAGTCCGGTACCGGATCGGTTCCGGTTTTTACCGGCTTGTACCGGAATTTTAGCTCAAACATTTCAGCCCAAAAACCGGATTTTTAGCCCAAAAATTTTCAGCCCAAAGCCTTAAATACTGACTTGTTTTTAAGCCCAAAATTCGGTCAACCCAATGGCTTAATATTTAAGCACCTAGAACAGCCCAAACCCAAACTAAAACTATAAGCCAAAAATCGGCTCAATTGGTATTCATTATTATATGGTAATCATTTTATAAGGAAAATCTCCTTAAAATTTTACCAATTTAACCAATATAGGACTTGGAGACAACTAAATAGTAAAGGCTTCACTTGGTAGTGTTTTTATAAAGAAAACTTTCTTAAATTTTTATAATCTAATCAATGTGGGACTTAGAAACAAGTTATGTGAGATGGTGCCATAAGTTCCCTTATGTGATTTCCTTGGCATTCATTAGTGTCATTACAGGGGATTTGAGTCTAAGTTGGTATTTACATTCCAATATTAAATTTACATCCCTATATTAAATAATATTGTTTTGATTACTTGTTATCTTGAATTCATTATTACATGGTAATCATTTTATAAGAAAAATTTACTTAAAGTTTTACCAATGGTGTTTTTATAAAGAAAACTTTCTTAAATTTTTATTACAATGGATTTTGACGAGAGTCTAAGTTGGTATTTACATCCCTATATTAAATAATAATGTTTTGATTACTTGTTATCTTGAATTCATTATTACATGGTAATTATTTTATAAGGAAATTTTACTTAAGAGTTTTACCAATTATCTTGAATTCATTATTACATTGTAATCATTTTATAAGGAAAATTTACTTAAAGTTTTACCAATTTAACCAATATGGGACTTGGAGACAACCAAATACTAAGGGTTTCACTTGGTAGCATTTTTATAAAGAAAACTTTCTTAAATTTTTATAATCTAATCAATATGGGACTTAGAGTTATGTGAGATGGCGCCATAAGTTCCCTTATGTGATTTCCTTAGCATTCATTAGTGTTAGTGGATTTGATGAGGGTCAAGTTGGTATTTACATCCCTATATTAATAAGTAATAATGATTTGATTACTTATTATCTTCAATTCATTATTACATGGTAATAAATTTATAAGCAAAATTTCCTATAAAGTTTTACCAATTTAGCCAATATGGGACTTGGAGACTTGGAGACAACCAAATACTAAGGGCTTCAGTTGGTAGTAATGTAGTATGCCATCTCTTGTCTAATAAGTCCCACATTGAATGACCACTACTGCATGTAAGAAAGCCACACCAAATTTCAAATACATCCCACATTGTCTAATATGTCATCTCTTGTCTTACCTCTATTCTTAAATAAAAGAGACTTTCAAGTTAAGTTTACATGGTTAAACAAAAAAGTCTAAAGAAAGGGTCTTTCAAGTTATTTTTTAATATATTATTTAAAAAACCGGTACAACCGGCTCGATATATACCGACCAAACAAAACACCCTACAAAAACCAGATGCAGAAAATCCCGGTGCAATGGTGATTCGGTGTCACCGATCAACCGGTTCATCTTTTACCAGACCGAATCGAATTTTCGAATCGGTTTGATTTCCCTAAAACCAAATATCTGAAATAGGTTTGAACACCCCTATATATAGATCACAAAAGTCTGAAATATATTTTTATACAAAAGGAGTTAAACTTAAAGTAGAGAATATGGTTAGAACTGATAAAGGATTTTGATTGTGAAATCTTATATCATCCCGGAAAAGCCAATGTAGTGGCCGATGCGTTAAGTAGAAAGAACCAAGAGAAGTTGAATATAATAAGCACCAATAAAGAGTTAATAAAAGATCTTGAAAGACTTGAAATTGAGGTAAAGTGTCCAACTACCTCTACCCAAAAGTTATTTATTTTAGAGGGAGTTTCGACTCTACTAGATAGAATCAAAAAGATGCAGGGAGAAGACACGGAGTGTCAAAAATGTAAATCTGATATAACTCACATCAAGAATATCAAATTCAGAATAGACAAGGATGGAATACTAAGATATGAAGATAAAATTTGGGTTCCGTTAAATCAAGCATTAAAATACGAAATCTTAAATAAAGCCCATAATTCTAAATTTGTCATACATCCTGGTAGTACTAAAATGTACAAAGACTTAAGTCCACACTTTTGGTGGTCAAATATGAAAAGAGAAATAGCGGAATGGGTAAGCAAATGTCTCACGTGTCAAAGGGTTAAGGCTGAACATCAAAAGCCGAGTGGTTTACTTCAACCCTTACCAATTCCTGAGTGAAAGTGGGAACACATAACAATGGACATCGTGGTAGGCCTTCCAGCTACACAAAAAGGCCACAATGCCATTTGGGTAATAGTTGACCAACTTACCAAATCAGCTCACTTTCTTCCTATTAAGGTTACTTATAACCTAGATCAACTTGCCAAGTTATACATTAATGAAATTATCCCTAGGCATGGAGTACCTGTTTCTATAGTGTCAGACCGAGACCCACATTTCACCTCAAATTTTTGGGAAAGTCTTTAAAAACACTTGGGAACACAGTTGAGATTAAGTACAACATATCACATTTGACTGTTGATTGGTGCAATATTTATATTGCTTTAATGGCATATGCAAACAGAGGAAGTATTTTAATGACTTACCCAATATGGATGCTATATATAAAGATGGTAAAAAAATTATTTATATGCATGTGTCATGATATTAATATACTTGTGTTTCTAATAGTATTGATAGTGTTGAATATTGTAAAATAATAATGTCATATGTACATATGTATATATAAATTTACATGTATAAATTGTAGTTTTGTACATAGGAAATGACTTGTCGACTTATAGACGACTAGTTAACTAGTAGCTTAAGCTCCCGGCCACCGACTCGACTTAACTTTACAACTTGACAACTATGGTGGGTGGATGGATATTTGGCTATTTAGGGGACTCTGGATTTGTCAAACCTACTTAACGTATCCCAAAAGACACATATAAATGGTAATCTAAATAAAACAAGAACAACCTATCTCTTAAACGAGCCGAGTGTTGTTTAGATATAAGTATGCAACCCCAGTCTGCAGAAAGAAGACTTTGAAAGAACTCAACACTTCAAATTTTTAGGCATAATTCAAGCTTCTTATTAACAAGAAAACCAGATGTCACGTGAATCATTAATTTGGGAATTTTCGTCCTCACAGTGACAAATAAACCTTAATCCCACAAAAGTAATTAACTAATTTTCTCACTACTTAGTTTTTACCATATGATTTGCAGTGTTTTAAAAATCTCCACCTTGGTCCGCTTTAGCGCTTAAGCCCCCTGGCGTTCGCTTTAGGCGCTTAGCCCCCAATACTTTCACCTAGGCTCAATGACAAAAAAATCCTCCAAGAAATTAGGCGGGGCCTAAGCGAAGAGTTTTTTTTTTATTTTAATAACTATCCAAACCAGATCTTGATATATTTATTTTTCTAATGATTTATCATATTCATAATACGTGTTGTAATATATCAAATCACAACAATAAGTGAACAATATCAAGTCAAAATGGATAATTTTATTATAGTTGTAATTTTTTGAACTTGTACAAACTTCAAATTATATAAATGATGATACATTGGTAATATTTAGTTTAATTCAATATAATTCTTAAATTTATGTTTAGTTTCTTAAGTTTTAATATTGAATTAAATTCTTGAAATTTTAAATTTTATTATTTAATAGCAATCTTATTTATGAATAAAACTAATACGTTAAAAATATGTTTGAATTTTGAACAATTGCATGTTTGTGTTTGACCTTTGACATTAGCAATATGGATATGTGTTTGAACTTTAAGCAAAGGCCTTTATTATCTTTATTATAGATTGTTTTGCTTTATATTATTATTTTGTTTGGATAAATGTAAGATAAAATATTAAAATTGGCTTAAAATAAAAAATCCCGCCCAGGCCACGTAGGCGCTAGGCCCCCTCGGCCAACCACCTCCCGCCTAGCGCCTTTTAGAACATTGATGATTTGGTCATATTGATTACCAATGACCTATCCCTCATATACCAATCCAAAAGCGGAATCTTCAATTCTTTACCAAGAAACCCTAATTCCTAATTCCATATATTGAAAACGCTTTTAGTCACACTGAAATGCATCACTCTTGTTAATAATGAATAAAACCCCAATGCCCTTTCAATTTTTGCAAGAATGTTCTGTTGGATGGAATAAAATCACTGTTTGGGAAAGTATATCTCAAACTAACAGACAAAATGGTGTGCATGTGCGACTTCAGGCTAGAATTTTAACAGAAGACTAAGGTTAGCCAAGATCTCAGTGGATAAACAATTTTAGAGATTAATATGCATCTTTTTTTAATTTAGCAACTAATTTGAGAAAAGTGGTGAAGTTAAGGGACAATTTGAGTGAATAACCCAGTATCAATGGATGAAGAACAAGAAAGAAAGAAATGATGACGCCGAGAATGGTAATAGATTACAAGATATTAAAACACTGAGACACATAAAATGAATGAGAAGCAGAGAGATTAGTGATCAAAGCAATTCTGCTTTCCTCCAGTCAACTTAACTGGGAAAAGGTACTAAAAATGCAGATGGAGCATTTGTTTCCCCCAAGCAAATTATCCAAAAACATGTTTCAAGGGTTTCTAGGGATTGAGAAGTGCATAATTGCATAATTTCGGGTGATAGATAAGACAAAACATATATAAGGTATAGCAACTAAACATGGAAAAGAAGTCAAGAGGCAGATCAACAACTTTATTGCAGATTGGAATAGATCTTTAATAAAATCATAACTTAGTGAGAAGGTTTATATAATTTTTCAGTAGGGTAGTACATTAATAATTCAAATTTTCAATCTGACCTGTAACATAGCTCCCTGACTGGTAATGTTGTTTGATGACAGGAGAGGATTATTCTTTGTGTACATACCTGCAACAACCAATTGTCACCTCATCGGTATTAAGATACAGTGCAATAAAATTCAAGGGAATACTCCTGCTTGATTAAGAAAAGATGGAGTATACCAGAGGTGTCGACAAATGCCTGGGCACTGTCACCTACAGTCAGCACATCTACCAGATGCATTGGGAGTGCAGATGTAATCTGCCTCTGATCTCCAGGTATTCTTAATCCTGCACATACATATCAGTTGCAGGTAAGGAATAACAAACAAGTGCCCAGGCTAACAAACTAATGTTATTTATTCAGATAGAGGAATAAAATTCATTAAAAGAAGAAAATATATACACAATGGGGGACCAGAATTCCATCCTAAAGAGAACAAGCGGAAAACAAAATAAAGCACCATATCTAACAAGAACAACTCTCGGACACTTAGATAAAACTGAAACTAAAGTGCCCCAATAGGCACCTAAAGTGCCAAGGCGAGTGTTTTTCGGATTCTCCTTGATCAAATGCCCACCACAAAACGGATGAAACGTTGCACTTCCAAAGCACCTTAGCATCAAAAACCCTTGAGTCTAAACTTCAAAAAGATCCACCACCTGAGGATGACAAACTCAAATCTCCTCCAATAAACCAAAATGGTGCTTAAGTAAACCAATATTCTTGTTAAAGATTGCTAGAATTAAATTCATAGAATTCCTAAGAATTATGGACCCAGCACAAATAAATCAATTTAATCCAAGAGGCAATTAGTCCCCATTACTTGTTGGATTCTCATTTTTTCATGTATGTCAGATTCAATTATCTATTCATCACTTATTCAGAATTATCTATCAAGCAGACCAGATCTATCATAATGTCAGACCCTTGTTGAAGCCTAACCAGAAAATAAGAGAGAAATGGAGATAGAGATAGATATAAGAGAGAATTCAAAGAGAATAAGGGAGGAAGAAGGAGAAGAACTCAGTTATTTGTAGGGGTGCTCAAAAAATTCGGTTTTTTACTGAACCGGTTGGAATCGAAACCGGCGGTACCGGTTTTTTTCGGTACCGGTTTTTCGGTACCGGTTTTTCGGTTTTTTTATATTTTTCGGTACCGGTAGCGGTTCTTAACTTTTTGCATTCGGTACAGAACCGAAAACCCGAATTTCTGGTGTTTGTTTTTCTATTCTGTGGTTCTACACTTTGAAATGATCACCCATCACCGACGTATCCGAGGCCTCCACTACTTTGTTTAGTACTACTCCATATATAACAAAGATGGCGTAAATATTTCGATTTTGATGATTAATATTAACGGAGGAAGGGACTAATTAAAGGAGTACTAATAGTGAAATAAATTTTAGTTTCGTTCCAAAACAAATAAACAAAATGACTTTTAATTGCAACGTCTAGTATATATATATATATAGAGATAAGTGATGGTCTCATTTGTAGGATAAATTGTTACATTCCAAAATAAATAAATAATCATTTATCTTCCAAATATATATAATTGACATATTTTTCAAATTTACCATCTCAATTTTATTATGATACTATTAGTACTAAATTAAATACTTAATAAATTTAAAAATAAACATAAAATAAAATATTTTCTTAAAGTTCATAAACTTTAAAGTCTTTTGTTAATATATTAAAAAAATTATTTAATTATTATTATTTATTAATAATTATAAATATTACCATGCACTATAACCGAAAACCGAATCGAAAAAACCAAGATCTTTGCTTTTATCTTAGAACGATCTCAAAGCAGGTAATTGATGCGGGTTCGATTCTTTTTTTTCTTGTTATTTCGGATCGCATCTTGGGATTCGATTTTTTTATCGATGAGCACCCCTAGTTATTTGTTTACTGAATTCGTGAGAGTGAGGGAGAGATAGAGAGAGAAAGCTTAACAAGTTATTCCCATTTATAAAATTCATAATATTCAAAAGCTTGGAGGTTACTCCACCCATTACACGCATATATAGCAACTGAAATGCTAAAAAAGTGTAAATACTCCTAATCTACACCACTTTCTTATCCTACACACATGCTAACTAACCACCCATGTGCTTACATGTGCATACAAAATATCTAATTCTAGAATATACTAACTACTCTAGAATATACTAACTTATTCTTTCTTTCCCAATTTACCCCTGGCCTGACATTCCCTCCTCCTTTAGAACATTCATGTCCTCATGAATGAATTTTGAGTTTGTTTCCTCTTCAAATTTTCTAGATAAACCACTGCAGATGTGTTATTCTTTCCTTTTTTTGTACGTGATGATGTAGTCATATCCTAAAAGCTTGCTCATCCATCTTGGTTGCAGGCAAGTCACTACCTTCTGTTCCAAAGAGTTTTTCAAGGACTGGTGATCTATTTTGATAATGAATTGTCTCTGCCTTAAATAAGATGACCATCTCTTAATAGCTTCAGTTATAACCATTAGTTCCTTCTCATAGGTTTAGTAATTATGAGCTTAAAAACCCAAAGCTTTACTGAAATAAGCAAAGGGCCTGCTTTCTTGCATTAGAATGGCCCAAATCCCTGTTCTTGATGCATCAGTCTCAATTTCGAAGACATTGGTGAAGTTTGGTAATGCCAAAATTGGAGAGGTAGTGAGAGCTTTTTTAAGAGCTGTGAAAGCAAGTAGAGCCTCAGGATTCCACCCAAATTTTCCTTATTGTAGCAGATAAGTCAGGGGTTTAGCTAGGATTCCATAACCCATTATGAATATCCTATACTATATTGCAAGTCCAAGGAAATCCCTTAGTTGCTTGATGGTTCTTGGTACAGGCCAATCCAATACATCTTGAATTTTTGTTAGATCTATTGTCACTCCTGTGTCAGAAATCACATGTCCTAAATAATCCACAAGAGATTGTGCAAAGGTACACTTGCTCCCTTTAGCAAACAGTTGATTGTCCTTTAGAATCTGAAATACCTCTTGATGATGTTTATGGTGTCTATCCAAATCTTTGGAGTAGATTAAGATGTCATCAAAAACAAAAAACTTTTTCACGAGAAAATTTGAAACACCTAATTCATCAAATTTTGGAATGTGGCAAGGGCATTAGTTAACCCAAATGGCATGATTGTGAATTCGAATAGCCCTTGATGTGTCCTAAATGCAGTCTTTTCAATGTCCTCTTCCTTCGTTCTGACTTGGTGATATCCACCCTTTAAGTCCAACTTAGTAAAATATGTATCCCCTTGTAACTCATCTATTAGCTCATCAATAAGAGGAATAGAGTATTTATTCTTTGATAGTCAAAGAGTTGGGATGTATGTAATCAACACAAAATCTCCAACTGTCATCCTTTTCTTAACTAGGAGCAAGAGAGAAGCATATGGACTCTGGCTTGGTCTTATGATTCTTGTATGTAGCATTTCCTGCACCAATCTCTATTTCATTTTTCTAGTCATAAGAGCACTTGTAGGGTCTGATGGAGAAAGGTGACGAGTTGCCTTTAAGAGGAATGCTATGGTCCAAAGATCTTTTTGGTGGCATACCTTGAGGTTCTTGAAAAATATTTGAGTATTCTTCTAGCAAGGACTATATTTTTGGGTATGTACTGTGGTAGAGTTTAAGGAATAACAAATGGAGTTGGTTTGGGATGGCTGCATAATCACTAGGAACCCATGTTCTTCCTCATTAATATGTTCTGCCCTTGTAGTTGTACCATTTCCCCTCCATAGTTGAACTGAAAGTTAGCTTCTTATAGTCAAAGGTGGTTGGTCTCAGCTGTTTCAACCACTAAACTCCTAATACCATGTTGCATCCTCCCAAAGGTAGTATTCTCACTGTATCATTAAAAAAATACTCTCATTTTCCATCTAAGCTCTGAACATTGTTTGCTACTAGAGAGCTGACTACCATCTGCCACAGAAACCTTCATGGATGAGGTGGGTTCTAGAGCACATTTGAGCTTCAGTGCTGCTCTAAGATCCAAGAAATTATGGGTACTGCCCCATCAAGATATAGACTTTTTTTGCAATATAACCGGTCATTTTCATGGTTTGGAGACTAACTTGGCCTTCAAGAGCATTAAAGGATACTTCAATATTCTCTTTGGTCGGTAATTTTTTTGAAATCTCACAGGTTGATTCTTCATCATATTGGGGTTCAGAGTACTCCACAAACTGATGAAAGTCCTTACAGTTCTGAAAATGATCATAAAATTCTGAGGAGCTTTGCATTGGTGTCCCATAGTGTACTTCTCATCACAATAAAAACATAGGGCCTTGGCTCTTCTCTCATTTCTTTCAATTGTAGTAATAGGTTTACACTTGTTAAAGGATAAGTGAGCATAAGAGTTTTGGTGGTTGATGGTGCAAGGAGTTCCTTTTTGAAGTTGGGGTGAGTGTTGGTGTGGCTGGATGGTGGTTTAGGATAGTTGTGGTTGTTGGCAAGTTTAGGAATAGGACTCTCATAGAACTTGGCTTGTTTGAAGGCTTGGGATAGAGTTTTTGGATCAAGCAATTTTACCATTTTTTTGGTTTCATCTTTCAGTCCACCAACAAAATTTCCCACAGAGAAGTCCTCAGTCAAGTGAGGCAACTTTTCAAGCAGTCTCCCCTTATTCCTTTCAAACTCATCATAGTATACACACAATTCCTACTTGCCTCAATAATTTGAATTGTTCATATATGTTTTCCACACCTACCTCACAGTGAAATCATTTGCAAACTCCCTCCAAGTAAGCCCCAAATTAGACCTTGACATTGACATAAGACTTGTAACAATATTTTGGAGAACCATGGAAGTGCATCCCAGCTATGGCAATCCTCCTATGAGAATGAATCCCATATATGCCAAAATACTCCTCGCAATCCTGTGTATCCAGCTCTTAGTATCATCACCCTCAGTAAATAATGAGAACACCAATTTAAGATGTTCAAATTCTCTCTCCTCTTCACCATCACCACCATTTTGGTTCCTCCATTAAGCATCATCTTCTTCATGTTCCCTTGCTCTTTCTTGCTCAACATGCCTAAGGTCTCTAAAGAAGCCTTTATCCCTCTTTTGTCCCATATGAACAGGCATCTTACCCCTTCCATTATCCCCAAAAGGATTTTCAAACTTGTCATTATTATTTGGGCTCCTCTGTCTCAACAGTTCATTCATACTTTCCAAGAAGTTGTCCATTTTCTCATCAATGAGTTGTAATTTCTCATTGGTGTACCGTCAGTAGTTTATGAAATCCTGCTGCAACATTTGTGAAGGACCGATCATATTTATGGAGTAGAGAGAAAATGAATCGCAAAATAATTGTGATTTCGAGTTTGAAAATGAATTCAAGCCGTAGTAACACTACTTAAGTAAGAGTAAGTGAGTTTGAGTAGCTATTTAAGTGAGAAATGGACTTCCTCAGTGAGACAAACTGAGTATCATTGGCCAAACAAGTTTAGTATTAGAAGGTTCTACGATCGTAGACGGAAACGACTAATAAGACTTTACGATCATAGACTAGAAAAACTTATAAGACCCTACGATCGTAGATTGAAACAACTTATAAGACCTTACAATCGTAGACTGTAACAACTTATAAGATTTTACGATCGTAGACTAGAACAAATCATAAGACTCTACGATCGTTTACTGGAACACTTATAAGGTTCTACGATCGAAACAACTTGTAAGACTTTACGATTTAGGCTCTACGATTGAAACAATTTTGTAACTCTACGATTGAAACAATTTGTAAGACTCTACGATTTAGACTCTACGACTGAAACGGTTTCGTAAGACTCTACAATTGGAACAAATTGTAAGACTACAACTGAAACAATTTGGTAAGAATTTACGATTGAAACAATTTGTAATATATACTTTCATATATACATATATATATATATATATAAATTTATATAAAATAAATAAATTATAATATAAATAATATATATAAATAATAAATAATATAATATATATAATATAATATAATACAATAATATATTATATTATTATAATACATATATACTCTTTGCTTCGTATATATAATATATTGTTGTGGACAGTGGGTTAAATAATTCTTTCTCAATCTTTTTGGAACTGACTGACTGAGACATATACTTACATGTGTTTTTTTTAAATTTGGGTGGCTAGTGGTTACATTTTGGACACAAGGTTAAGTCCCGTGCTGAAACATACATTAATAATCATTATTAGATATTAGACTACTAATATTTAAAGGTTGATTGCAACTTTATTTTCTATGTAATGTTTGTTGAATTTTTCATTTCTTCTATTAACTTTTAATATCAATTGTTTTATTTTTGGATTGTTATTACTAAGTATTTACATAATTGCGCTTTTAATGTTATTCCATAGTGTTATGTTTTGGGTTTTAATGCATATGAAATTTTATTGTCAATATACTTGTTAAGTAAAATAAATAATATATAAATTACACATTATAAACGACTTGTCGCCATACGGACGCCATGACGGTCGTCTTATCGCCTAGGTGTCCTGGCAGTCGGTTACTGCCATGACTCGCCATGGCACCGTGACAACTATGCTACACACACATAATAACTAACCACCCATGTGCATACAAAATATTTCTAGAATATACTAACTACTTTAGAATATACTAACTTATTTTTTCATTCCCAATTTACCCCTGGCCTGACACAAACCCAAAACAAATTAGACAGACAAGGAGGTCGTCCAAAGTGGAACAAAAGAATGCAAAAAAAATACAAAGTGAGCCCTGCCATTCCCTCTGTAAATTTTTAATAGATATGCCACAAAATGCTCCCATAGCGGTCGTCCACGAAGATGCAAAATAAACAACCCTCTCCCTTAACAAATGCATAATTTTTTGTCCTCCAAATCCTGGAACTAAATCCAGCCCAAGGGCCTAGATCCCCCAAAGAACTGCAAAAAAAACCACATCCATCAGATATTAGCATCCTTCCTCTTATTGAATCCACAAAACTTGACCAAAAACAACGTTTCCACCAACTAAGGAGACACCCAAACCTACCCAAATTGTTGAACATATATGCCTACAAGCTCCAAGAATCAAGACATCAAAAAAGAAGAGGATAATATTATAGCAATTATATTTTGTTCCTCTATAAATCAAACCTTATTATAGCACCAGGGAGTAAATTCTTACTTCTTATTGCCTTTTGTTTTCTCACTGTATTTTTGGTTTTGAGGGAGATATTGAGAGAGGTTCCTTTCCTTTGATAAGTTAGTTTTAAGGATCTATCATTTACACGATCTTTCTCTTATCAATAGATCCTTCTTTAACCAAAAGGGGGGAAATGAAGAAACTGTATCAGACAATCTTGGGAAAAAGTAAGAAATACTTGTCTAAGCATCTCTGGTTAGATATGAAACCAAAGAGCGTGCCCAGAAATTTAAATTATCATGTATAATAAACAAAAACTGCTCTTGAGCAGGAAGTAAAGAAACAGATCTAAATTTAAATGGAAACAATGCTAACAGTAAGCATATTGTGAACATATAGTGGTTCTGAATAACACCTTCTCCGTGATTTACTGCATTTCGAAGTAGATTTTCTTGTTCTTGAATTTTTGCTGCTTGAACTTTGTCTGAAGTTGGAAGGACAGTTGGCCCTTGTCGAGTCCCAAAATAGGCTTTGCGGGTATCAGCTATGACCTTTTCAGCACTTTCGCAGGCTGCTCCAATCATATCAATTCTGGTCTGTAAATAAAAAAGAAAATTTGTCTGTCTGAATGAAAAGTATATGATATATATAAAAAAAAATATCTTTAATGCTACAATATCTTCTAATCACCTTTAACTTTTCAATTTGTGACGCGAGTTGCAAGTTTTGCATCCCATGTAATAACTGCTCTCTCTTGTAGTTGTCATCCATTTCCATCTCAGGCAATAGCTTTGATGACAACATAACAGGCAAAACTGTATCAAAGAATCCCCGTAGATTTTTGTCAATATAATGTGAAATTCTTTATTAGACCACATATCCTAACAGTTGAAAACATTATCTTTAAGATAATTTCCAAATGTTTTGCCATAGTACTTCATTCTGTATTATTCTGATTTGGATTTATATAAAATTAGGCGACATAAAGTAACCAAACAAACTATTATATGTGGTGTCCTCGTATACTGGACTGGCAGCCATATTATACCGATGAATAAGAATAATGGTAACAATTGTCACGACACTTGAATCAAGGCACACAATTTAATGGAAATTCCTTTCATTAATGTTATACAATAACGGTGCTACACTTGAATTGGAAGAATGAAGGTGGGAATAGAGTGACGAATGGAATGAATCATTCTCATACTTCCCAAATTTATGAATTTTATTCCTTGGGATAGGAGATAGGGTATGGAATGACTCATTTCAACCCGAATGGAATGAATCATTCCACATTCCCTTCTCTATTCCATTCCTTCACCCATTCCATTCCTTCAATCCAGCAAGTGTCTTGAGGTTAATGCACATACGTACGTACGTAGCAATGACAAAATGTCAACCAAAAGGAGTAGTGACAAGAATTAATGAAAATATAAGTGGCGTTTCATACTTGTAGCGTTCTCGGCATTGACATTCTTTGGATGTACAACAAAAGCCTTGGAGACTTTCTTGATATCCTCCACGATGTTAAACAGTTCCAGATTGACCATAGAAAATTGGCCCAAAATATCCTGCCTGGTAGGGAGACAACAACAATTGGAAGATCTATGAGTTTAATAATAAACTTTTAGGTCTCCATTCTAGTCATATCGTATATGTACATACCATTTGGGGACAGAATTGGTGCGAGCAATTGCGTCGAAATCTTCAAGGATGCGAGAAATGGCTTTGAACAGACTGATTGCTCTTGTCTTCACAGATTCCAAATTCAGTTGCTGCTGTACCGCCTGGTTCAGCCTCTCCGAAACCAACTTTGGCGGCTGTTGCTGCTGATCTTGACCTCCCACTACTACTTCCATTGCCGCCATGCTCAGCAGCTCAGACAACAACAAATTAATTAATTAATTTATTAATGAGAGAGAGAGAAATGGAATGATCTCAACTTCTCAAGTGTCAACGTCTCTCTCTTGCAAATATGAAATATTACTCTAACTTCTTCTTAAGCATAATAAAATGTGATTCTTGTTAACCTATCTCACCTCGGTCTGGTCCATGGGTGGCCCGGCCCATTTTCAATAACGTCCATATACAATTCACTAGTCTAATTTATTGTAACACCGCTCCAAAGTCGATAGTTATTTCCGAGGCTTTTTAGAAATTTATTAGTAAAGAAAGATAAAAATTAATTTTTTTAAAAAAAAGTCATTTTTATTCTCACATCGGGTGGTGTTTGATTGCATCTTAGTACTCCCTCCGTCCTTAATTATTTGATATTTTAGAGGTAGACACAAAAATTAAGATAATGATTGGAAAACATTAAATATAGTACTCAATTGCCTATAATACTCTTAAATTTTTTATTGGGATAAGGAGTGTTTTGTTGAGATAAGGGAAGAGAGTTTAAAGTATCAAAAAAATAGGCAAAATAATGAGGCGTAATTTTGGAAAAATTATCATTAATTCTCCTAGATTTGAACAAACGTCAAATAATTAAGGACGGAGGGAGTACATCTTAACAGTCCACCTCTTAATGCATCTTAAAAACCCACATATTTGTATTAAAAATTCATCTGAATAGTTTAGACTCATATTTATATCTTAACTATTTAGAGAACCTCTTAATATAAATATATAAGTTATTAAGAATTAAGAGGTGAGCTATTAAGATGCAATCAAACAAAACCTTAAGTGTGCACCGATTTTTTAAAATATTGAATCTAACATTGATGCGGTGACGATTCAAAAATTTTCTATATCAAAACTACATTAGTCAATTTATATTTTGAATTGCATCGGTCAAAATTATTAATATTTATTAAATTAGTTTGATATTTTTACATCACACGTTATAATAAAATTCATTAAAATAACACAAGAAATTTTGACAAGGAATATTGTGACGCCCCCAAAATAGGTATACATCACCTATTCTGAGTCGTCAAATACATGGTACAAAATACAAATACAAACTTAATTATACAACCGTCGTGTAATATACTACAATACATATGCTGTGAGTTTTAATACAAATATTATCATCTGGACAATATCCACACTCAATTGAGTCCTCATTATATTTATTATCACACTATTTAACAGAATAGTGAGGACTACTAATGCTATTATCTCGACCGCCAATAAATCGCTCCGATTAGTCCGATTCGTTCTCATTTCTGAAGAGAACAATGAAAGTAAAAGGTGAGCTCAACTAGCCCAAGAAGAAATATTATGACTAAAATAATCTGTAATAAATTATCGTTAGCCTTCAACAGTATTAAACTGATATAATATAACAAGCATCAAGTTTAACTGCAGCGGAACAAGCAATTCATTAAAAGAGTCAATTAGAGAATAAAATCTACTATTTTTTATGATTTAAAAAGGTTTTTCATCATTTTTATCGCTGAGACTCAACTTAATAAATAATCCACATCATCCCTGCACTACGGCTAAGGATATTCATTAGTATCACGATCACAAATTATCCATGACCTACGGCCAAGGATATTCGTGTATTCATCGATGGTCGTGATCATGCCAACAATCGTCCATCAATGCAATACGGCCAATGAGGACTTTTACCACATCATTTGTAACATTACGATGGTCATGATTATACCGATTAATCCTCGGTCATAATCATATACAAGTCCATCTATGCACTCTGTGCCATAGATGACTTTCAACATAATATAAACATGAGGATGATGACAATGATATAAGAATTCAATAAAATAAGTTCAAGAATTAATTTATCTAGGAACTAATAACGTCCAAATTGTCAACACGATACTTCTTTGTAGAGAAAAATTCAAGAATGCTCAGAAGAATATTTTCATGAAAAGATCTTTGGATGAAGCTTGAATATCAAAGATACTCCACTAATGTTATGGAGTATAGAAGTCAAAACTTTAACCAACTGAGTATAATAAATAATGGAATAACAAAAGAAATCACCGAGCATGCGATAGATCGCATGCAGACAGTTATTCCAATGAATAATAAATAACGGAACCAGTCAAAGAAATTAAATTGACCCATACATGATGTTCCAACAGAATAATAAATAACGGAACCAGGTCATGCGTAAACGCACAGACGGGATGTTCCAACAGATTAATAAAGAATGAAATAACAGAAGAATTTCACCATGTATGCGGTGCTTGCGATAGATAAAAGTTATTCAATATAATGATAAAGAATGGAATAATGAAGAATTTTACCAAGTATACGGTGAGCCAGCGTATCTGAGTTATTACAATGAAGAATAAAAAATGGAATAATGAAGTTCTCTTCATGAATACGAAAGAAATAATACCCCTTACCTTATAAAGAAGAGTACTCCGACGGGTAGGGTGGGGATATACTTGAAGAAACTTGCCTTACGCTTCAAAGCTTTCTTAAACTCTAAAGAAATACTCTCAAGATTATAGAAGAAGAATTCTCTCTACAGTTTCTCTATCTAGAGTTCAAATTGAATTCGTAAGAAATAATGAAGGAATGAGCTTCTATTTATAGAAGAATGGATTGAATAATAACTAATTCTGAGCGGTCAGATTGATTTACTTTTAAGCAGACGGTCCAGATTGGTTTACAATAAAATATAATATATTCTATTTATAGTCTAATAAAACGAATAACTTTATAAAAGTATACATTTTATATAAAAAGATTTTACTATGCAAACACTATCTGAGCAATTATGCAAACACTATGCATAATAGAATATAATATATTCTAATTATTGTCTAATAAAACAAATAACTTTATAAAAGTATTACATTTTATATAAAAGATTTTACTATGCAAAATACTATGCATAATAAAATATAATATATTCTATTTATAGTCTAATAAAACGAATAACTTTATAAAAGTATTACATTTTATATAAAAATCTTTTTACATTTTATTACATTAATAATATTAATAAAACAAAACTTCATCATCATTATTATAATTCACATTATTAATCGACTGTGTAGATTCCCCAAGAAAGAGGGGCTTTTCAATAAGGATTTCTCCCTATCATGGCGCAATTAGGTGACCAAACCTCTCCTTGGCGTAACTTAGACATCGTAAATATTGCAAATAATAATATTAATAACTCGCTGTCATCTCAATTATTGATTTAATAATATAAAAATATCGACAATAATTGAATCAATTAACGTGAGATACTATGCAACAATTATTGAATCAATAATTGAACAAAACTGAGTGACTTCTCACGTAATCATCAATAATTAATACTGTGTGCTACTATACAACCACGCGTGTTCCTGTACTTTTAACATCGGGTGTTTCAACAGTTAACGGTAAAACTTCCGCCGTTATTTTCATAAAATATTTTTGTCGTTTACTCAATCCGACAATAATTCCGTTGTGGGGTCCACCAATGATTATGCTGTCGTACGAATATTCTCTGTTAAAACGAATATTCCCCGACCAATCGAATATTATATAACAACTTGCATACTTTGCAAAATTTATAAATATTACCCACAACTATAATATTATATTAAATTCATTCCATAATATTCAAAAATGATAATTATAGAAAATTCATCTTTATTCATAAAAGTTGGGTCTTATAAATGTAATCATGTATGTTCAATTAAAACTACGAAAACATTGTTATAATTTTAACATTTTGATAAAAATATTCATAAATTAATTTTTGATATGCTTGAGTAAAAATTAATTAAAATATATGTTAGGTAACTATATAATTATATGTAATAGTAAAAATAATAATATTAAGAAAAATATAAAGATATTACTAAAATAAATATATATAGAGTGGTTTAATAATCGATTGCACTACTAGTTTAAAAAGTGATGCAATGCACCAGGTTTAAAGGTAAATATCAAAATCACACCGCATCTGTGACGCCCCCAAAATAGGTATACAACACCTATTCGGAGTCGCTAAATACATGGTACATAAAGCAAACTACAACTTCAATAATATAATTATCGTGCAAAATACGACAACACATACTGTGAGTTTAAATACAAATATTGTCTTCTAGACAATATCAACACTCAAATAATTCCTCATTACAATTATTCATACACTTTTTTACAGAAATAGTGAGGACTGCTAAAACATATCTCTAGTACCATCACTCCATACCCCGACTCGATACTGCTATGTTCTCACCTCTTGAGAAGAAAAATAGAACAAAAAAGAAAAGGGTGAGCTCAACTAGCCCAGTAAAGAATATTATGACTAAGATAATATACAACAAATTATCATTAGTCTTCAACAGGGAAAAATCTGATAGAATATAATAAACAACAAGTTTTAGATCAACAAATGCAGCGAAAATAACAATCCATTAGAAGAGTCACGTAGAGAATGAATTCTACTATCTTCTAAGATTTAAAAGTCCATCATCAATATTTTATCCCTGTAACATCAATCAATATACATCTTTAATCAAATATTCATCTTTGCACTACAGGACAAATATATTCATTTATATCACCAGTCGGTCATGTTCATCTCAACACCTGTTCATATTTGCACTACGGGCCAAAGATATTCATCAGTTAATCATTCATCTTTGCACTACAGGCCAAAGATATTCAATAATATCATCATTTAAGACTGAGGATGATGAAAAATATTTTAAAGAAAAATGAATCGATTGAGGAGATGAAGGACAAATATTAGGGATTAGTATAACGGTTTATCCGAGATCAATAATACTTCATAATAACCAATTGTAAAGCAGAATTAAAAAATAAAGATCAAAACATGGATAAAATCAAAGATAGTAGCCATAATAGACATCTTGGACAAAAAGAAATTTTTTTATTTTTTGGTGAATAGTGCCGTATACGTAAATAGTAACTCCGACACAAAAAGTTCTAAATTTGATTAAAAAGTTCAAACCAATATTTCGGCATAATGATATTGAAGAAAATAATATCATTTCAGAAGAAAATAACATTTCTTACCTCAAAATAACCATACTTACATTGCATTTTAGGATATAGTCTTTGTGAAATTTATCTTGAATAAAGAACTCTCAAAGTATCAAAATACTCACAAAAATACGCTCGATAATCTAAAGAGAAAGAAAACTTGTTTACGGTGTGATTTTCAATTCTAACCTAAACGCTCTATTTATAGGAAAATCTTTAGAAACGCCATAGGAGACTAAAATAATAAAATAATATTATTTCTCATTCTTTCTTCTACGCATGCATCAATTGAACAAAGCTAGCCACCAATTTCGAAAAAATTTAAATGAAATTTATGCATTCAACACCAACCGAAAGTGGGTCCCACCCATAATTTAATAAAAATCATTTTATTTTCCGAAACTTCAGTAATTCATAGAAAATAGCCCGTTTATCAGAAAAATACGAATTTATGTCCATTTCACACGAAATAGAATTCTCTACAACTTCGTAGCTTTGAGTTTTTCTAAATTCCAAATAAAAAATATCTGAAACCCATAAACGGATGATTTTTAATACCTCCACTCCGATAAAATACTGATAAAACACCTCAGCATTAATTCCTTCATTAATAACCACATAAAATAAATAAATCCATCATTTATATCCACATTAAATAAATATTTTTTTATCATATAAATCAATAATTAATTATTCACAAATAATATTACAGAATCACAATTATGACAACCAAACAGTTTCCAGAAAAGAGGGGGCTTTCCAATAAGAATTTCTTCTTACTGGCGCGCAATTAGGTGACCAAACCTCTCATTGACAGAACTTTCTAGACATTGCCAATAATGCTACCTAATAATACTATTCAAATAATATGAATTATTGATCTGATAATAGAAAATACTGTGCAATGACAATTATTGAAACAACAATAATATAAAATATCAACGCAACAATTATTGAATCAATAAAATAAAATATTGAGCGATAATTATCAGTAACAAATATTGAGTAGGCCTTCTTACGCACGAATCAATAATTCAATAATCTTTGTGCAATACCGCAGTGTCTTCTTTAATCTAAACCACGCGTACATCGTATTTTAACCATCAGAAAACCCAACAATGTTAACGGTAACAATTACGCCTTTATTCATAAAAACTCAAACTTTGTTTTTTTTCCTTCATGCAACCGTTTTTCGTTATGGGGCCCACAAATGGTTGCGCCGTCGTACGAATATTCCCCGACAAAAAGAATATTCCACAACCAAACGAATATTCCCCGAAAGAAATGAATATTTTATAACCACTTGCTTATTTTGCAAAATTTGCACATTTCGCCCATAACCAAAGCATTATATCAAATTAACACCTTATTAATTTAGAATAATGAATAGAGAAAAAATTCAATTTTATTTATAATAATTTTGAGGTCTTACAGCATCAATCTCGGTTTAATTTTTTTTAAAACCAAAACCACATGGACGATGACAATAGTTTGTATAAAAATTGACCGGTTCAATTGGTTACTGTTTGAGTTCAAGTTGTCATACCTAAATCAACTACTTCTATATTTTTAATTCAATATATTTATCTACACACTGCAAGCGAATTGGGTCGGTAAAGTAAGTTATTAGCCTTGACCAGGAGCCAAAATGGCCTGAGTTTTGATGGGCCCAAATTTTGAAGCCCGTGGCCCGGGTTGGGTCGGGTCGCGGTATTTTCCCTTTATTTTTTTTTTAATTTTTTTTACAAAATCTTGCTACACTAGTTCAATTAAATTCAAATTTTTTATATATTTCAGGAATTTTTTTTTTAATTCAGTTTAATCTTAGCGAAAAAAAAATTTAACCAAAGTCATTATATACAAGACATACTAAAACCAACAATAATGGCTAGTGCTTCAACATCAAACACTCTGCAACCTATTTGATCCATTAATTGCTTAAAATACTATAATCACAACGGTGAAAAAGTGCTTTTTACCATCCATTAATATATAACTGGTGCGGTTTTTGACAAAGTTATTGAAAGTTTCCCTTTTAATTCTTAAACATGCTCAAATAATTTCAGTTGCTATCTGCCTCAAATTTTAAGCAGGCACTCCAAGCTTTTCTCAATGTCTTCAATATGATCCTCCAAGGCTACCAGTCATGTGCAGAACATAATGAAGGTAGGTTTAATAAAAAAAACAGAGAGTAGGATATCCTCTCTTTGTTCTTTAATATAAGTTGTTTTAGAGTTGTGCACAAGTATTAAAAAAATGATTGTATAACATTATATTGTATGACATAATATTTTGAAGATTGCATTAAAAACAAATAATTGTTGTAGCTCAGTTGGTTTAAACTCTTATTTATTTACTTACAAGTCTTGTGTTCAAGCCTTATAATTCACAAGTAGCAACATTTTAAAAAATAATAATAACTCGCGGGCCGGGCCATAATGGCCTGTATTTTTCTGGGCTAAAATATTGCGGCCTATGACCCATGTTTTTTTTTTATTGGCCAGTTCGTAAATTAATTACGGACTGGGCCTAAATTGCCAGGTCTATTAATTTACCTTAAGATTGCTTTCATCTTTTTTGGTCAAATTGAAATTTACGTGATGCGTCTAAATTTACTAAACACATGTGATATTTAATTCAAAATAAATTATTATATTTTATCATTAATATATAGCATTTTTCGCCTGTATAAATGGACTGTTTATGAACGATGATGAAATATTATTTGAATATTATTTTGTCAATAAATAAAATAAAATTATATATAGTGTTTATACTGTGTATAAATAAACATAACAAACTTGAAAAATAAAATCGTAAAGAATGCAACAATGCTACTATCACACGAAAAAAGTCATACAATGCTCACATACACACATGCATACTGTGAGATTCGGCCTGACATGTGGGGCCCACAGTATACATGTGTTATGTGGCCATTTTTATGCGATAGTAATATTATTTTAAAAAATAACAAGTAATTTAGACAAGATTGATTTTCTATTATTGATACTATGCTAAATGAATTTTGATTTGGATATAAAATCTGAAAAGTATGCATAAATATGATGGCATTTTGTATAATTAACGGCACAAACTTGTTTTTACAAATTTTTATTCAAATCAGTAGAAGTAATATTCAAACTGTAACAGTTAAATGCTATCCAAATTTGTAACATGTTAAAAAATAATCCAACGTGAAACCCATCTGTCAACCGGGTAAGCACTTGTATATACTACATTTTTTCCTGCTAAATAGGATGGCTGTTAATTGAAATATTATTCTTAGTTTAGTTAAGTAATTGTAACAAAATTTAGTTCAGTAATCAAAATGTAAATTGAATTTACGTTCATAAATTAAAACATTAATTAATCAATAATATGAGTATTAATGAATTTTAATTTAATTATAAAACCGATGTGTTGGTATATAATTAAGGCTTAAATATGTTTTACTACCATAAACTATCTGACATATTCCACTTTGGTGATTCACTTTTAATTTTTTTTTCAATTAGATTATTGAACTATTAATTTTTTTTAATTTGATTCAATTGAGACTGTCACGTCAAAAATTGCTGACATGACTATTTAAGTGAGGCATGAAGCAACAGATGTGTATTTAAGAAATAATATTTCCTATTCACACCTAATTCTCCTATACATTTGTAAGGGTAAATTTGACAAATTATTTATTAATTTAAATATAGTTTCTCTCTCTTCTTCCTATTCAAACCTAGTTCTCCTCCTTTCTTCCCGATGAACCCAAAAGTATCCATCATCGTTGCCAAAAAATGAATCGTCAAAATCTACAATTATCGCCGGCATCCAACCATGCTTTCCTAAAATTCATCATCGCCGAAGCAAATTAAACAACCTCCGATAAAATCACAACCCAGATCAGGATTATAGAAAGGATAAACAATAACATATATAAATCCGAAAAATCGGTAACACGGTTAACATCACAGACCAATCACCCAAAGCACCAAATCAGACGAATCAAAAATCGAACATTTTTTCCAAATCATACTAAAATGGAATAAACAGCCAAAATCAGATGAGAAAGCTGCACAAACCCAAATCCAAGGGGGAAACAGTTACTAACCCATAATCCGACCAGTCAAAAAACATGAATCGTAGCTTAAATGATTTTCGATGAACATTGACAGACCGGAAACTAAAAAAGGTATCTGTACTGACGAATAAAACAATGATCCCGATCGAAATATGAAATAAATTAAACAAGAACTCAAATCGGAAGGGGACCCAAAATCAATACCCACAAGGAACTTAGGAAAGAGAACCCCGGATTCCGACGAGCATGAACATAGCAGTGGAAATCACAACAGATAAATAATACTAAATCTTAGATCTCGCAACCACAAGTAAAAGAAAATACTCAAATCAGATTAATGGACAAGATAATCATTAAAAACACATTAACCAAATACGGAGCATCACCGTCTTCTATAGGACCTAAATCCTAGAATCCGACAAGGCCAATTCGATAACTGATATAGGAAGCATCATATCCGAAAAGAACAATCAAAGCTAAAAAACCAACATCAAGAATACAAAACTCTTTAGGAACCCACTAATCCGGAGCCATATTCCAACAGGAATCCTCAAAACAAGATCAAAGTATAATGCTCAAACGCCCAGGGCTACCCCCTACTAGGCTAATCGGAGAAGACAACAACCATTAAACCCTCAGACTTGGCCACAGATCGGTTGAAAAAGATAGATTGTTGTTTAATAATATTTGCCAAATTTACCCTTGTTTAAATTATTTAAATTAATAAAATGATAAAAATGTTATTTTTTAAATAAACGTCAGCTGCTTCATGCCCAACCCAAATAGCCCAACCCAAATAGGCACGTTAGCAATCTCTAACGTGACAACCTCAAATTAAAAAAAATTAATAGTTCAATCATGTAATTAAAAAAATTTAAAGGTAAATCACCAAAATGGAAATGTTAGATAGTTTAAGGTAATAAAACGTATTTAAGCTTATAATTAAATCACATACTTAATACGTTAAGATTTCAAGTACCAATGAATTATAATTTAATGAAGAGATTAATTTAAACCTAATTTAATTAAGAAATTAATTTAATAAGAAACATAACCACTGGACGGCTGGACCCACTCCCGGAACGCAACGAACAAAATAAATAAATAAAGAGATTCACAAAGTTTGGGTGCATGACTTTTTGGGATTTTATTTTATTTTATTTTTGTACGGGTGCATGTTTCTTTGTGAAAAAAAAAAACAATTGTGAACTTTGGCCGCAATTCTTTAAATTTCTCATGCTGTATCTGCCCCCTCGTAGTTTTTAGGAATTTCCAATCCAATTATTTCTTTCAATGAGATGGGGAGGTCGGCTAAGGCAATTCATAAATCTACCAAGTTCCTGATAATATGCCTAGGCCTTTTTGGAGCCGCTTTACTCGCAGATCTGCTTTGGGCTTCTTCCTCATCTGCTTACCAATCCAACTGGCCTCTCCACAAATCTGACACCTTATTCCCTCATATCATTCACAATGATTCCCACATGGTAAAGTTTTTCATTCCTTTATCTATCCCCCTCAGTTCGACTTTCCAGTTCAATTACATATTTCTTGTTTTTGGCGTGTTATCGCCATTACTCTTCAGCCCAGGAATGTATCTTTTTTATCCAGTCCACATTGCCCGCAAAATTGACTTGTATCAGTTGTATGATTCTAATGTCTGTGTATTTTCCTTAGATGCTCTATTCAATTTAATGCTTTAACCATTATAACTTCTATAATTAATTAGTACTTAAATAGAGGACACCAAACTAGATTTTGGTCAGTGGCGGAACCAGAAACTTTTGAGAGGGTAGTCAAAATATACGCAAAATCACGATGACGGCGATATTTGCAAACAACTTGAGCTAACTTATAACTCATGTATGTACATCAATTTACAGAGAGAACCCGTTAATTTTTATGTTTTAACCAAATTAACCTCTTTATGGCATTTATACAAACACATGGTATGCAAGCTTTAAAAATCCTAGTTTCATGAAATCCAAACAAATAAACATATAACCTCCATACGATATTCCATCCTTATATCATCTGAACCCTGCATGGTTCCATAATCAGCTATCATTGTAGTCATCACTGAAGAAACCCCCCTAAGACTTCAAATATCATTCACTTTTATTTGTATATAGCCTTTTGAAATATCATTCACTTCTATTTTTAAGTGGCCTTTTGTGGAGCGTCTGAGAAAGAAACCCCTACCAAACGCATCCGCCAAGCCAATTTGATATTTTATATACAAATGTATATGGAGTAAATTCAAAAACATCAGAACTCAACAATAAAACAACTAAATAGCCATATAATTTAGATCAAGTCTACCAAATATATCACCACAATTAATTTCAACAGAGAATAAAAGAGAGAATGAGAAATTTTACTCGGTGCACAGAGAGCTTCCAAATGAAAAGGGAGCTGCTAACGTTGTTAGCTGAGCGTGCGGTCGCCGGTGAAGAGGAAGAAGAACAGAACAGTGGCGAGGAAGAGGGATAAGTAACACAGTAACGCATGGAAGAGGGAGAAGTAACGCAAGGAAGAGGGAGGGAAAGGGAGAACTGGTAATGCAGTGGGGATGAGGGAAATTAATGGATAATGGATCAAAATGGGCTAAATGGGTGAAATCAATTGAGCATATTACGTCTTCAATTGAACAAATTTGAGAATAATTAGAAAGCAAATTGGGAGAATTGAGAGGGAAACGGGTGTATGACTTAAGGCCTCCAAGCTCTTCCACATGTCCTGCCCCATAGCTTGAGCTCAGGCTTGGTGGATTTGCATAGTAGTGCTGGCTGGCCGCCCCCGCCCCTTGATTATGCCTGGACATGGTTACTCTTTGAGGCGGATGCCCCCCGCCCCTAGTTCCGCCTCTGCTGGCAAGAAAATAAAAAACTAAAAAGATTCTGCAGAAGGGTTTGCATTTTTGGAACTAAACTGCCTGTTACTAGAAATAAGGAATTATATCAACAATCTTTAATTGATGCAATTCCCACTTTCATCCTCACCTGCCACACTTAATGTAAAATCTGTATTACGGTTTCTAACTTTGCACTTTACTATCTTTGAGAGATAAAAAACTAGAATACAGTCCTTTCTTTACACTATGTTTAGCAACTCAAACATGTTTTATATAATGTTGTTACGAGCAAGTATTGGAAGATGTCTAAAAGATTTTTGGAATACTACATATCCATAAGATCATTCAACAAAACTTTTCCAACTTACATATTTGTATAATATGCGTATCATTAATTCAACGTCCTGGATGCCATGGCATGAAGTCTGAAGACAAGCTTGTAGCTGGAGCGCAGTAATTTGGACAAGCTTTGTTGAATGATCTTATGAGTATGACTTATAGTATCTTAATATTACAAAGCAAGTTACTAAATTATATAGGTTTTAATGTTATACAAGAGTTACGGAATGCTTCTCATATTCATCGTGCTCCTTGATACATTTACTCTGATGCCCTGTTATATTTATGATAGGGGATTAATGAGAAAACAAAAAAAGACAAAGCGGTAGGAAGAGTATTATCAGCAACTTTTGCTGATTTGCCAGGCCCGGAACTAAAATGGGAGAAGATGGCAGCTGCTCCGGTGCAACGTCTTGATGGAGCAGCATTACAGATCAAGAATCTTCTTTTTGTGTTTGCTGGATATGGAACTATTGATTATGTGAGAATCTTGACCAATTCCGGTGAATTTTCTTTTGAATACTTTTAGCCGTAGGCCAGATTCTTTGTCAATTGCTCATTCATGTTATAAATCTATATATCTCAGATATTTATTAACATGTCATGCTTGCTACCCAAATTTTTGTTTTGTTTTTATGGCTTGAAAGTGAAAGCAAATTCAGAATCTAAGAGAGTGACATTATGGCTTCATGGATATTAATCAATCCCTTGGTAAAGCCATTCCATCTGCTTGAGGCTGAATGAACAATATAAATATAGCTCAAAATAAAAATAACACGTCAATATATCATATGCTTGCATGATATCTATGCGAGTGCTGCACTATTTTCCTACACAACACACCCCTTTTAGTGAGAATAGCACCTCTATGTAGTAGTGAACGAATGACCCAATGGGAGAGGTCTGCATGAGCAATAAGCTCTACTCCTTGTATTGACCATAGGCTAACTAAGGAATTTTGCTTTGAGTGAATACGAGGAAACTCTACCCCTTAACTGGATTCTTTTGTCTATCATTAACTGGATGCATTGTGCAGTGGATGTGAAGAAGTAGGCCATTATCTTTGCAATAATGAGCCAATGTAGTATTTGTAGTGAATCCCCGTGTTAAGTAGTCTTGCATTACGGCAGGAACTCATAATTCTCTGGCAAATACCCTTTTCATCATTTATTCGCATGTAATTCACAAACCTCGTGTGGGGCTAATAGTTTTTAATTTCCAATTTCATGGAAAACTCTTTTCGCTCCGCTTAGCCTTATCCCCATAAAACAAGTTCGTATTTTATCTTTGTTACCTTTTCTTAATAATGATAGACAATTTGAAAAAACAAGTCGATCGAATTGCTGGTTTTAGAGCCAACAAAAAATAGGCTTACTCTTTCTTAACTTGAATCAAAATTCCAATCTGAACTCAAAAGCGAATTGATGATTTGTTTGAAAAATACGAAAATTTATATTTGATTATCGTGCCGTAAGAAAAAACAAAAAAAAGGAATCGGGGACGAATAAATCCTTTTTATTGAGCGTGTTCATTCATTTTTACTACTTTAGTTTAACATATTTGTTCATAATATTTTGACTCTACCCTCCCGGAGTTCATTCTCCGGGAAACTCCGTTTAAGTTATTCCGGTGGATTATTTTCAATCTTACCTACTATGAAGTTGCCTCTTTTAAATGTTGTGCCACTCCGTATTTGATACATAATCTAAATGGATTTACTGGTCTCATTTTATTTTATGATCTGTTCCTATAGGTGCATTCTCATGTTGATATTTATAATTTTACGGATAATACGTGGGGTGGAAGGTTTGATATGCCAAAAGAAATGGCGCATTCGCATCTCGGCATGGTAACAGATGGAAGGTACATTTATGTGGTCACTGGACAATATGGTCCACAGTGTAGAGGGCCGACAGCACGTACATTTGTGCTAGACACCGAGACAAAAATATGGCTGGATATGCCCCCTTTACCAGTTCCTAGGTATGTGTCATAATCAAGAGAAGCATGAGTTTATCAATCATGTTTATTGAAAATGACAAATCATGTTTATCATAATCATTATTCCTCATGTTTTTTCTTTTCTCTGTCTCAAAAGAATAATAAATCATTTTTATTGAAAATGACAAAATGACCTTGATGGAGTGACCTGTCCTTCTAAGTCATAGTTTTATATCTGCCACTAAACAAAAAGGCTAACATGATGTTTTCTGCCTTTTCTGATAAATATGCCATGAAAATTCTACCTTATTTTATTTTACTATTTTTTTTATAAAAAAATTACTGCTGTTATTTTCTAGTATTGTGAAAGGATTTGTTGGGTTGACAACTGGATCTCATGTTTATTCTTTTCACTGTCTCGAAAAGGATAATCAATCATGTTTGTACATGATGTCTTTCCGACTTTTCTGATAAATATGCCTTTGAAAATTCTACCTTAATTCTGTTTTATTATTTTTTAAATTACTGCTGTTATTTTCTAGTATTGTGAAAGGATTTGTTGGGTTGACAAGTGGAATCCTGCTGCAACGATTAGTCTGCGTACTTGTACACTATTTTGTTGCATAAGCCTGAAATTATGTCTCAGGACTGATGCTGAAAAAGTTCCGCATCATGTTTCCTGCTGTTAAATGCCTGGTCTTTGTGGGTGTAAACTGTATAGTGTCCTTGCATAGTATAGTTCAGGCTCCTACAAGTATCATCTAAAGTAATTTATTTTGGAACTTTGTATATTTTCTACTTATCAAAAATATATATTTTTATACTTTCTACTGGATCAAATGTGCTAACATGTTGATTCAGGTATGCCCCAGCTACTCAACTCTGGAGAGGTAGACTCCACGTGATGGGTGGCAGCAAGGAGAATCGACATACCCCGGGATTAGAGCATTGGAGTCTTGCAGTGAAGGATGGCAAAGCTTTAGAGAAGGAATGGCGAACTGAGATACCCATACCCCGTGGTGGCCCACACAGGTAAGTTAATGTTTTGTTGAAGTAATGTGTTACGAGTAGATTTGGGAAATTGTACTTATTTGAAGGTTTAATGGAATCACTGAGGAACAATGATTATTCTGTGGTTGAAAATGCAATATGTAGTAGTTAAGGTACCATTGGCTCTGTTCCATAAAGTTTAGAGCCTTCTGCCCTAAAGATTTCTTTCCACGACATCTTTCTAATTATTCGTCATAGAGAGCCTTCTGAATGAGGTGTGTCCGCCAGAATTACATTTAAGTGAAGTAACAAGAGCCTTCTTTCTGGATTAGCCTCTTTGCAAATTTTCAATATAAAGTTTTTTCACAAGGTTCCACACTTTTTGTTCGTCCTGAAAAGGTAATAGGCCTATGGCTATGATAGGGGCTAGGGTTAAAGAGCAGAACAGAGTGGAAGAGATAAAACTTATATCGGCAGCAATTCGTGCAAGAATCTTAAACACAATTACAACCAATAAACTTGTCCGTATGGAGAGGACAAAGCTCCTAAAGATAATAATACCAAAAATCTGATCTCCCTTTCTAAAACAAATTATATGGGTATTTATACTAAACACCAAGAGTATTCTTAGCTAACAAACTGAAATAAACTCCTAGAAAGTAGGAAATAGTTGTTGAAGTGGCTTGAGTGTAGTGGTGGAGGTCGTGGGATGCTTTATTCAGGATATTGAACTTTAGCCCCAACAACTGACCAAATTAGACTGGGTCAAGAAACTGATTTCTACCATCATCATGCTTTCTCCACCTTTTTCGTGAATAGGTGCATAAGGATGGTACTGTATCAGTACATCCCTCCTGGAAATTCGCCTTGTCCTCAAGGCGAAAAAAGGAAATTGACCAGCAAGGTCATAATCCTCCCAACTAGCTTCTTCAAGAGGGTGACTTTCCCATTGAACCAACAACTTTAAAGTTAGGACACCTCCGTCTTTTACCCAGCGATGAGCTAACACTTTGGCAGGAGTAAGATTGATTTCCCAGTCAGAAGTAATGGGAAGTGGTGCTGGTGGTGAAGCTGGAACTTGTCCCATAGCCCGGCGTAGTAATGAAACATGAAAGATGGGATGAACTTGGGAGGAAGCATGAATTTCTAATTCATAAGCCACTGGTCCCACACGTCGAATGATTTTGTAAGGGCCAAAAAATCAGGAGGAAAGTTTCTCATACCTTATCTTAGCAAGCGAGTGTTGGCGGTAGGGTTGAACTCTTAACGACAGAATCACCGACATTAAAACTCTGCTCTCGTCTCTTGGAATCAGCCTGTGTCTTCATTTGGAATTGGGCCTTTAAGAGATTAGCTCTTAAAAGTTTCAACATCTCATCACGAGTAATAAGTTGTTCCTCAAGTGCTGCAATGCGTGTTTCACCTTGAATAAATGGATGAAGTGCTGGTGGGTCTCTCCCATAGACAATCTTGATAGGGTTAGTTCTCGTGGAAGTACGAAATCCAGTATTGAAGGAGTATTCTGCCCAAGGAAGAAATTTATGCCAAGCACGAGGCAGTTCATGTGCAAAACACCGCAGATAAGCTTCCTGACATCGGTTAACCACCTCTGTTTTTGCAGTAAATGGATGGAATAAGGGAAGAAAATGTGAGTATTTACTGGGACGATCCACTACCACCAGTATGGTATCAAAACCGCTTGATTTTGGAAGGCCCACAATGAAATCTAGTGAGATATCTTCCCATATTCTTGCACGTACAGGTAGGGGTTGCAGAAGACCAGCAGGTGCCAAGGCTTAGTATTTGTTTTATTGACAAGTTAAGCAATTTTGAACAACAATCCTGACATCATGCTTCATACCCGGCCAGAAAAAGTTGGCAGGAAGGCGTTTAAAAGTCTTCAAATATCCCCGTGCCCCGCAACTAATGAGTAATGTGATTCGAACAAAAGCTTTTGTTTAAGAGGAGCGTTGTCAGGGATCACCATACGATTCTTGAAGTAAAGTTTTTTTTTCACCACCTGAAAAGATGGATAAGAATTAGAATCTTGGGAAAGGGAAGCCATTATTTCTCGAGTGTATGGATCCACTTGAAGAGTTTCCTGCAAATCCATAAAATCCAATGTAACAGGAAGGGCCAAAGCCAAAAAGTTAGCATGTTGTGTTCATAAGTGAGCTATAGATGCACCAGCGAGAAGGTTAGTTTGATACAAAGAGTTATAAGAAGAGGGAAGGGTATGCTGAAAAGTAATCAGGAAAGTAGGAAAAAGAGACTTGATGAAGCAGAATTTAACTGAGGACATAATCTTTGATGGGAGTGAATGGAGTGCAATCTACATATTGGAGGTCGAATAGGGTTCACACCTTTCCCCCTTTTCCCCTTTACTTGTTTTGCTTACTCCTTTATCTTTAATTTAACTTTTACATTATTTATGAATGTATTTTTGTTTCTCTATGTGGTTTTGTTTTTATTTATTTTCCTGTATTTCTATTTTATATATATATTTTTTATTATTTTTTTCTCCTTGCTTCTCTACTTAAACATATAAATATGATTGTTCAGCCTACCCTAACTAGTTGGGGCTAATAGTCCTTGTTGAGTTAAAAAATAACCTTACTTTTAATACATTATATGTAGGGCTTGTGTTGTTGTTGATGATCGGTTATATGTTATTGGTGGTCAAGAGGGTGATTTTATGGCCAAACCTGGTTCACCTATTTTCAAATGCTCCAGAAGGAACGAGGTAAATAGTTTACTCATTTCTTTACACATTGGTAATTCATTAAAAACATGTTAGACTTCATCAATTTTGGACATTATTGCAGAAAGGATTCTGTTTCATCTTCCCTAAGCTCTTCTGGTGCACGGGGTATTTTTTCATACTATGGTGATCTAGGAAGCTGGCAAAGCAATCTTTACTAAAGAAAATCTTCCTTGGAGATTATTCTTTTCCAATATAAAATGCATTTGGTTTTTATGCTTGCACAGTTCGTCTTTTTTGGATGTGCTCTTATGGGCAAAAATATACTTTACCCCATTAAAGTTGATACGTTTTGCACAATAGCCCACTGAACTAAAAAAAAAACTGCAATTAGGAAACTAAACTTTTAAAAACATTGCAATTGACCCATTCTGTTAATTTTGTTAAACGTTCGTCAAATTGTGTACAATAATATCCTGCGTGGATTTTTTTTAAAAAATAAAAAAATAGTCACTAATTATGTGGCCCATCCCTAACATAAACACACAGTGGCCTACGTTTTGAAGTCCAAAAGTATCTCAATATTCTACCAGCTCCAAGAATCCAAACTTGGTGGCAAATCAATGTCGTCAATACACGACGCAAATGCTGCAACCAACTGGAAAGAATCTTATGGATAAAGACATGAAGAACATGGATACAGCAACAGAAGATCATACAACTAAGATTGAAAAGAAGGGTTTCCCTCATCTTTTTTCTTCTTTTTGTTCTTCTGGGATGCGCAAATCATGAGTGCTTTAGCAGATTCGGGCTGCCTCGATCGGATAGAAGAAGGTTGGCTGCCGGCGATGGTGGATTTAGGCGATGCATTTTTGGTGGATTCTGGCTATGGTGGAGACGTGAAGAGGAAGAATAGAGAGATTCAATTTTTTCTTTTGCCTTATTCTCTCATGTGTCTCTCTTTGCTGGGTTTGTGTTTTGAGAACTAAAACTTTCAGATCTGGGTTTTTGTTTTGAGAACCAAAAATTTCAGATCTGGACAAGGAAGAAGATGGATCGATGATTGTTATTTATTTATTTATTTATTTTAATTATTATTATTTAGGTTTTATAAGTTCATTCACGTGAACTTTCTTGCTGAGTGACTTGGCTGTTTATTTTTTTCTACGTCATTTTTCTTATTATTCCAGTTGGCCACATAGGAAAAATAGAATTTGATTTGGATGGCGGTTTGATTAATTTGACAGAATGGGACAATTGCAGTGTTTTTAGTAGTTTAGTTTCTTAATTGCAATTTTTTTTAGTTCAATGGGCTATTGCACAATCGTGCCAACTTGAATGTGGTAGAGTATATTTTTGCGCGCTCTTATGGAAGCATGGCTTCTGGGTGATCTGGATTATGAGTAAAAATAAGCCAGTATCAAGTTGATTAAGTCTTTACGATTTTGTCTAAACTTTTAGTACATATTATTTTCTGAAGTAGGCTCAAGTAGCATATGAAGAAATTAATTGTTTAGACTTGATATGGCCGACTCCGTTGTGACTTAATGGTGACTATAAAGTTTAATTCTTGCAGGTTGTGTATGATGATGTATACATGCTAGATGATGAGATGAAGTGGAAAGTTTTACCTCCTATGCCAAAGCCTGATTCACATATAGAGTTTGCTTGGGTAGTTGTGAACAATTCTATTGTTATTGTTGGAGGCACAACAGAGAAGCACCCTGAAACCAAGAAGATGACGCTGGTTGGAGAAGTCCTCCAGTTTCAGCTAGATACACTGGTACGACCTTTTTACATATACCCATTTTTAAAGTCCCCCTTTCTTTGTTGGTGTGGTGCCTTGGAATCTGTACCAAATACCCAAAGAACAGGCATAGCAAGAACATTTATACCACAAACTAAATCTCTCTAGCAATAAATCTTTAATTTTACCATAAAGTTAGTTTTGGTGTAAAACACTTCAAGAACCGACTTTTTTCACCACCAATTTATTCTCATATCACACATTCACCATATTAACATTACAGTGCCATTCACACATAGCAGCGTTGCACAAGTGCAGGGAAATTGCCACCAAAAACATGCCGTTGCTAACTACACTAAACAACTTAAAACTTATAATTGTGAATTGGGATCGTCTTGTAGTTTCTAATTATGGCATCTACCTTTAATAACAAGTGAATTTCCAAATGTGGAAATGTGTGAATTGGTGTATGAATTAATAAAGTATCTGCGTTATGGTGATGAGTTTTCCTTTCCATTATACTTGATTATTACTTATTCACTTGATGTGTTGTTCTGGTTTCTTATTGATCCCAGAAATGGTCAGTGGTCGGGAAACTTCCTTACCGTGTGAAAACCACACTGGTTGGATTCTGGAACGGGTGGTTGTACTTCACATCAGGACAGAGAGACAAAGGACCTGATGATCCAGCACCCAGGAAGGTCATTGGAGATATGTGGAGAACTAAATTAAGCTTGTGAGCTTATTTTTGTCAATGCTTTTGTTGATGTCTTTGGGCCAAACCTAATCAATCAATTGCAGCCAGCTTGTTATTTTTTATTTTATTTGTTTGATTTATTAAATATGTTTCGTCCCTCTATCTATTTTATGACACAATATCATTGGTTAATTTTTCGAAGGGAGCTGCTATTTTTGCTAAGGAAAAAAATAAATATTTCTATAAGATCTCTCTCATGATGATCACTTACTATTTAGGGGATTTAGGGGAGTCTTGTGAAAATATTAATTTTCCTTATGAAAATATTAATTCTCATATAATATTTATATGGAAATTGTTAAATTCACACTAAGAATTGTTATTTTCACAATAAAAGTGTCGTTATAGATCTTATAGCGATGATATTTTTGTTATGAAAATAATAAAAAGTATTGTGAAGTTAACAATTTTCTATTTATATGTATATGTATATGTATATGTATATGTAGGTTGACTTGTAAGCTTTTATAACATTGTAAATCTAAGCATGCGCAGGTAATAATCAAAGTTGTTACCCCCCACAAAAGAGTGTTTCAAAGGGTATCTAAATACCCATTTAAAAAATAAACATAGAAATGAAAAGTACATAAGAATGTAAAAGTATGCAAATTTTTAAAGGCTAACATTTGTTAATTTCTTATCAAATTTTATAAACTCTCTTACATTTTTATTATGTTTGTTTCATTTGTACAGTTATAGTTTTTGGAATTTAATTCTAAAAATAACAATTTATTAATCTCTAGCACGATAATTGTGTGGTCATTTATATTTCAATTTCAATATATATATATATATGAAAAAAATGTATGGAAAAAATGTATGGAAAAAATGTATGTACACAGTTGTGTATTAGACAGTAGGCTATGACGATAGTTTACCGTCGCTATAGCCCAAAAAATCTGTCGTCATAAATTTCTCTTTGTGTAATACACAATCATAATATATATACATATAGCCTATATATATATATATATATATATATATATATATATATATATATATGGTCTCATTTATTAAATTTTTTTGTTATTTAAAAGTATTTTTTTTTATGGACAGTAGTATAAAATATATTTGCAGTCATAGTTTCTTTGTAATACTACCATTAATAAGTTAAGAATTTAATATTCTTTAGATTAAATATGAAATAAAAATACATATTTAATGTTTATAAATTTTGGTAAATGAAAACGAAGTTGAATTATGTCAATATGAAATTTTATGTAATAAGATAGAATAAATTAAAATTAGACATTTTTAATTTTTGGGTTATCCTAAGACACTTTGGTAAATGGTTTGTTCGGTCTGGATCTTAAGCTCACCCCTTATCTAGTTCACCTTGCTCACCCTCCTTTAGCGTCGGACCAGGCGACAATTCGATCCGTCGCTATATATAGAACCGTCGTCTTAGCTTTTAGCGATAGACAACATATAGCGACAAACAACATATAACGACGGACCGAACATATAGCGACGGACCGAATTGTCGTCTGGTCCGACGCTAAAGGGGGTGAGCAAAATGAACTAGATAAGGAGTGAGTTTAAGATCTGGACCGATGATTTGTTTTTAACCGTTTAACGCAGTGTCACGGTAAAGAAAAGAAAGTAGATCATATATAGAGTACTAGTAGAGTAGGGGTAAAATGCATGAATTGTCCCTGAACTTTAGGTGATTTACGCAAATCGTGTTCCTTTTAATTGAAAAAATTGAATATTGAGCCCCTACGTACCATTATCCCCCGAAAAATCGAACCCAAAAATCTTGATTATGAGATCACCTGAGTTACATAAGACTAGTTATTACTTTAGCAAAAGGATTAAGATTTATATCAAATCAATATATTTCTAGATTAAGTTTTATTAAAAATATTATTAGTTTTTGTTGTTGGTAAAAATTCATTTAGTTTTAAATGTACAATAATAATATGTGAAGCAAATACAATGAACTAGCACTAGCCTGTCTACCATATGAACTATCGACGACGATTTGTAGAATTTGGCGACCAGATCGGAAATTGAAGATGCACCGGATAACCCATTTGTAGATCCACCAAACAACAACATACTCTAACTTAACAGATCTGAACAAATAGAAAAGTTAGATCTATATGCAGCCACCAAATCAAGAGCTACAACTGATCAAACCAAGAAAACAAGTTCCAAATCAGTTGAAATCGAAACAAGATAATCATTAAATATGATTTAGACCATAAGAATGAAACTCAGATCCAAACGAAGGAGACCATAGGAACGAACTGATTCAGTAGTAGGGTTCGTTGATTTCTAAAGCTTTTCAAAATTTTGTGGATCCTATCGTTTATCGTCGATCTAAAGATAAGGGTTTTTTTTTGATGCGATTCGGCTTGTCGGCGGAAGATCTGAACATCTCTGAAGGATTTCTCTGAACAAATTATTTATACATTGAAGTCATAAAAGAATTAGCTGATCAATCAGAGTTCGAGGGATCGGGTTTTTGAGAGTTTATGTGAGGATTGATTTGATCTTTCTCATTGAAGTGAAAAAAAATAACCTCTTCAATTTTTGTACTGTTATATTTTTTTGTTTCAATTCAATATCGGGCCTTCAATTTTTATTTGATGACATTTTGTTTGAATTTCTAGGCCTTTGTGATTGTTATTATTTTTCTGAGAATTTTTTTTTAAAGAATTATGGCAGTTTATTATAAGTTTAAGATTAGGACTCCATCTCTATGGAAAAATATTTGAAAGATCTTGTTTAATTTATTTGGGGGGAAAGAAATTATTTCGTTATAAAAGTTAATTCTGGCGAAATATTAGCAACTAGGTCCGTGGTGCTTACGGCTCGGGTGGTCATATGATCAATATTTTAAAAGATTAATTACATATAGTAGTACCTTTTTAAAAATAATTACAATAATGATACATCTAAAATATAATTACAAAAATATTATATTTCATCATTTTTATTTATAATACTAATACAATTAAAAGTCTTTAAATTAAAGGATTAATTTTAATGGGATGACATGGCAAATTAGTGTCAATCTTATAATAGGGTTGGTTTTTTTTAAACGCATAATCACCGTCATCTACGACTCTTCGGTTAACAATGTTGAAATCTTTTTCTCTCTCTTCTGTTTAAAATCTTTTTCTCTCTTCTGTTTGAAATCTTTTTCTCTCTTCTGTTAACAAAACATAATGCAAAACTCCTTTCAAATTATGCTGTTCTAATTTTGAATATATCATTTGATAATTATGTTGTTCAGCCTCGAAGAAAGCTACAACGAAGGAGGTAGAGCGTATTGATAACCTATTCAATTCTTATGCAAATAAGTCTTTAGGCATGATTGAGTAAGAAACTTTGTTTCAGCATTTCCTCTTACTAGTTTTAGTGATGAAAACAAAATTAAGTTTGTAAAAAAGCCATGGTTCATGGTTTCCCGGAATTTATTGTATGAAATACTACATTTTTTACTGCTACTCCACCGTATTGTACTATTGTTCCCCCCCTCCCCTTCCTTATCTATTCTAAACGGAATTGGTATGAGTGTTAAGTGTTAAATATTTGTCAATCATGTAATCCGTTGACATTCCTAAAATTCTTTCATTATTTGGCATACAATATTTTTTTATACAAAGATGTAATTGAAGCGAAGTGTTGCATGATCTGACTAAGGTGATGATGAGGTCACGCCTGCGATTCTTTGAAGCATTTCATATAACTGTTTGGTTATTTCTGCATTATGTTTTGTTTACTGTTAACTTGTGATTTGGATACCATTTTTATTCCCTCGATTTGGTATTTTGGTTACTTTTTTATGTTGTTATGGTTCATGTATTTTCTTAGTATACATGGTTGTCTAAACAGATTTTGGTGTACATGTTGTTTGTGACGCCCCCAAAATAGATATACAACACCCATTCTGAGTCGCCAAATACATGATACAGAAAGAAAACTACAACTTCAATAAAACAAATGTCGTATAAAATACGACAACACATATTGTGAGTTTAAATACAAATATTATCTTCTAGACAATATCAACACTCAAATAAGTCCTCGTTACAATTATTCATACACTATTTTACAGAAATAGTGAGGACTACTAAAACATCTTTCTAGAACCATTACTCCATACCCCGACTCGATCCTGCTATGTTCTCACCGTCTGAGAAGAAAAATGGAACAAAAAGGAAAAGGGTGAGCTCAACCAGCCTAGTAAAGAATATTATGACTAAGATAACATACAACAAATTATCATTAGTCTTCAACAGGGAAAAATCTGATAGAATATAATAGACAACAAGTTTTAGATCAATATTCTGCAGCGAAAACAGCAATCCATTAGAAGAGTCACGTAGAGAATGAATTCTACTATCTTCTAAGATTTAAAAATTCATCATAAATATTTTATCCCTGTAACAACAATCAATATACATCTTTAATCAAATATTCATCTTTGCACTACAGGCCAAAGATATTCATTTGTATTACCAGTTGGTCATGTTCATCTCAACACCTGTTCATCTTTGCACTACGGGCCAAAGATATTCATCAATTAATCATTCATCTTTGCACTACAGGCCAAAGATACTCATTAATATCATCATTTAAGGACTGAGGATGATGAAAAATATTTTAAAGAAAACGAATCCAGTGAGACAGAAGGAAAAATATTATGGATTCGTATAACAGTTTATCCAAGATCAATAATACTCCATAATAACCAATTGTGAAGCAGAATTCAAAAATAAAGATCAAAACATGGATACAATCAAAGATAGTATCCATAATAGACATCTTGGACAAAAAGGAAAAATTTCATTTTTCGGTGAATAGTGTCGTATTCGTGAATAGTGTCGTATACGTGAATAGTGCCGTATACGTGAAAACGATTGTTGCCAACTCCAGATCATGAGTAGGATAATTCCTCTCATATTCTTTGAGTTGTCGCGAGGCATAGGCTATAACTTTTCCATGTTGTATGAGAACATATCCTAACCCTTTGCCTGAAGCATCACTGTAGATAACAAATCCATCCGTACCAGATGGTATTGCCAGAACAGGTGCCGAAATGAGTCTTCTCTTAAGCTCTTGGAAACTCTTCTCGCATTCTTCGCTCCATACGAATTTTGTATCTTTCCGAGTCAGCTGAGTTAACGGAGTAGCGATTCGAGAAAATCCTTCCACGAATCTCCGATAATAACCAGCTAAGCCCAGAAAACTGCGTACTTCGGTCACCGACTTTGGTTGCTCCCAACTTTGTATTGCTTCAATCTTCGCCGAGTCAACAGATACTCCATGTTTTGACACCACGTGCTCAATGAATGCTACTTCCTCAAGCCAGAACTCGCATTTCTTCAGCTTGACATAAAGCTTGTTTTCACGAAGTCTTTCAAGTATCAGCTTCAAATGGTGCTCATGATCTTTACGGCTTTTGGAATAGATGAGGATGTCATCAATAAAGACAACAACGAACTAATCCAAATATTCCTTGAATACTCGGTTCATCATATCCATGAAAGCAGTAGGAGTATTAGTCAATCCAAAAGACATGGCTAAGAATTCATAATGCCCATACCGAAGTTCAAGAAAGGCGTCTTTTGAATATCCTCGCTTTTAATCTTCATTGATGATATCCAAGCTAAGATCGATCTTTGAAAAGAAATGTGCTCCTCAGAATCGATCAAACAGGTCATCAATGCGAGGTAGCGGATACCTATTCTTGATGGTGACATGGTTTAATTCTCGGTAGTCAATACAAAGTCGCATACTCCCGTCTTTCTTCTTTACGAATAAAACAAGAGCACCCCAAGGAGATGTACTTGGACTAATGAAACCGATGTCTAACAATTCCTGTAGTTGGACTTTTAGCTCCTGAAGTTCAATAGGAGCCATTCGATATAGGGTTTTAGAAATGAGTTTTGCACCCGGTTCAAGGTCAATAAAGAATTCAACATCACGTTCTGGGGGTAGACCGGGAAGTTCTTCAGGAAATACATCAGGAAATTCTTTAACAACAGAAATATTATCCAAATCTGACTTGTCTCTGTTTAAATCCATAACATGGGCTAAGAAAGCTTGACATCCGTCTTTCAATAAACGAATAGCTTTGTGGCTTGATATGATAGTGACTGATTTTAGTGGTTTAGTTATTTGAATTCGTATAACAGGTTGGTTAGGAATATGAAAACAAACAACCTTACGAAAACAATCAATTTTGGCACGATGAGTGGTTAACCAATCAATTCCTAAAATCACATCAAAAGCAAGTATCTTTAAAGAGATAAGATCAACAGGTAATGTGATAGTGCCAACTTGGATCAAGCAAAATTTATAAACTGTAGATGTAACGAAGGTTTCACCCAACTGAGTTTCAATGAGTAAGTTAAAATCCAATTTCTCGAGTCAAGTTTAAACGTTGAGCACAAGCTGAGAGAGAGATAAAAGAATGGGTAGGCAGGGTATCTAGTAAGGTATAAACTTCGCAAGAATTCAAGATTAGCTTACCCGTGATCACCTCGTTTGGGTTCCTCACGTTTTGGTCGGTCCACGACAAATGCTCTTCCAGAACAGATTGATTTTGACTTATCCGGATGACTTTTGGAGTCACCATCCTCTTTGATCTTGGTTTTACTTTCTAGAACACTCTCGGGCTATATAACCCTCCTTTCCATGCTTATAACATACCTTGGATTGTCAGGCGATTTGGGATGATATGGCCCTCTTTCCCCAGATTTGTAATTACACAACCGGTGGTGAATTCTCCTCCCTTAGCAATGATTGATCTTTGGTGTTCTTTATTGATGTCTTCCGTCATTGTTGAATCTCCCTTTTGAAATTTCTACTAGACTCACCTCTTCTATTATCATGGCCACGTTGGTTACCGCTTTTATCCGTATTCTTCCTCCTCGCCGGTTATCATCGCTCGATGATCACCGCACACACGCAGATGACCTCGGTTATGATCCCTCGGTTGAGTATACTCATTATCTCGCTCTAATAATTGAGCCCCATTGACAACATCCGAATCTGAGAGAAAATTTATGAGAGATAAGGTATTGACGAATCTCGGGTTTTAGACCTCTCGTAAACATCCGCGTCATACACGTTCCTCATTTTCTACCAAATGAGGTGCAAAACCGATAACTCGCAAACTTCGCCTCGCATCAAACACCGTCATGTTGTTCTCATTCGATCTAATAAACTCTACCTCATTCATATGACGAATACTTTCGTGAAAGTACTTGTCATTGAAACGATTCTCAAATCTTTCCCAAGACATGTTGAGTCGATTGGTGGGTACGCCTTCATGATTTCCACTAGTAATCGCTTTCACCATGGAACATAAAGGTGGCGAATGGAACCTTACATTTCTCCGTGCATCCCAAGACATCGAATATCTTGGTAATTTGTTTGACCCACATTTTCGCTTTAATCGGATCGGGCTTTCCTAAAAACGGTGGTCCCAACTCCTTGAACTGCTTGGCTGTGACAAACCGCGCGTTGCCATTATTTCCATCCGTATTTTGTATACGAGTCTCCTCGTCGATTTTGCATGAAGCGCAAAAAGCTCCTAAACATTCCATCGTTCATCGTTTGCTCGGTAGTGTTGTAGTATGGGAGGAATATTGTCTTCTGTTGCAGACGTTCTCTCTGGTTTGTGACTAAAGGTTGTTCCACATCTCATACACTCCATTGTTAACGCTCTCGTGACCATTATTAAATCTTGTCATAAAACAAGGGTTAATTAAACAAATTAACATATCACATAATATCCCTATATTATGACCGACCAACAAATAAGCTTAGATAGGACACACTAGCGAATGATTTACCCATCTCTCCCCTCCTAGTTCTATTCTCCGATCTCCGCCAGAAACCATAACCCTAAGCTTTGATACCAACTGTGACACCCCCAAAATAGGTATACAACACCCATTCTGAGTCGCCAAATACATGATACAGAAAGCAAACTACAACTTCAATAATACAAATGTCGTATAAAATACGACAACATATACTGTGAGTTTAAATACAAATATTGTCTTCTAGACAATATCAACACTCAAATAAGTCCTTGTTACAATTATTCATACACTATTTTACAAAAATAGTGAGGTCTGCTAAAACATCTTTCTAGAACCATTACTCCATACCCCGACTCGATCCTGCTATGTTCTCACCTCCTAAGAAGAAAAATTGAACAAAAAGGAAAAGGGTGAGCTCAACTAGCCCAGTAAAGAATATTATGACTAAGATAATATACAACAAATTATCATTAATCTTCAACAGGAAAAAATCTGATAGAATATAATAGACAACAAGTTTTAAATCAATATTCTACAGCGGAAACATCAATCCATTAGAAGAGTCACGTAGAGAATGAATTCTACTATCTTCTAAGATTTAAAAATTCATCATAAATATTTTATCCCTGTAACAACAATCAATATACATCTTTAATCAAATATTCATCTTTGCACTCTGTGCCAAAGATATTCATTTGTATTACCGGTTGGTCGTGTTCATCTCAACACTGTTCATCTTTTGCCTTCTACGGGCCAAAGATATTCATCAATTAATCATTCATCTTTGCACTACAGGCCAAAGATACTCATTAATATCATCATTTAAGGACTGAGGATGATGAAAAATATTTTAAAGAAAACGAATCCAGTGAGACAGAAGGAAAAATATTATGGATTCGTATAACAGTTTATCCAAGATCAATAATACTCCATAATAACCAATTGTGAAGCAGAATTCAAAAATAAAGATCAAAACATGGATACAATCAAAGATAGTAACCATAATAGACATCTTGGATAAAAAGAAAAATTTTATTTTTGGTGAATAGTGTCGTATTCGTGAATAGTGCCGTATACGTGAATAGTAATCCCGACACAAAAAGTTCTAGATTTGATTAAAAAGTTCAAACCAATATTTCGGCATAATGATATTGAAGAAAATAATATCATTTCGAAAGAAAATAACATCCCTTACCTCAAAATAACCAGATTTCGATCGTAATATCGGATAGAAAAATAGAAGGAAACTTCAGACCAACAACAACTCTCAAAGTATCAAAATACTCACAAAAATACGCTCGATAATCTAGAGAGAAAGAAACTTATTTCTGGTGTGATTTTCAATTCTAACCTAAGCGTCTATTTATAGGAAAATGCTAGAACGCCATAGGAGACTAAAATAATAAAATAATATTATTTCAATTCTCATTTTCTACGCATGCAAGCTAGCAACCATCTTTGACAAAAAAAATCAGCAGCCCACATGTGTATTCAACACCAACCAAAAAGTGGGTCCCACCTATAAATTAATAAAAATCATTTTATTTTTTGAAACTTCAATAATTCATAGAAAATAACCCGTTTATTAGAAAAATACGAATTTTATATCCATTCCACACGAAATCGAATTCTCTACAACTTTTTAGCTTTGAGTTTTTCTAAATTCCAAACAAAAAATATCTGAAATCCACAAACGGATGATTTTTAATACCTCCACTCCGACAAAATACTGATAAAACACCTTAGCATTAATTCCTTCATTAATAACCACATAAAATAAATAAATCCATCATTTATATCCACATCAAATAAATATTTCCTTATCATATAAATTAATAACTAATTATTCACAAATAATATTACAGAATCACAATTATGACAACCAGGCCGTTCCCAGGAAAGAGGGGGCTTTCCAATAAGGATTTCTTCTTACTGGCGCACAATTAGGTGACCAAACCTCTCCTTGACAGAACTTTCTAGACATTGCCAATAATGGTTATCTAATAATATTACTCAAATAATATGAATTATTGATCTGATAATGGAAAATACTGTGCAATGACAATTATTGAAACAACAATAATATAAACTATCAACGCATCAATTATTGAATCAATAAAATAAAATATTAAACAAAGAATTCATCGTAATAATTATTGAGTAGTGCCTTTTCACGCATTTAATCAATAATTCAACAAATCTTATGCAACACTGTGTGCCATCATTGTGCCACCACGCCAGACATCGTATTTTAACCACCGAGATAATCCAACAAAGGTTAATTCAGTAACAATTTACCGATATTTATAAAATTGAACTTTGTCGTTTTTCTTCATCCCGCTGTGTATTATTAGTTATGGGGACTTCAATTGATTGCATAAATGCGGATATTCCCGATAAAAAGAATATTTCACGACCAAACGAATATTCCCCGACATAATGAATATTTTATAACCACTTGCTTATTTTGAAAAATTTGTACATTTCACCCAAAACTAAAGCATTATATCAAATTAACACCTTATTAATTTAGAATAATGAATAGAGAAAATTCAATTTATTTAAAATATGCTGGGGTCTTACATTGTTTATGTATTGGTTACCATTAAAATATATTTTGGTTACTATCATATAAATATTTGGTTACTTCTTTAGTATATTTTTGGTTACTGTTAGTTTCTGATTTGGATTCTATTTTTGTTTCCTTGAGTTAGGATTTTGGTTACTGTTTTTTGTTGTTCTGGTTACCATGTATTTGCTTAGTATATATGGGTTGACTAAACTATTTTTGGTCTATATGTTGTTTATGTATTGGTTACCATTAATATATGTTTTGGTTACTAACATATAACTGTTTGGTTACTTCATTAGTATATTTTTTGATATTGTTGGCTTATGATCTGGATACCATTCTTTTTCTTTCAATTGGGATTTTGGTTACTTTTATATGGTGTTTTGGGTCCAATGTATTTGCTTAGTATACATTGGTTGACTAAACTGGATTTGGTATACATGTTGTTTATGTGTTGGTTACCATTAAAACATAGTTTGGTTACTATCATATAACTGTTTGGTTACTTCTTTAGTATATTTTTTGGTATACATATTTTTATTTTGGTGACCTTTAAATTATGTTCTGGTTAATATTATATATAACTGTTTGTTTACTACATAAAATGGTATGTACTACATGTTGTTTATATTTTGGTTACCATTAGATTATATAATATAACTTTTTGGTTACTGCTTTATTATGGTATGGGTGTTAAGTGTTAAATGTTTGTCAATCCTGTAATCCGTTGACATTTTTAAAATTCTTTCATTATTTGGCATACAATATTTTTTTATACAAAGCTGTAATTGAAGCGAAGTGTTGCATGATCTGACTAAGGTGATGAGGTCACGCCGCTCAGAATTCTTTGAAGCATTTCATATAACCTGCTTGTTACTTTACGCATTATGTTTTGTTTACTGTTAGCTTGTGATTTGGATACCATTTTTATTCCCTCGATTTGGTATTTTGGTTACTTTTTATGTTGTTATGGTTACCATGTATTTGCTTAGTATACATGGTTGTCTAAAATGATTTTTGTGTACATGTTATTTATGTATTGGTTACCATTAAAGTATATTTTGGTTACTATCATATAAATATTTGGTTACTTCTTTAGTATGTTTTTGGTTACTATTAGTTTCTGATTTGGATTCTATTTTTGTTTCCTTGAGTTAGGATTTTGGTTATTGTTTTTTGTTGTTCTGGTTACCATGTATTTATTTAGTATATATGGGTTGACTAAACTATTTTTGGTCTATATGTTGTTTATGTATTGGTTACCATTAATATATGTTTTGGTTACTAACATATAACTGTGTGGTTACTTCATTCGTATATTTTTTTGTTACCGTTGGCTTATGATCTGGATACCATTCTTTTTCTCTCAATTGGGATTTTAGTTACTTTTATATGGTGTTTTGGTTCTAATGTATTTACTTAGTATACATTGGTTGACTAAACTGGATTTAGTATACATGTTGTTTATGTGTTGGTTACCATTAAAACATGGTTTGATTACTTTCATATAACTGTTTGGTTACTTCTTTAGTATATTTTTTGGTATACATATTTTGTTTTGGTGACCTTTAAATTATGTTCTGGTTATTATTATATATAACTGTTTGTTTACTACATAAAATGGTATGTACTACATGTTTATATTTTGGTTACTATTAGATTGTATAATATAACTTTTTGGTTACTGCTTTATTATGGTATGGTTAATGTTATATTATGATATGATAACTATTATTGTGCAGTCAATGTGGGATGTTGGTTATTTGTTATAGTCTGTTTTGGCTACTGTGTAATTGTTATATTATGTTTTGGTTAGTATGCTCTTATTTGTTGGTAACTACGTAACTGTTTATGTTATAAATATTGTTTATATTTGGTACTAATGACTGTGTAAATCTGATTTTATTTATTTACAGTTATGGGATCTTTACTATGAGGAATGCAACAGAAAATTCATTAGAAAAGTTATATATTGGTGTGACATGGAAGTCCCCAGCATTATTACCAAGAAATTGAACCCAAGTCAGTTGGAGAAGTTTAAGGCATCATTAGTTTGTGGATGTATTATTTTTGTAAATAATAAACCCAAGTCATAATAAACCATGTATTTGTTTAGTATACATTGATGTATTATTTTTGTAAATTCCTTCAAATATATTCTACAAGGGTTATGCTCTTCTAGAAAATTCATTGGAAAAGTTTTGGTTAAATGTACATGTGAGAGTATACTTGGGTTGCCTAAACTTGGTTGGATATACAAGTTGTTTCTGTTTTGGTTACCATTAAAACATGTTCTGGTTACTTTTATATAACTATTTGATATCTTCTTTATTATGTTTTGGTTACTGTTACCTTATGATTTGGCTACTATGAAGGTAACCAGATAATTATAAACTTGTATCAAGACTGTTATAAAGTGTTAAATGTATATGTTTTTTTTATACCATGTCATCGTGATAGAATAAAAAACTGCAATTAAGAGTTCTCATTTATATATATGATGGTCACTTATAGATCTCATATTAAAATAAAAATAGGTTAAGAGGTGCAGTTGGTAACCAAACCTGCATATAAGGGTAACCATTTTAGTTTTTGTTAGTAACCAAATAATTAAAAACTTATATCAGAACAATTATCAAGTGCTTAATGTACATGTGAGGGTTCCCATTTATCTAGCTGATGGATACTTTTAAATTACGTAGTTATAAAAGTTATATGGAAATGGTCCATGCCAGTTGGTAACTAAATATGAATATAGAGGTAACCATTTTATTTTAGATGGGTAACCAAATTTACATAAAAATATTTCAGAACAGTTACCAATTGTTTAATGTATATGTTTACTTTATATTGATAACTCGTGATGGAATCAAAAATTAAAATATTAATCAAAATCAATTTTGGTTACTGTACACCATCAAAAATGTTACCAACCATGTGTTTAATGGTTACTAACAGTAAATAATTATATATTCCTGTATTTACACTTTTTTTTGTTTATGTTCCATTGAAGTAAAGCACAACTGGAATCATCTCCATAGTCTAACAACTGAATAAACAATATAGAGTAACCAAATCAATATTAGACAGTAACCAAACTGCATAATCTTAGTAACCAGAACATAAACAACATTTTTACATGCCATTTTGAAGGCCTAAATGATGGAATTTGACCAAAAAACCATGCACATCACGAGCAAAGCTCGTGACTTTTGATCGTTGGCCCGTTTCCAATGAAATTAGGATCCGAAAATGCCAAAATCTGACAGTCCAAACTTGATAGAAATTACCAAATTACCACTGGATCAAATCTTTCCATAATCTATCAAATCTTTTCCATAAACTGGATCAAATCTTTCCATAAACTGACACGCCTTCTCTTCAACCGCATCAATTTGTTACCAACTAAATACTAATAGTTGTATGAAGTTAACCAATGTAGTCAATAATTAACCATCAATATAAAATAAACCAGTATAAAACACACTAATATTATACAGTAATCATAACAACATTATACAGTATCCAAATTTAGATTAGTTAGTCAGTATAAGTAACCAATATATTTAATAAGTAACCATCAATGTATATGTACTTATAAGTAACATTATACAGTAACCAAATTTATATGTACTTATAGATCCAACAGTCGCATGAAGGTAACCAATGTATTTAATAAGTAACCATCAATATAAAAACATCAATAGAATATACATTTAAAGTATACAAAGAACCAAATAAACATTATACAAGAACCAAATCAATAATAAGCAAGAACCAATTTGTATACTCAAGAACTGAATATAAAACATATTTTTACATTCATTTTGCAATCAAAATAGTCGGTTCTTCGATTTTGTGACCAATCAAAAGAAGCGAAAAACTTAAGAAAGGTAACAATATATATACGAGTATATAACTACGCAGGGTAACCAAATAAATATTTAAAGTATACAACAACCAAATAAACATTATATCGAGAACCAAATCAAGAATAAACCGTAACCAATTTCTATGTTCTTAGTAACCAGAATATAAAACATATTTTTATATGCATTTTGCAATCAAAACAGTCAGTATACTGACTTTGTTACCAATTAAAGAGCGAAAAACTTAAGAAAGGTAACCAATATACGAGTATATAGTAACCATGGGGTAACCAAATAAATATTTAAAGTATACAACAACCAAATAAATATTATACAGTAACCAAATCAATAATAAACAATAACCAATTTATATGTATTTAGTAACCAGAATATAAAACATATATTTACATGCATTTTGAAATCAAAACAGTCAGTATACTGACTTTGTTACCAATTAAAGAGCGAAAAACTTAAAAAATATAACCAATATACGAGTATATAGTAACCACGGGGTAACTATATGCATATAAACTTTAAACTCAAATACCTCAGTATACAAATCTATAACAAATCAATCAACAATCAAAGTTGTTACAGAGGCTGGTTACTGATCTTGCAGTTGCTGTTGATCTTGTAGTTGATCTTGCAGATCTTGCAGTTGCTGTTGATGTTGATCTTCTTCGATATTATCCGATCTCAGATTTGTATCGCCGTTGGAGAATTCTTCTTCTCCGATCTGTTGTTGCTCTATTTTTTCTGATCTCAAAGTTGCCTTTTTTCTTCATTAACGTGAATTTAGGACCGGTTAGTTGAAAATATGAAAGTGGTAACTGGCGTGTAGGATTTAATGACGCGTGATTTTAGGAATAGTAATATACTGTGTTGTTTTATTTCTGTAATTATGTTGTGTGTTTTATTTTTGTAATTATTTTCTAATTGTTGTATATTAGTGTTAAGGACCCTATTTTAAATTGGGGGTTTTGGCACTTGGGCTCAATATCCAAAATTTTAAACAGAAAAAAGCTTGATTTGCGTAGATTAAAAAAAAGAGGTTCAATACACAAAAACACCTAAACTTTAGGGGTAACCCATTCATTTTACCGAGTAGACTAGTAGTACTATACTCGCGGAAAACAGAAGCTTTTCTTCTCCTCCTCGCACCCCACCTCCACCCCCCCTACCATGGCGGCAGAGAATAGTAGCAACAGTAGAAATAACAATGAAATAGTGGTAGGAGTATCATCATCATCATCATCGCCAATAATATCCTTCTTACCCCAAGACCATCTCTTATCGATATTACTTCTCCTCCCAATAGACTCAATCCTCTGCTTTGGCATGACTTGCAAAAGATTTAGGTCCCTCATCGCTCACTCTGATACTCTCTGGGAATCACTCTGTAAGAGAGACTGGGGGGACCCAATCCTCTCGATTCCCTTCTCCTCTCCCTCCTCTTCAAATCATCATCTTCCTAATCAAAAGCCTCCATGGAAGAAGCTTTACCAGCGGGTATATCAGCTCGACTCTGTGTCTTGCTGTAGACTGTCTCTTTCTGACCCTGATCCAGTTACCGATGATGATAGTAATCCGTTTCCAGGCCCCAGAGCTTCTCATACTCTTAATTTTGTATCTGGGTGTCTCGTCTTGTTTGGCGGAGGTTCGGAGGGAGGTTAGTTTTCTTCTATTTGATTCGATTCAATTCAGTTTTAATCCACATCTTCTTTCTTTTGATTACCCCCCCCCCCCCCCCCCATTTCTTTTTCTTTTTTGATATGGGTGTCTGATGATCCTTTTCATTTTATTCTCTTTAGTTATGAATCAATAGACGTGCTTATTTGTAATTACGATGCCTCATGGTTATCAGTTACAAGATGTTTATAACATATTGTACTTCAGCTAGGTGTCTATTAAGTGTTTCTCTATGCATACAAGAAAACTAACAAAAGGAACAACCAATTTAGATTTGTTTTTTTCAAACCAAATCTAACTAATCTAGGTTCCTAGCTATGTATGACGGATTACACTCTAGCTTTTCTTAGCATAGGTTGCCCTTTCCATAGGTCACCTTAAATGAGACTCAGAACCCTTGACATGGTGGTTGCGATGATACCAATATGTCAAAAGTCATATGACTGATGCGCATTAGACCAAAACGCTTATGCTTGATTCCCATCCAGAATCATTGGAATTTGAATATTATCAATTTTTATTACTTTTTTCTTATTATACTTTTGATAGCAGTCAACTTAAATGGAGACATTTTTCCATTTTTTATAACTGCTATTTCAGCCTCGAAGCAGCTATGTTATTGACTTTGTTTCATCTATTTATAGTAACGCAAAATTAGCCATTATGAATTAAAATTTGTTGAATAAGTACCGATCAAATTAGTTCTAATAGTCATTTATTTGTTCAAATGAGCATCTCTGCTTCATAAGGAATGATCCAATTTGCACAACCAATGTTGGCCCTCTCTTATAAGTCAATCCTGATATAGATTTTAAAAGAATTATACTTTCTCTATTCCAAAATATAAGCCATTTTCATTTACATTTTACTTATAGCTGCGCTATGATATTTTGGTGCGGAGGAAGTATGATTTATTTATGGGCCTTTGTCATGTGTTCATTTAGGGGTATTTATGTGACTAATCCTTTTAGAGATAGGACAGTTGCCCTCATTTGAAGTATTTTTCCTTTTTTCGTTAGGCTATGTTTGTTTCCAAGGATTACACTTGGGATAGGACTATTAATCCCAAGTGTCTTGTTTGTTTTTAAATTTGAGCTTGGGACTGTTAGGCCTGAGATTATAAAATAGCTTAAGATGTGGGATTTTTTAATACCATGTTCTACCTGGTATTATAATCCCTACCATTTGGGATTAAAAATTGGTAGACAAAATTAACCTCAACCTTTTTCTAAACTGACCATAATATCCTGTAATTTCTGTTATTATTACTGGCAACTTAAAACTTACTTGTACAAAGACTAAATATATTTTTTTGGAGGTGGGGGTTGGGGCTAGGGGCTAGGGGATGGGTGGGGGTGGGTGTATACATAATAAGTAAATATCATTTTTGAGGGAGGGGGAGGGGGAGGGGGAGGGGGATGGTTGGCGAGGTGGGGTTGTGTACATAATCAGTAAATATTATTTTTTTGAGTGTGGGTGTAGGTGTGGGGTGGGTATATATAATATTTTTTTGGGTGATGGTGAGGGGTTGGGGTGTATACATAATCACTGAATATTATTTTTTTTGGGTGTGGGTGTGGGGGTGGGGTGAGATGGGGGTAAGGGTGGCGGTGTATACATAATCAGTAAATATTATTTTTAAGGGTGGGGTGGGGTGAGGTGGGGTGAGGTGTATACATAATGAGAAAATATTGTTTTTTGGGTGTAGGGGTGGGTGGGGGATGCATATATAATCAGTAAATATTTTTTTTCGGGTAGGGGTGGCGGTGTATACATAATCAGTAAATATTATTTTTAAGGGTAGGGGTAGGGGTAGGGGTGGGGGTGGGGTGTATACATAATGAGAAAATATTGTTTTTTGGGTGTAGGGGTGGGTGGGGGATGCATATATAATCAGTAAATATTTTTTTTTCGATGTATAAATAAGTTAAAAATATGTTATTAGTAGTAAGGGTATAATAGTCAAAATTATAATTTTTAATCTAATACTTTAATTAATCCTGAAAAAAACAAACATAACATAAGATTATTTTAAATTATCCCATGAATGTAAAAAACAAACACGTGATTAGGACTATTTAATCATAGGATTAATTAGACCTGACAAAATGGGCCGGGCCTGTAAAAATTGGACTTTGGACTTAATTTTTTTAGTCCATGAAAACTTGGGCCATTTTGGCCCGACCCAAATTTGGCCCGGCCCGTTGTGACCCGCCCCGGCCCGTGGGCTTTTTAAAAAAAATAATAAAATAATGCTCTCCTTGAGAATTGAACTCTAGAACTCCCACACTCTTTAAACAAATGCTCAAACCAACTAAGCTACAAGGATTTTTTATTATAATGTCACTTACCCGACACTCCTATTATCATAAACTATCCAAGACTTCATGCAAACTGAAAGTTCATGCTAAGATGAAGGAAGACCCATATATATATATATATATATATATATATATATATATATGTATATGTATGTATGTATAAACTATAGTGGAGTATATATGCATATGTATGTTATATATTTAACATGCATCAATTTCTCATTATTAATGATTGTTAGATCATTTATACTCTTTAGTCCATCCCATGTCGCCAAAAAATTAGATGATCAGTTAAGTTTTTTTACAATTTATTTGTTATCTTAAATTATTAATTTTTTTGGGTGATATTTGCATTTTTTCAGTCGAAAAACAAGGTTTATTTTAAAACAAAAAGTATTAAAAAGAGATGTAGTAAGGTATATAGTGACTTTAAAATGAAAATCCTTATATCTCAGTTGGTTTGAGCATTTGTTTAAGGAGTGAGGAGGTTTAGAGTTCGATTCTCAAAAGGAGCATTGTTTTGTTAAAAAAAAAACCCCGCAGGCTGGGCTAGCTCGGCCCAACCGGGCCTCATATTTTCAGCCAAAAAATTGGGCCATTTTGGCCCGGCCCACTGACAGCTTGGCCCATTTGGGCTGGGCCCGTCCGTTTGTCAGGTCTAGGATTAATAGTCTTGGATTTTAATCCTTGCAAACAAACATGGCCTAAGGGTGGGTGGACTCTCCTCCCCCTTGTGGTTGACTCTCCCTATTCATTTGATAAAATTTCTTCATTTATCAAATAAAGGAAGGTATGATTTATGTAAGAGTTTACCAGATAATGTATAAATCCAATTTCATGTTTGTGTAAAGATTTATATTACATCTGGTTTCGCTCGCGTTTTGGGTTAAACCACTTCTAGCATTTTACCTGTAAGTTTTGATGTGGGTATTTATTTATTTTACTTTTTGATATGTAAACTTGATGTGGGTATGCAGTGAATTAATTCACTTTTCCTTCTATTCTACAATGTTTAGGATGAGTAGTTGTGTTAAGGCTATACGTGTGATTGAGTTTTGTTTAACCATTTGAATTAAGTGCCTCTCCATGTGAGTTTTCTCTACTGTCCTGGTAGTTGGTGTACAATTTGTTCCCATTTTGAACGCATTCTCAGAAATAGTTATTTTGTTTGCTACCCTCTCAGCCATCAACATATAGCTATAGGAACTAGTTATTTTTTTTTAAATTGGATATATAGCACTTTCTTTTTTAAGCCATCTGGTGACAAAGGAAGCAAAAGCAATAAACAATTAAGTTCATGACTTTAACCAATCTTAATAGCAGGAAAGTCCTTCAAACATAGTTCAAAGATACGGAAAGGGGGACTGAGGCCCAATCTAGTGCCAACTGATCTAGTGAAAATATGGCAACCAATTGAGATTTCCTAATGCTAGAATAACTTGCCATAGTATTTGGCACTCTTCATCAACTGCATCCACTGCATCTAGTAATGGCTAATTCATTATCATATGTAGTTCAGTGTAATCATATTGCACATATAAGGAACTATTCTGCTGTATGAGTCATAATTGCATGAAAATTTGTCTCAATTGGCTACTTCATTGAGCAAGTTGTTTGCATCTAAATATTTCTTAGCTCTTCCATTACTATTTGTTATTGACTTGAAGAGCTTCTTGTGAATGGAAGGTCTTTGTCTTTGTACATTTTCATAATTGCTTATCAGAGCAAATCTTCTTTAAAGGAAAAAATGAATTAAATTACAAGATTCGACAGCATGGATTAAGCATGGGAATAAGCATATTACCAACATATTCACCAAAAATTTATATATATATATATATATAGGTTGGAGCAGATAGCCCTTCGGGCAACCAACCAAATCTAGCACATCAAATTCCATTTTTGGTTTTCTAATTTGGAAACTTTTAGGACCAAGAGATGCATTGAAACCTGATAAACAATATTTTTTGGGTTTTGGAGAACAAGAACTCAAAGTTACTACAGAAATGTGGTACCTTTTATGTTTTCTTGGGGATTTGACGTTAGCATAATAATGCTAGGATGTGGTTACTTTTCTCGTCTCGTTCTTGGTTTCTGCTGTGAGGACCTTTAGTGGTGCCTTGTGTAGAGAGCTTAGAGACTTGAGGGCTGCATTTTTTTTAAGCGCTCTTTTTTTTGTCTTAGTTACTACTTTTTAAATCTTCTACTAAGTTTTCTTCTTTTTTTTGTTGAGGTACCATTTTCATATATTTATCTATTTTTGTTTCTATTCTTTTATTTAATAAAAGAAGAAACCTAGGCAGGACTTTCAACCACAGAGAAAGGGTCAATACCCTCTTTCCCTCTTCAGTCGGATAGTACAACGATTGTGCAAGAGTGTATCTTCCTTCTTTTATGTATGTTTGTCATATTAATGAAGTAGTCCAACAATTTATCAAATATTTGTCATGTGCTAGAAGTGAGACAGAAATCCGTGCTTATTCTACGATGGGTGACTTGTTTGTGCCTATCTAGCATCTCTTATGGCTGGTGGATTTGTTGTCCCCTTCTCCTTGTTTCCTCTTTATACCATTAATAAAACCTCTTTTTTCTTTTTTATTCCAATTAAGGGGGAAGCTTATTATACAAAACTTGAAACCCTCAGTGTTTTCACTTTTCACTAATATATGTAAGTTGAAGTTGAAAATTATGCTTTGAACTTATTTTTTTCCTATTATTATTATTATTATTATTATTTTTAATAACTATGATGTCAATAGGATGTAGGCTTTCCTTACTGTTTTGTTCTAATATCCAGTTGTTATCATCTCAATCTAATCTTTATGGGTATAACATTGCTTCTATCTGAGGCATTTTTCAATCTGATTGCAGAGTAGTTGTTTATCAATTGCTGCTCTACTTTTCCTCTCAGTTTTATATAGCAAGTTACAAATTGTACTACTATAGTTTGGATATATTAAACGTCATGCACATTTACTCTTTACATTAATGAATAACCTGTCGACTTTTTTGTGTGTGAAACTGTTAGTTTGCAAACAAAAGAAAAAAAGAAATATAGCTTTCTCATTATTATAATATTTATTCCTTGAGAAGCATTTAGGTGTCTACTCTCTGAATAATATCATTAGCCAGAAAAGGACAGGTAGTTTTTTTTTTTCTTTCAAATATCTGCAATGTAATGTAACTATGAAAGGGCTCATACAAGTAAGAGGCTGAACTTAACCAATTCTGCCTCATAGGTGGTAAGTGTTTCCCTTGGCCAGTTGGCCTTCTCAAACTTATGAAACTAAATATGAAACAAACATCTCCGCTCTAGAAATCATTGAACTCTTCAGGCAATTACTATCGACTATGGTTTGACCAAAATTCAAATCAGTTAATTCCCAGTCACTCTGGAAACTAGTTGCTATTGCATGCAGTCTCGTTCCAATGGAATTTGAATTATAATCTGAAGGAAACTGCTTTCTGTTGACTGTTTTCAAGCTAATGCTTCTTTCTTTATGGTATGTTTTCCTTTTAGGACGTCATCTTGATGACACGTGGATAGGATATATAGCAAATGACCATAAAAGGATATTGAAATGGCAAAAGGTTAACTCGGGCATTCCAAGTGGGCGGTTTGGGCATTCCTGTGTTGTAAACGGCGATCATCTTGTCCTCTTTGGAGGGATCAATGACAATGGAATCCGCCAAAACGATACATGGATAGGACAAGTAGCATTACATGAGACCTTAAGAATAACATTGTCTTGGAGGCTACTTGATGTGGGTTCTGTTGCACCTCCACCACGTGGAGCTCATGCTGGCTGTTCCATTGATGACAAGAGGATGCTTATTCATGGAGGGATTGGACTGTCTGGTCTGAGACTAGGTGACACATGGGTTCTAGATCTATCAGATAATCTTTTTTTCGGAACTTGGCGTGAAGTTGTAGCACATCCGTCGCCCACAGCTCGTTCAGGACACACATTGACCTATATTGGTGGAACTCAAATAATTTTATTTGGTGGGAGGGGATTGGGGTATGAGGTGCTGAATGATGTCTGGCTCTTTGATACTTCTGGAGGTCATTTGAGATGGGTACAATTGCTGTATGAACTACGAAATATACCAGATGGACTCTCTCTCCCCCGAGTTGGTCACTCTGCTACCCTCATTATAGGAGGTCGAGTACTTATTCATGGAGGAGAAGACACATACAGGCGCAGAAAAAATGATTTTTGGGTTTTGGATATCAATGCTAGGCCATCCATAACAAAGCAGTCCATTACTTTAAATCAAAAGGGATTTGTGGAAAATATGTGGAGAAGACTTGAGTCAGAGGGTTTTATACCCAACTGCAGGTCATTTCATCGAGCTTGTGCAGATTATTCTGGGTGCCATTTGTATATTTTTGGTGGAATGGTGGACGGGTTACTTCAACCTGCTGAAGCATTTGGACTGAGGTTTGATGGAGAGCTTTTCCTAGTGGAGCTAGTAGTTTAGGTTTAGGCAGGGATATATAGTCATGGAGCGAGATCATGTGCCTTGGATGCTGGCTTTATATGCGAGTGAGTTTTTTTTAGTGCTAGTCCCTCCGTTCACGTGTAGCTAAGTTACGGGAAAGGATGACCGAGAGAAGGGTACACAAAGATTTCAAATCTGCAATAATGAAGCCAAGCGGAGTTCCCCTTCAACAGTTGGCAAGAAAGTAAAATCTGAGCCAGCCAGCCAGCCAAATTGCTATATATTTGTGTATAAGCCAGTCCGATCCCTAGTTTATTCAGAATATTTAGGTGCACGACTATCATAAACAAAGGAGCAGCGGAGTGAAGAGCTAACTATCTCTTGCTGTAATGTGAATAGGTGTTGGAGTGAAAAACTAATCATCTCTTGCTGTAATGTCAATAGGTGTTGGTAGGATATCCATCTGTCTGTCTGTCTGTCCTGGTAACAAGTTTGTAATTTGAGACTACTAGTGGCAGTACGTACTAATTCTGTCCTTTCTATTCTCATGGACTCCCTCCCTCCCTCTCTCCCTCCTATCCAACAAAGTAGAGAGATATATTCTTTAAGAACTTTTTTTCTAAACCTATATTTTTTTAAAAATTGGTTTTAGTTAGAAATGTAATATTGTTCAACGTATCTAAATAATAATAATAATAATAATAATAATAATAATAATAATAATAATAATAATAAAATGACATGTTATAGTCTTAAAATAATAAAAATATATCTTTGATTCTATAAGGGATGCATTATTTTATTTGGTTCAAGTCTCAATTTATCTTATACTGTACTATCAATATTAATTGGTAAAGTCTCAACTTATCTATTAAGTATATTATAAATTTTGAAGGACAAAATAGTAATATAGCTAAATTTATAAGGACAAAAGAGGAAAAAAAATTAGTTTGAAGAACAAAATAGTAATATAACTAAATTTATAAGGACAAAAGAGGGAAAAAAAATTAGTGTGACGATTTTATTCGGAAAGGGATGGAGTATAAATTACTTCCGCTATTTTGGTCAAGTGAGACGAATGGCACTTAGAATTTAGTACTACTCCTGTTCTTCAAAATACAATGTTAACACTAATTATGTGGAATCAGTTTACTCTCAACTAAGAGTGAGCAAAAAACAAGTAAAATCAAATTACTGAACATGATTAAATTTTTTTAACCGAATTATTTTGATAATTCGGGTTTTTTCTAATTTCGATTATATCCGAATTTTTGTTTAAGTATTCGGTTTTGGGTTCGGCAGTAAAAATCAAGCTATTTGGATAACCAAATAACCGAATTTATTAATTTAAAATAATATTTTTATACTTATATGTATTCTATTCACCGAAGTTTGCACTAACCCTTTTCATTTTCCAAATTCTCATCTCAGCCTCTCCGCCTCTTCGCCTCTCTCATCCTCTCCTCCTCTCTCATCCCAAATTCCAAATTTTCGGTCTCCGCCTCTCACTTCTGAGCCTATCCGTCTCTCATCCCAAAGACATCTAAGGTATCACCAATCGCCATCGAAAGTTTGGGGAGGGTCTAGATTTGGTTACGGCGACAAGATGGTGTGGGTACGAAACTGGAGGTGTGATTGTATTCCTACATCTTGATTTGAAAGGCGTGGTGCCTTTGGCCCTTTGCCTAGAGGATTTATTGGGTTTTGGTAGATAGAGGCATAGAGCAGTAAGGCGGTTGAAGATGAAAAATATAATCCGTGATGCTACAGCCTATCACATACACTGAGATCTAGTAAAATTTCTCTATTTTTTTCTTCATTTTATTCATTTTTTGTGCTCAATTGAAAAACAAAAATACTTGTAATTTTGGAGTTGGTAGTTAACAGAAATGTATTGTTCAATGGATGTCTAAGTTTAATTTTCTGCTTTAATGGTGCTTTGTTTTGGGTTAACACGGTAAAATTCAATCGAAAATTTTAATATGTCAAGCATGTGGGGAAACCTTCATTTCGGTTATTAATCGATTAATAAATTCGATTATTCAGTTATTCAGTAATTCGGTTATCTATTATTTCGATTACCAATTCGAATATCAAAAATGAATTATTTTCAGTTATAACCGAATAAGCTATTCGGTTCGGTATAACCTAATTCCTCATCCCTACTTAACTTATCCAAATCCATCCAGAATCTCTCTCTCCATCCAATAGGGAGTAAGTAGTAGTACATTACTACGTTCTAAGTTCTAACACTCTTGTTATAAACAGATAATATTGAGCAAAAGTAATTTTTATATATATTACTTGAAGAGTACATCATCCTATTTATACTACTACAATTATGAACTATAACTAATATTGACAGTTGTAATAAGCATTACATCAGCACTAACAAAATACTACCTAACCGAATTACAACATGTGTTTAAATTAAATTAGTCATTTACAATTTAGCCCAAATCATCCTTAACATCCCCCCTCAAGTTGTGTGTGGTAAACAAATTGTAAACACCCAACTTGGAAAGTAAAAAATGAAGTTTGTCACTAGGCAATGCTTTGGTAAAGAGATCAGCAGGTTGTTGAGTAGTAGGTAAGTAGGCTGTAGTAATGAGTCCTTGCTTGAGTTTGTCTCTCACATTATGACAGTCAATTTCGATATGTTTAGTCCTTTCATGAAAAACTGGATTAGCAGCAATGTGAAGAGTAGATTTGTTATCACAAAAAAGCTGAACAGGAGTGAGATTAGAAACTTGAAGATCCTTTAGAAGAGCAAGCAACCATTAAACCTCACAAACAGTACTTGCCATGGACCTATATTTGATTCAATGAGAAGACCTAGATCGAGTAGATTGTTTTTACACTTCCAAGAAATAAGGAGTCACCAAGCTTAACACAATAACTGTGAGAGATTTCCTTGTCGTACCACATGATCCCCAATCAGCATCACAGAAAGCAATAAGTGTTAAAGGACTAGTAGCTGAGAAGAAAAGCCCTTGTCCTGGTGCTGTTTTAATATATCTGACTAATTTTAAGGCAGCATCCATGTGGGTTTGCAAAGGAGTTTGCATGTACTGACTCAAGATATGGACTGCATAAGTAAGATCTGGTCTGGTAATAGTAAGATAGATGAGTCTACCAACCAATCTCCTGTAAATATTAGGAGTAGATATCACTGAACCTTTAAGGTTGCTGAGATTGTGATGTTGTTCAATAGGAACCTTAGAAGGTTTAGCTCCTAATAAACCTACATCAGTGATAATATCCAAGGCATATTTTCTTTGACAAATGAAGATACTAGTAGAGGAATAAGCAATTTCTAATCCCAAGAAAAACTTCAACAATCCCAAATCTTTGAGTAAAAACTGAGAACTGAGATAAGCTTTCACGTTATCAAGCATGAATGAGTGAGTACCAGTCAGCACAATATTATCCACATACACAAGTAACACTGTAAAAGTATCTTGAGTGTGCAAAGTGAAAAGAGAGGAATCATTATAAGACTGCTTAAACCCATATTGAAGTAAGGCTGTAGAAAATTTAGAGAACCACTGTCTAGGTGCTTGTTTAAGGCCATAAAGAGACTTCTTTAATTTGCAGACCAGTGGAATAGAAGAGCTGTTAGAAGTGGATTAAAATCCTGGAGGTAGTCATATAGACCTCTTCATCTAAATCTCCTTGTAAGAAAGCATTGGTAATATCCATTTGAAATAATTTCCAACCTTTAATAGCAGTTAAAGCTAACAAAGTACGCATCTGATTGTCATTTTTTAGCAAGAGCAAATGTCTCAAAGTAGTCCATGCCAAGAGTTTGAGTGAACCCTTTAGCTACTAATCTAGTTTTATATCCATGCCAAGAGTACCATCGAGTTATATTTGATTCGTAAATCCACCTACACCCAACACATTTTTTTCCCCCGCAGGTAAAGATGTTAATTCCCAAGTATTATTCCTTTCTAAAGCATTTATTTCATTTTGCATAGCTTTACACCACTCAGAGATTTAATAGCTTTGAGAATAGGTAGAAGGTTCTGAGAAAAAGCAGTAGTGGCGTGAAGAAACTTCCGATAGGATGGAGAAACCCGAGAATAAGAAAAAGAAGCACTAATAGGATAGGAACAAGTAGAAGCAATAGAAGAATGAACTTGAGAAGGAATATCATAGTCTTTGAACCAAACAGGTTGGTGCCTTTGTCGAGATGGTCTAACAGAAGGAGTAAAGGAAGGAACACAATTAATAGGAGAAGGTGAAATAATAGGCTCAATAACATGAGAGGATGGGATTGAAGCATTTTGGATATCAATATGAATTAATTCATCCTGTGTGTAAGAAGGGAATATAGACGATGAAGAGTCTGTAGAAGAAGACATAAAAGGAAATTGATCTTCATAAAACACTACATCTCTAGAGACGAACACTTTCTTGGTCTCTATATCACACACTTTGTATCCCTTTTTACCATATGGATAGCCTAAGAAACAACATTTCACAGCTCTAGGAGAAAATTTGCATCTGTTATGTGAAGAAGTAGAAGCATTACACAAACAACCAAACACTTTAAGATGAGAATAGTTAGGAAGATGACGTAATAAAATCTCATAAGGAGTTTTGTTCTTAAGAACAGAATTTGGCATTCGATTAATGAGATAGGTAGCAGTCAAAATACAATCTCCCCAATAACAAAGAGGAACATGAGAATGAAACACGAGAAACCGAGCAACATCTAATAAGTGTCTATGTTTGCGTTCTACCACTCCATTTTGTTGAGGAGTGATAGTACAACTAGTTTCATGAACGATACCAAGAGACTTTACATATGCCTGAAAAGAAGTTTCAAAAAATTCTGAACCATTGTCAGACCTGATATGTTTAATTGAACCAGCAAACTGAGTTTGAACATATGCAACAAAGGTTTGAAAGAAAGATAAAGCCTGAGATTTGTATTGCATCAAGTAAGTCCAAGTACATCTTGAGTAATCATCAACAATTGTTAAGAAATATACACAATTATCATATGTCTTGTGCCTATAGGGACCCCATATATCAAAATGAACAAGCTCAAAAGGTTTATTAGTGACAGTAACACTATGAGGGAAAGGATTTCTAGCTTGTTTAGCTTTATGATAAATAGTACAATGAAAATTTGTAAGTTTAGGACTACAAGGAATAGATGATATATGCTGCATAGAGGATGAAGAAAGATGGCCCAGTCTGGAATGCCAAAGATTTGTTGCAGTGGATACAGAAAGTGAAGAAACACTTGCAGATGAAGAAGCATGATGTGTATTTGACAAGAAAAGCTGGTACAAATTATCAGCAAGCTTACCAATCACCTTCATGTTCTTCAAGACAGGGTCCTATAAGACACATAGATTTGATTGAAAAATGACATTACATGCAGAGTCCTTTGTGAGTTTAGCAATAGAGACAAGATTGAATTTAAATGATGGAACAAAGAGAACATCATAAAGAATCGATCGATAGAAAGAACAACAAGATACTTTATGGGAAATAAGAGCATGATTACCAGTTGGTAAAAGAATGTAAGAATTAATAAAGCGAGATTTTGCAAATATTCCATAGAACATGTAAAGTGATCTGTGGCACCAGAATCCAAAAGCCAAGTAGTTGTGCTAACAAAGCTGGATAAACACATTGGAATAGGAACATTACCAAGGTTTTTAACAATCATACCTGCCAAATGTTGAGTAGAAACTACAGATGATGGAGCAGGTGAAGTAGAAGTTGTAGAAGCATGTGATGGTTGCATCAAATTCATCGAGATCTTTGGTGAGCAGGAGTAAATGAGACACGTGAGGAGGTAGAAGCATCGGTGGGTAGTCATGAATGGAGTTTGCATAGAGGATGATCCACGAGAATAAATTCGATGTTCGGATAGAAGTTTCCACAAAATTAGCAATCGTGTTGTCCTTTGACTTTAGAACCAATAGAAGAGACTTTCGAGATGTAGGGAACCGAGATTGTGCTTGATTGGCGAGGATGCATTTTGTGCAAGGAGGATAGCCATGTAATTTGAAGCATTTGTCCTTAATATGTCCTTCTTCATGACAAGAATGACACACAAGAAGTAAATTTCTTCTTAAAGGGCTTATGACCTTTGGTTGCTTCAAAAAATTTTAAGCTGCTAAAGCAAGAGTTTGAAATAGTTGGTCTGGTGTACTCAAAATAAGACACTCTCTCGCTTTTCTTGCAATAACAGAGCATAAGCACATTCAATTGTTGGAGAATTGGTCATGAGCAGAATTTGTCCCCTTACATTTGTATATATATCATTGAGCCCCATTAAAAATTGTGTCAATATTTCATTCGAAGGTTTTGTTCTCAAGTGTAGCAGATCCACAACTACTGAGACACAAGTACACTTAGTACTCCAATCAAATTTCAAGTTCATCTCTCAAGACTTTGAATTTAGTATAATACCCGATAATAGACAAATTTCCTTGAGTAAGAACTCCTATATCTCTCCTTAACTGAAATAACTTTGGTCAATTAGTCCGAGTGAATCTTGTTTCTAGATGGGTCCAAATCTCATGAAGCGATTGGTGAATACACCACACTAAAGCTATCTCGGTGTTAAGGAATTAAGTAACCATGAAATTACCATGTCATTACATCTATTCCAAAGGCATCGTGTATACGTAACTAGAACTAGGTTTATGATATGTAGCAATTATCATTCCTAGTTTAAGTTTAATTTGAAAGAGATAAAGTCATAGATCGCTTCCATTGAGAGTAATTAGCACCATTCAATGGTCGAGAAAACTAGAATCAAAACACGGATGATCGGAAGGTTGCAAGTAAAGTGGATGACAAGCATCAAGTTGCGATCAAGAGAAGCATTATCATATATACCAACGAGAGCAGTGCATAAAGAGGAGCCATGAAAACAAATTGAGTGAAGCAATTGATTTAACAATTGATGTACAAATAAGCAGATCAACAAAATTCTATTACAGAATTCTAATGGAATTTAGAAAATTGCAGATGAAGAGAAAAAAAAAAATACACACGGAAGAGATACAAAAAAACTATAGACAGATAAAGCTGCGTGAGACGAAGAATTTTTACAAAAGAAGTGTGAATTTGCAGAAGAATGGAGATGGAGATCTGGTCACGAAGAAAGAGAAAACCCTAAAAGTTCAATTGCTTCGATACCATGTTATAAGCAGATAATATTGAGCAAAAGTAATTTTATATATATTACTTCAAGAGTACATCATCCTATTTATATTCGCTACAATTATGAACTATAACTAATATTGACAAATTGTAATAAGCATTACATCAGCAGTAACAAAATACTACCTAACTGAATTACAACATGTGTTTAAATTAAATTAGTCATTTACAATTTAGCCCAAATCATCCTTAACATCTCCATATTGAAAGAGCATTTACTACATTAGTAGTCTTTCGAAATTAATTATAAACAATCTTCATAATTAAATATAACTACAAATGTAAAAAGATAATTATTAATTTACTAATAACCATGTATAAATTGGGGTTTATAAATAAATAAGGTCTAAGCAACTAATAATAAATTATTATAAAATAATATTTCTTGATTATATATACACTCTAAAAAAATAATATTTACCGATTATTGTAATAAAATTCTCAATAATTTCATTAATTTTAATTAACATAATAATTATTAATGTAATTTTTTTAAAGCATCTATAATCACAAAATTAATGTTTTTAATATTCAAATTAGTCACATCAATTAAAAAAATTTAGTTTCAAATTTGGGTCTAAAAAATTAAAATAAGACTCTTTTAGTATAACAGAAATTAAGATTTTAGTGAAATTATAATTTGAAAAATAGGTCGACCTGGATTCGACTCATAACCATTTAAATCCAAACCACATAACCCATATTAAATATAGGTAATATAGTTTTGGTTTCAAAATCAACCCAAACTATTTTATATAACCCAAAACCTATCAAAACCTATTTTTTAACAACTCTAATAATAATAGGGCAAAGGTTCAAAAATGCCTCCGACAATTACCCCGATATCCCATTTACACCCTAAACTAATTTTTTTTTCAAAAGTACTCTTAACGTTACAAAATTTAGGTCAACCGTGCCCCTGTCTCTAACGGACATGCCACATAGACCAACTCTGTTAATACGTGAATAATTTTTACTGACGAGGCACGATGAGAGAACAAAAAGGGCAACAAAGCCCTAATTTCATAATTAAACTCTAATAATTTTTTTTTCTTCATATTTTCAAAATAATTCTTTAATAAAATACAACAAAATAAAAATATCCAAGTTTTCTCTCATAAACTCACCCAGATCTGAATTTTTCGTTTTCAAGTCATTCGATCTAACTCCAAATACAGATATGAAGTTTGTCTATTTCTCTCTCCATTTCTTCCAAACTCCATTTATCCTCATTTTCTCCCTCTAGATTTCAGTCTATGTTTCTCTCTCAATCATAACTTGATCCTCCAAACTTTTCCAAAGTGGGATCAACCTGAGGAGAGAGAAAGGCGAGGAAGAACTGAAGGATGTAGATAAAGGCCCAGGGAGTTTGAAAACCCAAAACAAAGTTACAAAGTTCCACCGCCTCCATCATCTATGGTCAAAGAAGGAATTTTCTATTTCTCTGTTTTCTCCGAATCAAATCTGGGTTACTCTTTTAAAAAAAATCAATTCAATTCCTTATAGTAATCTTTGAAGATGAATGGGATAATATTATTTATTTTAATCCTTTTTTTAACTGATTTGAAAATTGATTGGATTTATGGATTTGAGATATATTTTTGAAACTGTTTGATTTGTAATTGAATAAGAAAGTGAGAGAATGGGGTGAATAAAAAATAAAGTTATGATTTGGGTCTGTTTCGTTCAAGCTTTTTCGGCATATGATATGGGTTTGTTGTCCTCTTGATGCCCCTGTTAAGTTTGATATGTGATATGTGATTGGATGGTTGCTTTTTTTTCATTTTCAACCTTGCTTTGCTTTGGTTTTCATTTGATGGTATTTTTTTTTTTTTGCAATGGAGAAGGTATTATTATTATTATTTGAGGTATTTTAAAAATAAAATTTGACTAATTTTATATAGTAAATTATAATAATTATAAATTATATAAAAGGTATCATTAATTACAATATTTTTTTGTAAACAAATATTTAAATTGAATTTAAAATTACAACATTAAATATGTTATGCTTTTTTTTGAATTTTAATATTTTTTGTTTTGATTAATTTTAGTATTTTGATTAAATGATTAAATGATGTAAATATAGTTTTTTGTTTTGCACACATCAGCAAATATTGTCACGTGTCAGCTACATCATAAATAAATTAACACCCGTTTGTCTAGGTGGCATGTTTGTTAACGGGAGGGGCACGGTTGAACTGAATTTTGTAACGTTAAGGGTACTTTTGGAAAAAAAATTAGTTTAGGGTGTAAGTGGGATATCGGAGTAAATGTCGGAGGCATATTTGACCTTTGCCCAATAATAATAATAATACCTTCAAAGCAATTAGAGAAGATAGCAAATTCTCTATCCCCAAATTCCCTGTCCCCTTGTGTCCCTCCACTTAAATTTTGACACAGTCTTTTACTTAACACTAATTAATTCTAAAATTAAATAAAAATACATGTGTCAAAATTTTGAGTGAAAAGACACAAGGGGAACAGGGAAAGGACTCTGCTCTCATTAGAGAACCGGTCATTAGACTGTGAGTTGGCGTGTGGGGTGGGGGTATATAGGACACTTTAATTTTTTTTTTACATATATCTATCTAACAAAATACAAATGATTTTGAATTTTTCGCTTACCCTAATAAATAATCTGAACCATCTAAATTTTGAAATAAATCCTACCATCCATCCATGTAATGTCGGAGGTACGAGACACATCTAGTATTTTATAAAGAGAGAGGGAGAACAAAAAAACTCTCATTCTTGAAGTTGTTTTACTATTTTTTTTTTAAATTTCTTATTCCTATCTTTACTCTCCCATTCTCTCGTAATTTATTCTACTTTAACTCTTATTTTTTTTTTTTTTTATTTTTCTTTCTATTTTTAATTTGTGTATAATTCAACTTAAACGACCAGGTGGGCCGGACTTAAACAAATTATGCTCGTCGCAGCCGAAAGCCGGCTATGGGTATGGAATATCCTGAGAAAAAGTCAAAGGCGAGAGAGGGAGTGAGTATGAGATCAGAGGAGTCGACGAGACGACCTGGTCGTCACGACCAACAAGAGATTTGAGGGAGTTTGGGTTATGAGCTCTTCTACGCTGATAGAAAAATTGGATCAAATAATTCAAATAGTCTAATTTTCCTGTTTTGTTGGTTTATAGGATATTTATTTATTATTTATTTGTTTGTTCTTTCCTCCTTGGGCTGGGTAGTACGTAGGGTGTATTTGATATTCAATTTTAGTTTTTTCAGTCCGTATATCTTTTATGAGGCTTTGTATCTCTCTCTCTCTTCCCTTCTTCATTCTGTTTTTATTTTCTGTAGGTCAGCCGTTTATTCTGATGTTTGATCGATTTGCAGATATAAGAAAAACTTCACCCCTACTGCCTGTTTCTGTCTTGAAGATAATAATAAGAATTATGCTTGGACCAACAAATCAAGGTGTAGTGTATTATTACTATTGCTGGTGAGTAGATGGAAGAGGAGGTTGTTTTTAAACTGCTATGTCAAGTTGAGAAAGTTCGAAGTTTAATAGGGAAGGGTGGCTCTATCATCCGGGCACTGCAGAACGAAACCGGTGCATCTATCAAGATAGCTGATGCTGCAGCACCTGATTCAGATGAAAGGGTGGTTCTTATATCTGCACGAGAGGCATGTCACTCAAACACAAACACACACCACTATTATATCATATGATTCATATCAAAATATGGCTTTCAGGGCCATCTATTGCATTTTTATTTCTTTTTTGTTTTTTCTTAATGTTTTTTCTTTCTTTTCACTAATGTAGTTTCAGCCTTTTTTTATAATTAGCCTGTATATCAGTCCTATACCTCTAACTGTCATCTCAGAACTAGAAATTTCTTTATGGTCACAGTATGATCTATATTTGTACGAGTGTACATTGCGTTTTAATAGTTAATTGTTGGGTCTATTCAACAGTAAAGATGTCACAGATGCGTCAACAACAACATTAAGATGTCAACATCACACCATTAAGCTATATTGTCTCATCAAATAACTAAAATAGTCATCCTTGATACATGTTGAATTTCAGTGTTTCTGCCTGATTTATTTCTTTGATATATGTGTATGCTTACAAGTATTTAAGTCCTTTATCTTGCTGTTTAATTTGCCTTGTTCCTCATCTAACAGCACTCAGAGCAAAGACATTCTCCAACACAGGATGCTGTTATTCGTGTACATGGTCGAATTGCTGAGATTGGATTTGAACCAGGTGCTGCAGTTGTTGCAAGGCTACTTGTGCATTCACAGCAGATGGGTCGTTTGTTCGGTAAAGGAGGTATTATCATTGCTGAGTTGAGAAGAGCTACTGGTGCTAGCATATATGTTTTTCCCAAGGAACAAGTTTCAAAATATGGTTCTCAGACTGATGAAGTTGTGCAGGTAGTTCATGCTTCATGTTCAATTAAGTGCTCAAGTTAGCCTTTTACTTGTATTAGGTATATTTCATCAGTAATTACACTAGGATTTTCTAAAGGTCATCATGTCAGTTAGGTAGGCACAAATCAAGATCCAACATCTAAGTTTTTTCTCTAGATAGGCTATTCTGCGTTATCCACTCTAGATACAGTAAACAAATGCAAGTATTGAAATATACTACCTGAACTCTTTATAGGTAGGGGTGTTCACGCGTATGTCTACCATACCGAACCGATAAAACTGTACCGGATGGTTACCTTAAATTTCAAAAATGTAATACTGGTGTTTTGCTGTAAGGTATGATACGGTTCCGTTTATATACTGATTTATTTTGTTAACATTTTCACCTGTTTCTCAAGCCTTGAAACCCTTGATAAAATCCTAAAACTAAACTGGTTAAAACCATTACAATCCAAATTGGGTGCCTTAGCTTTTCACGCATTAGTTATAGTTATATATAAAAAAATAAACTATTTCAAAGACCATCAAAGCATAGCATAGTTTCACAGTAAATTGAGCAAAAGGAAAAAGAAAGCATCAACCACGAAATGGCATCTCAGCTATGACCCAATCAACCAAATCAACAACCAATAGTGTAAATAACAGAAAATTTAAAGAGATTTCAACCCAGCCCTGGCCGAAGCACCAATTACATCGGGTGAGAATGGGAGAAATAGAGGAAGAAATTCCCATTTTCAATGAGAGAGTTAAAGAAAATATAGTTTCAAGCCTCTTTTCACATGAATGCCTTATTCAGCCAAGATTTCATAATACCACAACTGAAAGTCATCATTTTCAGCCTTCAATTCCACAAAGCAGCAAAAGGATCGAAGATCTTTTTTGATTTCCTTTAAAATTATTCTCCACCCATGTTCTGAATCTTGGAAGTTAGAAAACAAGGGTCAGTGAATCAGGCAGTGAGTGAGATTGAGCTATGGAGTACTCGAGTAGTCAGCAGTAACTGTTATAATATATATAATATATGTTTATATACAGTATTTATTCGAACAGTACGGTAAATATCATACATCTAAAATGGCATACTATTATTGCTACCATATTACTGATTTTTATTATATTTCATGGCCATGGCCACTAAGCAAGTGAATGAAAATATTTCAAACCTCTTTTATATGCATGCCTTATGTGGCCAAGATTTCATAATATCATAACTGAAAGTCATCATTTTTAGTATTCAATTCCACTGAAAACAGCAAAAGGTTCAAAGATCCATTTGATTTCCTTCAAAATTTCTCCACCCATGTTCTGAAACTTGGAAGTTAGAAACCAAGGGTTAGTGAATCAGGTAGTGAGTAAGATCTTGCCGAGAGGGAGATTGTCGTTAAGGTTGAATAAGACGAGGAAGGAGTTATCGCACTGAGCAATATGGAGTACTTGAGTAATTATTAGTACTATTGGGTATAATATATGCATAATATATACTTAATAAACGTTATTTATTGGCTTTAGAGACCTTCTAAGTTGTCCTTAGTTGGGCAAAAAATTCGATAAATTATCGAACTAGGACGATTTGGTACGGGTAAAAAAACTTCAGTAAAAACCGGTAATACGAGATAATAGCATGCTATTTCAAACTGATGAAGGAGAGGACTCTTATGCTATAAATAAGGAATGTTTCAACACATTCAAGGTACGCTATTTGCTCTAATAACAATTCTCTCCATCCACATCAGTATTCTGACTTGAGCATCGAAGAGTCCTCCCGGAGTGTCCACACTCTGGTGGACTTTTTGCAGGTTTTTCGGTGAATTCAAGGAGGTCAAGCGGTGGTCAAAGTCAGTCAAGGTTTGTTGGTTGATTGAAACCTTAATTTAAAGCTTTCATATTTACGCATCAGATTAGTTTCGTCTGTGGGAAGAGAACAAAAATCATCTTTTTCTCAGGGAATTAACATGGTGATTACCTGCGATACAGCACGAGATCGCAACCCTCCACCTCCACCACCTCTTAACAATCCAGAACATGATGCAAATTCTGCTTATGTTCCACAACCCTCTCATCATCGCCCTCTACCTCCTCACATCCATGAGGAACCTATTCGTACTCATAGTGAACCATACACTGAGTGCTCCCAACGTCCAATTCAGGTGGACCTTCAATCACAAATCAACCAGAATGGCAGAATAGTGGTGGTCCGGATCTGGGTAGACGATTACAAAATAATCGTCAAAGAAGGAATAACTTGTATAGGCGTGATATCCCAAGGGCAAATGATAATATAATTAATCAACTAAGAGAGAATATAAACAATCTCCAGGAGCTATTACAAAATCTTGAAGGGCAACCCCAAAGGTTAGGATATCATCAAAGTAATGAGACCATTAGCTCGAAACCAGTTGATAGTACCGATGCCCACGAGGAGGTAAGAGCATTAACAACAGTTTCCTCAATAAACTCTCTATCCCAGATTTGAAGAATACATCAACAAATCATTATCCAACACTTTCCTTATCCTTATTTAACTCTCTATTTTAATCTCTATATAGGATTTTACTCCTCAGGGTGAGTGAGTCAAAAGACTGTTCTCTATGTATGCAAAATGACATTTCACACCCTCATTTAAGTGGACACGTCAGCGTTAGAAAGGGGTAAAGGAATTCAACGTCATTTGCAATATCGCGAATCTCGTCTTCTCTAGAGCTTTTTCAACCGACGATTTTCTTCTCCAAAATTATTTCGACGGTATTCTTCACCGATTGTCCTCTTCATCGACTGTCTTCTTCTCCAAAGTTTCATGTGTGGCATCTCGAATTATTTAATTCGAAGGTATTTTGCATAAAAACAAAATCTAGGGTCCCAATTTCGATCTTCTTTTTTTGTTTGATTTTGACTTTTGTTTGTTTCGGGATTTCGAACTTTGTTTGTCTCATGATTTTGACCTCTGTTAGTTTCATTATTTGTTTGATCTCGACTTCTTATCTATCGATGTGTATCTGATTTTGTGGCTATTTTGATTTAAGAAAGCGTGTATGTATTGCAGTTTACTGAATGTCTTTATCGAAGATTGGGAATTTGTTTGTTGTTTGTCGTATTTCTTTTCTACTATGGCACTTTGTTGTTGGAACTTTCAAATTTCATTATTTAAGGAATCAATATAAGGAATTTGTTGGGTATATAGTACTAAAATTGAATCCCTATCATGCAGAATGACCCAATGCAGGATAGAGATAAGAAAACTATTGTGAATGCTCTAAATGATTAAAAGAGAAGTCAGGGTGATCAAAAAGTGGTTGGGGGACAAGTTTTACCTATTGATTCTTAAGATGTGGTGGGGGAGGATAAAGAGCAAATAGGAGAACTTGTAGAGGAATTAGTCCCATTGGAAGATGCCGACTTGAAAAGGAGACCCATAATACAAAAGAAGAGTTTTGCATCGGAAAAGATGTTCGAGGGCATAATTAAGGCCATGAAGCCTAGAATTAAGGCCATTGAGGCCTAGAATTAAGGCCATGGAGGCCAAAAATTATCGCCATGGGCGCCAAAAATTAAGGCAAACCCCAATTAAAGCCATAGAGGCCAAGAATCAAGGCCATGAAGGCCTGAAATTAAGGTCATGGAGGCTAGGATCAAGGTTATGGAGCCCAGAATTAAGGTCCTACAGGTCTAGAATCAAGGTTATAAAGCCCAAAATCAAGACCGTGAAGACCTGGAATTAAGGTCATGGAGGCTAGACTCAGGCTATGGAGCCCATAATTAAGGCCCTAGAGGCCCAAAATCAAGGTCATGGAGCCCAGAATCAAGGCCATGGAGGTTAGGAATCAAGGACATGCAACCCAGAATCAAGGCAATGCAACCCAGAATCAACACCATGCAGCCCAGAATCAAGTCCATGAAGGCAATCAAGCCCATAAATTAAGGCTATAGGGACCTAGAATAGAATTAAGGTCATGGAAGCCCAGAATTAGCGTCATGGGTGTTTTTAAAAAAGGGGCCATAGGGACTTTAAATTAGTGCTATGGGTGCCAAAAAAAATCAATTATTATCTATTACTTTAAAATTTTATTTTTAAAAGAGTAGGGGGCAAATGACGTGGGTAAAAATAATCCACTAATGACGAGTTGTCACGTGTTATTTCTAGAATTTTGTTAATGAAGGGTAATATAATAATTTTGCTCATTGAGTATTTTAGAAGTATATTAAATCTAAATAAAGGATAGAATTTCCAGGAAGTTTAACCAATTAAGGATTGACAATCTGGAAGGTCTCTAAAGTCAATTAGGATTCTAATTCTTAACAGTTAACTTTTGAAGGAGAGGATTATCATGTTATAAATAAGGGATGTTCCAGCACATTCAAGGTATGCTATTTACTCTAATAACAATTCTCTCCTTCCATATCACTATTCTGACTTAAACATTGGAGAGTCCTCCCGAATCATTTCACACTCCGATGGAGTTTTTGCAGGTTTTCTGGTGAATTGAAGGCAGTCAAGCGGCAGTCAAAGTCAAGGTTCATGGGTTGACCGAAACCCTAATTTGAAGATTTAGGATCGACGCATCAGCTGACAATTTGGGAAAATATCTTGGGGTTCCCTCTTTCATTCTCGCATTGATAGGAACACATGTATGTTATAAAAAAGACTTGTTGGTTGGAAGTCTAGATGCCTTAGTGTAACGGGTAGAGCGACACTTATTCAAGCTGTCATGGCAGCTCTGACCATTTACACTATGAAGACTGTGTGGTTGCCTTCAAGCATTTGAAAGGATCTTTGGAAAATAAACAAAAAAAAAATTATGGTCTAATAAAAATGGGGAGAAAGGTATTCACTTAGTTAACTGGGAAGAAGTAACTAAAAGTAAAGTGGAGGGTGGGCTTGGAATTAGGAAAACTAGGGATTCTAACATTGCAATGCTTGCCAAAGTTGGTTGGAAAGTGGCTAGTGGGGAAAAAGGGAAATGAGTTGAGATATGGAGAAACAAATATGTAGGGAACAAAGATATATTTTGAATGCTCTGTTAGGAATGATGCTTCTAATTTTATTTTATTTATTTATTTATTTATTTATTTTTTTTTTTTTTGGGGGGGTTCTTAGAAGCCTAAATGAGGTTAAGCAGGGGTTCAAATAGAAAATTGGTGATGGGCAGAATGTTTCGCTTTGGAACGACACTTGGCCAGGGAATAAACCGTTACGTGATGTACTTAATCGATCCATATCTAATAATTATTGTGATCTTAGGGTCTGTGACATTATTGATGAGGAGGGAAATTGTAAATTTTCTAATCTTCATACTCCTTTAAATGATGAGGTGCAAAACTTGATAATGGATATTCCCATCCCCAAGTGTGAGGCTAGAGCTGACTTGAGAATTTGGGGACATTCCCCTGATGAATGTCTCTTTGCGAAATCTGCCCATAAATTTATCCAAAACTCCACAAGGCAACCTGTTAATGGTACTAACTACTAACTGGAAGTGGCTTTGGCAGTGTAAAATTCCCCGAAAGCAAAGTCTTTTTATGGTTAGTCCTCAAAGAAAAAAAATTAACAAATGAGAACAGGCTCAAAAGGCATATGTGTGAGTCTGTTATTTGTACTAGGTGTGGTTTTGTGAATGAAAATACGTTGCATGTGTTAAAGGACTGTCCTAAAGCTAGAATTGTGTGGGCCAAATATGTTCCAAGTCAATTTCATAATTCCTTCTTTTTTGCATCTCTGTTGGAGTGGGTTCAAACCAACCTCACAAAAACTCTCTTGTCCTCTTTATGGTCTAATCATCGTTGGTCTCTCATTTCTATTGCTGTCCTATGGACAATATGGAAAAATTGCGACAAAGAAGTGGTCGAAAATGTTGTGCCTTCTTTCCTTGAAATTACCCATTCTATCTTTCTTCTTTCTTTCCTTGAAATTACCCATTCTATCTTTCTTCTTGTAACTGATCTTGGACAAGCTTTTCCTGGTAATGCAAACAATAATTGTGATCCTTATCCCAAGCTTGTAAGGTGGAGATTGCCTCCTATGGACTGGAAAAAGCTCAACACCGATGCTAGTATTAAAAATTTCCCCTTTTCAGTTGATATTGGTGGCCTCATTCATGATGACAATGGGAGATGGGTTAAAGGTTTTTTTGGCAGAATTGATTAGTGTAGGATTTGCACTGTTGAGTTGTGGGCTTTAAGGACAGGTCTCTTTGTTGGCATGGGATATATGAGGATTCTTATGCTGGAAATTGAATCGGACTGGGAATCAACCTCGAAACACATCCAAAATGCTGATCCTCACAACCACTCGGATGGGAGTTTGATTCAAGACCGTAGAAGCTTACTTAGAAAGCCTTGGACTGTCAAAATTGGGCATTCATGGAGAGAGGGAAATAGATGTACTGACAAATTGGCTGCGTTCTTCTGATTTTGCTATTAACTATGTTGTGGATACACCACTTGATCTCCTTGTACTCTTGGATGATAACCAGTGTTATTAAAGGCGCGCCTAGGCGAGAGGCACTGTGAGGCCCAAGGTGTGTGCCTCGATTTGCTTAAGGTGAGGCGCGCATATCAGCAGCCTAGGCGCATGAGGCGCACGCCTTATTGAAGTTCAGCCCAAAAATCTCATCCAGTCGGGGAAAGGGAAAAAAAGTTTTGGCATCTGAGTTGTTCATTAAATGAAGAAGAAATCGTTTGCTATCAACATAAGAGAGAGAGAAGGAATGAAAGTTGGGTGGGGTGGGGTGGGGGGTGGGGGGGGGGGAGAGAGAGAGGAGTCGACTTAACTGCAGTGATCTATTCCGTCTTACTCTTATCCTTTTTTTTGGGAATGTAGTCTTTTTCTTATTTGTTCGTCAACATATGTTTATTATGTCTATCTGTTCGTCAACAATATATGTAAAAAGTGATATGTTTATTATGGGAAGTGGAGTCTTTGTAGTCCACTAAGTCTATATTTTGTTATTGATAGTAGTATAGTCCGAACTAATATCCAACAAGTACTTGACAGTTGTATACCACTATGCTCATTATTTTATTTATATAGTACTACTGTTATTTTACTTTATTAAAAGAACTACGAAAGAATCCACGAATTTGAACTCGTGGATTCGCCAACCTAGAAACTACTGAAGAATCCTTCGTCTTAGACAAATAATATCTGTTAGGTTTAACCATTAGATTGATTGTGTAGGATTCCTCCTGACAGGACCCAATCAACCCATGCATGATTTCCTCCATCTACTTGAGTAAAATATGTTATGTGAAATTTCAAACTTCCTAATGATGAAGCATTGGTTTTTTGGCAGGTAATTGGTAACTTACAGTCTGTGCAAGACACTTTATTTCAAATAACAAGCAGGTTAAGGGAAATAATTTTACCAATGAAACCACAACTTTCAAGTATCAACAGCTCTACATATCTGTCCCCTTACCCTGAAATGCCACCACCTTTGTTTAGGCAAAGGCATGATTCTATTTCCCCTGGTTATCCTTCCCCAGTGGGACTTCCTCGTGGTGCAGAGCGAGTTGCTATTTCATCCCAACACCCTGAACCTCACCCTGCATTTTCACACAGTATGGATGTGGATCGTTTTGGTCCAGCTTATTTAGAGAGAGCTACCTATCATTATGGAAGTGAGAGACCAGGAAAGGGTTCATTATTTGATAGACAATTCTCACCGGAAAGATGGAGTTCTCAGGTTGGTGGCTCGTGATTGCATTAGAATTCTAATTGGATTCAAGTTTACTATTTACAGCCAATCTGTAAAAAGGACCAAAAAAATCAACACAATTGTTTTCTGTTTTCTTTATGTTTCTCCAGGCAGCTAACACTGGGAACCAGGGGGCAGTTGCTGATCATGGGGGTGGTTTTTCATTGGTCAATGGTCCCAATAGAAGGCATGTTCTTTTTCACCTACATTCTGCTATACTATTTCACTCTCTTTCAACTCAGAAAACTAATACTTTTGTCGAATAATATGAAATATTGGACTATAGTGTATATGGTGGACATCCTCCACCACTTGACAATTAGTCATTTGATAATTGCATGTGGTGATTTTTACTAAAGTTTTTTTTGCTATTATTTTAGGCTAATGATTTAGAATTAGCCCAGACTTGTAGTAACTGCTATTTTTTGTTTTTGGATTTTTAGAGCTTTTATTTTGGGGGTGTATTTTGGGTGATGAAGGATGATCTATTTGGAATATCAACTAAATCTTTGAATGATAGGTTGTATGAGGAGTTGGTGAAGAACATTTCATGTACTGCACGACCTGAACATGGGTGCAAAACTTTTTTTCTGTTTGAAATAAAAGACTAAATCCCTGCCTCTCTCCCCCTCCCCCCTTTTCTTACATATATACTGTCCTATGCTGAAACATATTTTTCTTTTTGCAGTGAAGTTCGGGCCTCCGTTGAGCTTGCCACAACGGTTGAGATTGTAATTCCTTGGGCTTTGTTAAGCCATGTCTATGGAGATAATAACAGTAACCTGGTTCAAGTTAGGCAGGTGTGCATGCTGTTCAAAAGTTTGTTGTATTTCATAAAATATGGAAGATTATGTAATGTTTGTCATAATGCATTGTCCATCTCAATGATTGTAATTCAGATATCGGGGGCAAAGGTAGTTGTTCACGACCCGAGACTTGGGGCAACTGAAGGCATGGTCATACTATCAGGAATGCCGGATCAAATACAGTCTGCTCAGTGCCTTATTCATGGCTTTATTCTATGTGAGCAAAACTTCTGAGAATTGAGATTTGGCCTGATTAGTTGTAAAATATGACATAAAAAAGGTGCGGGTGCTCATGAAAGTTGTAGAGTCTTGGAAGTTTGTGCCATACTGTTTCTTGGATCCCATTGAAGCCCAACTCGATTACCAGTACATGTTTTGTATTTTTCCATCTCTTTGAAGAGGGGGAAGACGAGAGGGAGAGGGAATTGGTTGTACTCATTCTGTGTTATGTACATTTACAAGCAAAAACGTTTTCTTATTTTTAACAGCAGAAATGCAGCACCCGATCAAGTATGCTCTGTATATTTGCTATTAAATTTATTACTGGCTTATGTTTTCAGGATGCTATATTCAGCAAGTACAGAATTTTTTTTTCCAGGCCAAATAACAAGTACATATTTATTTAGCCGTATATTATTTCCAATGGATAGGGTTCTCTCTCTCTCTCTCTATATATATATATATATAATGCACGTTGAGAGTTTACTGTTTCATTTAATATTTTCCATTTATTTTAATATTTATGATTCCAATTATTTTTTCTTGTTATTTTATTTTCGTGTTACTTTTTTTTTTTATTTTGGAAGGTAGATTTTAATATTAATTGGGTTGACTTTATTTATATTCTATTTATGTCTGGGTTAATGTTAGTTTTATTTATTTATATTCTATTAATTTTTGCATGCATGCATGCTTTACGACCTTTGATGGTCTAGGTGAAACTGATATAAGTTTTTTTTTTTTTAATTTTTGCTTGACTTTATAATTGAACGAATGACGTTGCATAACGTTATAGTATTTTGCATGGCGTACGAATTTGATATTTTTATCAACCTTTTCAATAATAAAAGTTGAACATCCAACGCTTACTTTCTCGAAAAATGCGGTAGCTTATGAGGCAGTCTTCTACGTATAAATGTGGAGTTTCTTCTGATTCGAACATTTTAATTTTTTAATACTCCACAATTTAAGATAACGATAAAAAAACTGTAATATATACTCCTAAATATTTTATTTATAGACTAAATCACAAATTGTACCCTATAATAATTAAGATTTCAAAACACCTAATGCTTTATCTGCATTGTCTTCCTCGATCTACCGGTTTTGTTCGTCCTTCCCGAGCAGCTACGTCGTCAGCAAGTAAATACTACTCTCCCCGTCTCAAATTAATTGTTCAGTTTTGACTTTTTAAAGTCAAATTGACCATTTTTAAAACTAATCTTTTTATTATTTTTGCTAAAATATAAGTGAAGAGATTATAACCAAAAGAAAATATATACAATTTATTAATAACCCCAATTTTTATAATTTTAGAAATATATTTATATATGCTTAATTATTAATTCTAAAAATAGTCAATTTGACTTAAAAAAGTCAAAACTGAGCAATTAATTTGGGACGGAGGGAGTATATGTTATTTCTGCATATGCTTATTCTGTTTACTGCATATGTATATTTGCATTTTTGGCTGTTACTATGTCTTGCGTACTTAATTTGTTCCCTCGGTTTCCATCTAATACAAGCTAGGGTTTGGCTCTGCTTTGAATATTGAAACTCTTGTTGCTGCAGAGAGAAGAGAAACTCCCATATATATATAGAGGTATTTTACTTCCAAATCCTCATCATTTGTTCTTCTTCTTACTCTCCTGCTTGTACGAAATATAAATTAGGATGACTCATGGATGATGTTGATTGAGGAGCCCTGATCGATCGAAAGGAAACTGCATGTTCTGCTAATACAGTTGATCAACACTGCACCATGCATTATTCTCTAAAAGCCTAACAAGGTAAGCCAACTCAGGCCATTTCTTCTTCATTTCATTTTTGGAAGTAAAACATAATGTTAGTATTGAATAGACATGCATGATTATGTCTGTTACATTAATTTTATTATTATAATGATTGTTATACGATTGTTGTGGCTCATGTGATTGTTGTTGTTGATGAATTTCTATTCATCAAAAATATGATTTTATGCTATCATTTTGTTGGAGGGTACGATTGTTGTGGCTCATGTGATTGTTGTTGTTGATGAATTTCTATTCAAGATGATCATGTCTAGTTGTTATATTCAATGTTAGTCGATTGTTGTTGTTGATCACCTAAATTTACTTTACAATAGAAATAATTCTTACGTTAAAATTATCATGTGAGATGGAAGAGATAAAAATGCGTTTGATTCAAAGCTTCCACCTGGTGTAACAACTAACTTTGCAACCTTTTTCAGAGGGATCGATCTTCAATTAAAAAAAATTTCTGTTGGGGTATGTACGTACGTATTAGTCCTTGAAGATTCTAGTGTTGTATCTTATTTAGACTTGTTGATGACAAGCCTTTTCGGAGGAGCTTTTTTCTGTTTGAGATCGAGGACTAATTAGTACTGTCGGTCTTGGTATCAACTACTGAAGAAGCATTGTACTATGCTGGCAGACTAAAAGGTTTATAATCCTATTGCTTTTACCGACTTCTCAATTTAGTCCCTGTTTTTGTTTCTGTTCGTGTGCGGTACATCTTTGCTTCTTCAGGATATATACTAAAATCAATGGCAGCAGCTTCCTCAAAGAAACTGTTGTAGAAATTTCTTTTTGTAGTAAGATATAGAACAACAATATTTCTGCCTGAATCAAATGGTTGACCACTCTTTCCTTAAGACTATATTCGCCCGAGTTACTGCGAATTAGTCTCCCAAGATAAGACAGACCCAAATTTTATTCTGTACTAGAATTTGTTGCGTAGGAACAAATCTAGTGCTAAACTATAAATTGAAAGAAAAAAAAATTATAATAAGGAAAATATTTAGAATGATAATTTTCCTAACTTGAGAAGGATTGAAACTTGAGAAGGATTGAATGATTTGAAGTGTTGAATTTGGTGGATTCCTGATCTATTTATAGGTTTGTCGTATCCCAATTATTGGGATATGATGTATCCTATAAATTGGGTCGTATCCCATTTATGGAAAAGGTCGCATCCTATAAATTGAGTCGTATCCCAATTATAGGTCGTATCCCATTGAGTCGTATCCCAATTATGGGTCGTATCCAATTAATGGAATATGGTGCTCCAAATATTACCGTTGGCTCCAACTTTCAATACCGTTGGCTCCCAACTTATAACATATAATATATTTATTATATATTGTTAGATAATGAAAATATCCAACAATCCTCCCCTATTTTCATAATCTCCCAATCCTTTTCCTTTGACATTCTTCTCTCTTTTTAAATATAGTATACATAAGTAATAGGTGTCTTTCGACTTGAACCTTTACATAGTCTATTTCACAAAATATCTGAATTTTTAATAGCGTTAGCTTTGAACTAAAAAATCTTAAAGTGATATCTTGCTTTCTATGTATATATACTATATCTCTTATAGTTTAAGAGACCCAAACACATTTATGGCCTTGTGTTTACCTCTTGGGTTTCGTAAGTGACTTAGAGATAAGCCTTATGTCTCATGAGGCTTACTTCACTTCCTTCACTTACATAGGTGAATCTAATTAGATGCACTTGTATGACTCGCATCCTCCAAACCGTACATAGATTCATTAAAGGTTTACCTACCCTCTTTGTTCTCCATACAAGCATACACTATCTTTGAGATGGTTTTGAAGAATTTCCTCTTCATACTTGTCTAGTGTATAACTGGTTATTACTATAAGTATTTTTTCATTGAACTAATATACCAAATGTTACTCTAGTATTTAGTTGAGTTCCACTGATAGATTACCTCTCATTTAAAGGCTTTAAACCCATCTCCTTGGAAATCTTACATATTACATCCTTGCCTAGGCCTTTTGTAAAAGAATCTGCCAAATTTCCCTTTGACTTAACATAGTTAAAGGTAACAACCCCTTTATTGATTTGCTCCCTTACATAACTATGTCTTAAACTTATATGTCTAGACTTTCCGTTATAAACCTTGTTATAAGACCGTGATAATGCTGCCTCATTATCACAATATATTGAGATAGCTGTCATTGGTTTGGTCCAAAGTGGTATCTCAAATAATAAATTCTTAAGCCATTCGACTTCTTTTACAGCAGTCGATAATGCAACAAACTCAGATTCCATAGTTGAATGTGTTATCAAGGTTTGTTTCTTGGAACCCCAAGAAATTGCCCCTCCTCCTAAAGTGAATATCCATCCACTTGTAGATTTTATTTTATCTGAATATGTTATTCAGTTTGCATCCGTGTACCCTTCTACCACAGCTGGGTATCCTGTATAGCATAATGCATAGTTCATTGTGCCTTTAAGATATTTAAGTATCCTTGATACTGCATCCCAATGAACCTGACCTGGATTATTAGTAAACCTACTCAATACTCCTACTGCAAATGCTATATCAGGTCTAGTACACTACATTGCATACATTAGACTACCAATTACACTAGCATACTCTAATTGAGATATGCTATTTCCTTTATTTGGAAATAACTTAATAGAATGATCATATGAGGTAGAGGCTATCTTGCAATTCTCGTGATTAAACTTCATTAACAACTTCTCAATATAATGAGACTGAGTTAAAGAAATAGTATCTTGAGACCGCACAATTTTAATACCTAAAATTACATCAGCCTCCCCCATATCTTTCATATCAAAAGTAGCAGACAAAAATGCTTTAGCACCAAGTTTAGGCCTTTTAGGATTAGTTAACCTTACTAATGTTCTACATCCCCACACCCTTAAATGGTCAAGAGAGGGTTTTCTCTTTTTCCACAATTCATAAGGTGTAATATTAGTTTTCTTATGGGGTATACGATTAAGTATATAACAAGCGATCATTAATGCTTCCCCATAAATTTTTAGCAAACCGTAAGTAAAGTAATGTATAATCATTTCTCCAAGTGTTCTATTTTTTTGTTCTGCCACTCCATTTTGTTGAGGACTATAAGGGGCTGTAGTTTGATGAATTATACCACAATTCTCACAAAAATCATTATAAGAGAAGTATTCCCCTCTTCTATCCGATCTAAGAATTTTAATTCTTTGATCTAATTGATTTTCAACTTCAGCCTTGTAGATTTTAAATTTTTCTAAAGCTTCATCTTTAGTCCTTAACAAATAAACTTGAGTGTATCTAGAACAATCATCTATAAATGTTATAAAATATCTTTTACCTCCCCTAGTTAATATGCCCTCAAATTCACAAATATCGGAATGAATTAATTCTAATAATTGTGAATTTCTTTCTACTTTTTTTAAAAGGCTTCTTGGAAATTTTAGATTTAACACATATAACACATTTTTCTAAGTTAGAAAAATTAATCTTAGGAATTAAACTAAGATTACTCATGCTACGCATACTTTTATAATTTATATGTCCTAATCTAGCATGCCAAATATTAAAAGTAGAAATCATATAAGCAAAAGATGAATTTTCATTAATAACATTTAGTTTGTACATTCTATTAGATTCATATCCTTTTCCGACATACATACCACCCTTAGACAATACAATACAATTAGCGTCAAACAAGACTTTTATGCCATGTTTGTTTAAAAGACTAACAGATACAAGATTTTTCCTAATTTCTGGAACATGAAGAACATCAAGCCATGTTTGTTTAAAAGACTAACAGATACAAGATTTTTTCTAATTTCTGGAACATGAAGAACATCATTAAGAGTAATTGTCTTCCCAGATGACAACTTGAGAACCACCTTGCCTTTGCCCATCACTTTTGCAGTTGATGAATTTCCCATGAATAGTTCTTGACTTTTCTTCATAGGTTCATAGGCTTTAAATATTGCTTTATTCTTGGCAATATGCTTGGTTGCTCTAGAATCAATCCACCATTCCATGTCATTTCCAACCATGTTAGTCTCCATGATCATAGCAGCAATATCCTCATTGTCTACCATATTTGCTTGCTCATTCTTTTGTTGCCTTTGTTTCAAGCACAAAGTACATTGTTTCTTGAAATGTCCTGACTTACCACACTTCCAACAAGTACCTTTCGGTTTTTTATTTCTAGAAGTGCTATGTTGACCACCACGCTTTCTTTTATTGTTGCCCTTTGGTTTAAATGCATTTTCTATGACAAGAGCTTTAACACTTTTATTTTCTATTTTCAATTTATTCAAGTTTCGAGAATTTTCTTCAACTTGGAGAAATTTAATAAGTTATTGCATAGTCATTGCATCTTTCTTTTGTTTCAATTCTTTTCGACAATCTTTCCATGAAAATGGTAATTTTGAAATGATTGTCGATACTTGAAACCCTTCGTCAAGGCTATGGCCTTCCGACACAATTTGATTCATAATAATTTGAAGTTCATGTACTTAAAGATAATGATTTGTTATCTATCATTTGATAATCAAATAATGAACTTACTAGAAATTTTTTATTTTCGGCGTCCTCAATTTTGTATTTATTGTCGAGATCCTCCCATAATTCCCTTGCCGTCTTTTCCATGAATTTGGCTTCATATACATCATACAACGAATTGGATAAGGCATTTAGAATGTACCCTTTACACATGAAGTCAGCTTGTTCCCATTTTATTCGATTCTTCAATTCTGCCGGTGTCTCATTTTCTTTTTCTTCAATTTTCTCTTCATTTAGCACATGAGAGATTTTTAATGCTATTAAGCAAAATTATATTTTACTTTTCCAACGTCTGAAGAATAATCCATCAAACTTTTCAAGTTTGTTAATTTGATTCAAGCTATTTTTTGAATTGTTGTCCTCCATGGTGTAATATAGTCTTAAGATTGTTGTAGAAATTTCTTTTTGAAGTAAGATATAAAACAACAATATTTCTGTCTGAATCGAATGGTTGACCACTCTTTCCTTAAGACTATATTCGCCCTTACTTTTGCTACACAGGGTTACTGCGAATTAGTCTCCCAAGATAAGTCAGGCCCAGATTTTATTCTGTACTAGAATTTGTTGTGTAGGAACAAATCTAGTGCTAAACTATAAATTGAAAGAAGAAAATTATAATAAGGAAAAATATTTAGAACGATAATTTTCCTAACTTGAGAAGGATTGAAACTTGAGAAGGATTGAATGATTTGAAGTGTTGAATTTGGTGGATTCCTGATCTATTTATAGGTTTGTCGTATCTCAATTATTGGGATATGACGTATCCTATAAATTGGGTCGTATCCATTTATGGAAAAGGTCGTATCCTATAAATTGAGTTGTATCCCAATTATAGGTCGTATCCCATTGATCGTATCCCAATTATGGGTCGTATCCAATTAATGGAATATGGCGCTCCAATTATTACCGTTGGCCCAACTCAATTTTGGCTTTCGCCAAATATTATCGTTGGCTCGAACTTCCAATACCGTTGGCTCCCAACTTATAATATATAATATATTTATTATATATTGTTAGATAATGAAATATCCAACAGAAACCATTCTAACATTATCAGTCTTAGAAATAGTTTTGATTATTATAGCATTTCTTTCATTTTACAAAAGGTGGTTGTACTAATCTTAGTTTTGCAATAAGCAGGATATTAGATGCATTACTTTTGAATATTATTCAAGCAGACCCTTAAGGTTTTTGGGTATGTGCACAACTTGGTTGTAATTATATATATATATATATATATAGTATTTAAACATACTACTTTTTACGTCACCCTGTTTAAAGTTGAGGAAAATCTAATAGAGGGTCTGCTAGTGATACTAAAATGGAATGGCCATTTGTGCTGACAACTTTTTTCTTCATATGTTTCAAGTGATTTCTCATGTAAACTGTCTATTACACATTCTTTAACTTAACTGGCTGAAATAATATTGTATTTGCTTCTTCATATATTCCAAGTGATCGTGCTGTAGCTCGCTTTTGGGCTGCCTATATCGGTAGTCTGGCTTCCTGCATTATGCTTCTGGATGCAGTATATAGAATGAATTGTTGAAGCTAGCTAATGATGGATACATTTCAATTTTCTTAAATACAAGAAAATAAAATTTGTTTTACTATGGTGAATTTAATTGTTATGATGCTGTACATGCAGATGGTTGGCATGAAGAGGACGTCATATCCCTTCTCTATAGATGATGCAGTACCAGTCCCCTCTTTCAACTGCAGATTTCCTCCCTACCATACCTAGAATAGATGAATCAACTTGGTTTAGCAATGATGGTACTTTTAATATTGAACCAGTGAACGTACACCATTTTTAGGTAAAGCTTAATTAGTTTTAATAGTGCAATTCTTCTTCATTGTCGTTAGGTTAATCCCATGTCTAAAGTAGGAACGTACATGAGCCCCATCAAGTGGTTAACATGGCTCTGGTAATTGTACCCAACTGATGCCCAATAGAAGATGCATCAGGAAATTAAGTAAGACTAGAAAGCGTATACGGCAATATATACAGAGGTTTAGAATGTGGGACCTAGAACTGCTTGTTGACGACAAAGTATGACACAAGAATTAAGGCAAATAATAAGCTTTAGCTCTCCACGAAAAAAGACTAGAAGAATAAAGGTTTGGACTATCAACCAAGTGACTCGGACATTCATTTGGACTTGGTACGCCCATAAAAAATGTAACATAATACTAAGTAACACCATCGAACAAATAAACTGTATTCCGGTTTAAGTAAAACAGCTTGAAATTAATGATCAAATAAACTGTGTTCCTTTGTGGTGGAAGTAAATGCATAATTTCTATTTTTAACTTCTTCTTGAAACCCTTTATGGTCGGTCTGCATAGGAATATACTTTGTGTGTGTGTGAGAGAAAGAAAGAGAGAGAGGTGTATTGATTTAAGGTTTCTTATACATTTTCTTTTCCCATTGCAGGCAAGACCAGGGCAAGAGATGTTGCTCTAAATGCTGTTCAATCACCTTTACTAGATCTTGGTATAGAAAGAGCTACTGGTATTGTTTGGAACATAACAGGTGGAACTGATTTAACTTTTTTTGAGGTAGGATTTCATATTCAGTTTCTCAAATTCAATGGCTTTTAGTCCTTTTGTTAGTTATGTTATTTATTTTATTTTGGGTGTGGGTGGGGGTGGGGGTGGGGGTGAGATCTCTGATTTATTGCATATATCTATATATATATATATATATATATATATATATATAGGACCAATTTCTCCAACGAACCAATTTTGCGGACCAAAGACGTACTTAGCCAACAAAACACGCGGGTCGCTTAACCGGGTCGGAAACCCCTCCTTCTCTCTTACTCTTCCAGATTCCCTCCTCCCATATTCTGTCATTCGCGCCCATTTGAAATCCCTCCTCCAGATTCCATCCGCTCTCTGACTCTTCCCTCTCTCTCTCTGAAAGCGACCATGCCCCTCTCTCTCTCAAAGCAAGCCTGAAGCAAATCGGAAAGCAAGAAGGCGATAGAACAGAACCTGTTGCAAATCGAAGGTTTGTTTGATTTTGTAATTTTGTAATTTTGTAATCCGTTTCTACTTAATGTTGAAGCAAATCGGTTCTGAAGCAAATCTGAAGCTGAAGCTGAATTTTGAAGCTAAATTAAAAATAAAATAATCATGAAAAAAGAGTTTTGAGGGGTCGGATTCTTCTTATTCTTCTTCCTATTCTTTGCTCAAGTCAGCCTCATCATCTCTTTTTCTCTCTCACTCTGAATTCTTAGCTTTTTTTTCCATAGTCTGCCATTGTAATCATCACCTTCTGTACATTACCATTTTTTGCACTTGTAAATAGTTTGTTACAATAAAGCCAGTATAAAAATCCAAAAACAGAGTTTGCCAACTATTTGTTCTTTTTTCTCTTTCTTAATTGGAGAGGAATTCATTAATTAAGAGTGAGTACTAGTCTTGTTCTAAGCCAATCATGTACCTATAATCTTAAAATCAGGCATTAGTTTGATAACACTTATGAGGAATTAAAATGGTAGTTCTTTGTAACATCATCAAGTTTAGAATTTTCTCATTGAACAATCTGTCATGAAATATGCAATTTTCAATGTTCTTCAAATTGTTGTTGTCCGGACTTAAATGTTGTTTGTTTTTTTAAAATGTAGGGATGGATGCTAACTTAGAGGATGAAGTACGGGGTAGTGATGAATGTGGTGATAATGTTGACAATAATGAAAAGGAAGTAGAGAATAAGAGAATTGAAGGGGAGAGTGATGAAGGTAGGGAAAATTTTATCTATAATCCGCAAGTAGCCGATCATCTCAAACCTAGTGTTGGAAAAGAATTCAAAACAATAGATGAAATTAGGGATTTTTACAATGTATATGCTAAAGAGGCGGGATTTAGTATTCAAGTTGAAATTACTAAGAAATTTGAAGGAAGTACGAAGTCAAAAGGAAAGAATATGTTTGTTTTAAACAAGGTAAAGGGAAAAACAATTGCGGATGTTGAAACTAAAAGGCGTCGAGGATCGATAAAAGAGAGTTGTAAAACAATGGTAGCTGTGTTGAAAATAAATTCTGAGGCTTATGTAGTCACCCAATTTATTGAGGGCCATAGTCATCCATTGGCAACTCCATCAAAGAAACATCTATTAAGATCTCACCGAAGTGTTTCTAGTGCGCAAAAGTGTTTGACTCAACAACTTTTCATGATAAACATACCCTCACATCAATAATTCAATTTCCTTGGAGTACAGGCTGGAGGGTTTGAAAACATTGGGTGTACACAAATATATTTATATAATTATGAAAGGGATAGACGTAATGAGTTGAATGGGCATGACGGAGAAATGTTTAGTGAGTTTTGCAAATTAGAAAAGGGCAAGAATCCATCATTCACTTATAAAATCAGGGTCGATAATGAACAGAGGATAACACATTGTTTTTGGGCTGATGCTACCTCTAGAAGGGCATATAGTTTTTATGGTGATGTAGTCGTCTTTGATACTACATACAACACCAATCGATATGGGCTGATTTTTGCACGAGTTAACAAACATGGTCAAACCGTAATTTTTGCTTGTGCATTCTTAAGTGACGAGACCTCAAATTCATTTGTTTGGCTATTCAAACAATTTTTAGAGGCTATGCCAGGTGATGCCCCTAAAATGATCATTACCGATCAAGATCCCGCAATGTCCAAAGCAATATTAGAAACTCTTCCAGATACTTTTCATAGATTCTGTAGTTGGCACATATTGACAAAATTTTCAGAAAAATTAGACTCAGTGAATTATAATGCTCACTATAATGAATTTGCCGATTGTATTTGGAATTGAGTCTAAAGAAGAGTTTGATTTGACATGGATGAGCTTGTTGGGAGGGCGTGTTACATGACAACAAATGGTTACAAACAATGTATGACATTCGTACAAATTGGGTGTTAACTTATTGTAATCATGTTTTTCTCATTGATATGTCAAAGTAGCCAACGGCGGAAAGCTCTCATGCTTTTTTCAAAAGATATGTTTCTAAGAATAATTCATTAGTTGATTTTATGATCCAATTAATATAGGGGGCTAGACGCCCAACGCCAAGAAGAATTATTGGTCGATCACAAAGATTTGATTAAGAAGCCTAAAGTGAAGATGAATCATGACTTTCATTCCAAATGGTTGAAATTTATACTCGAGAAATGTTTTATAAATTTGAAGATGAGATATGGGAATGCTTGAATTACCGCTTTTGAGCTTATCAAGGAGAATGAGGATCAATGCATTTTTCAAGTTCATAGAAAAAAAATGTTCACACATAGAGTGCGACAACTTATTTATGACAAAGGATTGGGTTTTGCTTCTTATAGTTGCCACAAGTTTGAGAGTATGGGGATACCATGTAGACATGTGCTTGGTTACTTGCTCAAAATGCATGATTTTGACGAATTAACCCAACAATACATCTTGAAAAGGTGGACTAAGAAGGCAAACTCTGTGATAGTGGTTGATAATGAAAGTGGCATAATGATAAATAGTGACAACGAATATCTAATCAAGCGGAGTGAATTAATCCAAAGTTCTTTGGATGTTATTAATATCGCCCTCACAAGCTAAGAAGGAATTAATATGTATAAAGATGTTTTGGCTCATGTACTCGAATCAATCAATCTTGTTACAAATAGTGGTAAAAGTTCAAAATGTGGAACTGGTGCAAGTGAAATCTCTGGGAAGATGAGTCATAATAAAGACCATATGTACAATGAACCAAATCAAGTGAGGGCAAAAGGATGTGGCAAAAGACTTAAAGGAGGGAAAGAAAGGGCATTAGAAAGGCAAAGAACTCAAAAGGTAGAACGTTGTCATGGTTGTGGGAAAGTTGGACAATCACATGACAAAAGGAATTGTCCAATAGTTGCACCTCGGTAAGTAATAGTAGTAAAATTTGTTTGGCTATCTCAATCTTTAAATGATGAGTGTTATTTTGGCTTTTATGTAGAGTTTCTCCCAACAATGAAGGTGCAACATCATCTTCAAGATTCAAGTTGAGGAGGATGATAGTCATACAATCCAAGGTTTGATCATTTCTTTTATTCAATATTATGAGTAATATACTCCAATCTAATATACATATATTTTATTTTATTTTCGAGTTCGGAGATGCAAGATAATGTTGGTTATGGACATTATCCCCAAAATCAAGAGCCGCATGTAAACAATGATTATATTGATTGTAACAGATGGTACATATTTCATAATTTATTTTAACTATTTAGTTATTGGTTTTGGATTATTGCTTTTGGTTTATCTTGTATTGTTGTTCGTTCGAGGGTGATAAAGCCTTTTTACGTGAGTTGAATGTTGCAAACTTTAGGTAACTCAATTGGTGATTTTGGCTTGAACCACTGATTTTGATCTTTTTTATTTCTTTCTGGCAGGAGTGCTTGTTGCAGTGAATGTTGCAGTGAAGAAGTCCAGTTTCCTTTTTTGTGCTCTGCTAGTTTACTTGGGGATTTCAGGAAGAGAGAAAAACATGTCAAAGTTTATTTTAGTCTGAGCTTGCATATAACAGTTTCAGGACTCATTTACAATTGTAAGAATTAACTATCATTTTTCACTTGGAGAATTATTATAATTCGATTGTAGTTTAAACTTCTTAACAGGAGTGGATAAATAGCAAATGGTCAATATTTTAAATCAATTCATTGGACAATTTCGGTGGAAAGCAATATAAACAGGACTTAAAATGTAAACCTACTTGAAATTCTTTGGTCAATATGCGCAGATATAGAGCCTACGTTAACTTCAAAATTTTCAGTCTGAGTAATGTACTTGGAGCAACAATTTCAAGTATAAACCGAGTTTGTAAAGATGGAACAAGATACATGAGCTGATATGCTTTGCCTCTACTATGAAGAATGAGATTGATGAAACTTGTCGGTAACATATGGTTAAAACACAGACTTGATCTAAGCTTGACGAATTTATGTAGATACCCCTTCTCACTACCATTTAGATGGGGTGGAATTCGAAGCAAAAGAAAAGAGAGTAAGAAAATTTCAATAATATAAATGCCAAGTAGCAAAAATGATTTTATTTGAGATTATAAGCCGAGACAATTGACACCCAACAATATAGAATGAATGAACAGTAGCAACTGCTCCTCAACAATAATACAACAATATGAAACTCAATTGAATGCTGTCGGAAGTTCTTCAAAATTTAGACAAAGTCACTTTTAATATTGAATGCCAAACCATTCTTGGAGAATGCCCAAGTGCAATGTATCTTTGCATATACTACCTGTGTAATGTATCTTTGTACACGATAATTGCACAATAAAAATTATCAAAATTACAACCGATTTAATAACATTAACAACAACACCGCAAAATGAAATTATCAAAATTACAACCGATTTAATAACATTAACAACAACACCGCATACATAACATTAACACTTATAACTAATCGTTGAGTTAGTTGCAATTGACGCATTTCAATTTTCATCATGGCTAATTCGTTGGAGTCGTTAGCAATCGTTGGATGAGATGTTACATTTAAACGCTTTCGGATGTGTCCATTGCAACCTCCTTGATTATGCAACACTTAAAAATTTCAGCATCTTGATATTAACATTTGAAATAAAACCAAAGTTACAACATAAAAAAAAAAGAAAAAGACAACTAATAAAACCAAGTTAAAGTAATATAAAAAGGAAAAGACAACAAATAAAACCGGGTTAAAGCAAATATAAAAGGAAAATACAACAAATTCTCGAGTTCAAGTAAGCATTAATGACATGAATTAAAACCAAACTTCTTAGTCCCCACAATCCTCAATAATTTTATGGCTAGTGCACGAGGAGCTAGATGCATATGATCAAGTAAAATTTATATATACATATATGGTCCCCTCACTAGTTATACAAAGATTTGTTTAGTATCCTTTTAGAAAAGAATGAGAACAAAACATGAAACACAAAATTATACAATAAAATAAGGTCATACTATGTAATAAGATGCCAAAATTAAAATCAAAAAGAAAATTAAAATAGAGTTTTCTTTTTTGGAGAGCCCTAATTTATAAATCAAAGTTTTCTTTTTTTGGAAAAAGTTGAGTATTTCCCATCCAGTTATCTTACATAATTGCAATAGCTAAATTGGTAAGTTCTCTTCTTCTTTTTTGCTAAATTGGTAATTTCAATCTTAACATAGACTTAAAATCATAAAGAATAGTAGTGGTTCCATTTATATTTTCATTGAAATAAAATGACCTCAAAAACTAACCATTCTATAAACTCATACTGGTACTTCGAGAGTAATCAACAATACATAATCAAAAATAGGCGCCTGTCCATCCTCCTAGATATACCGAAAAAATTATATAAAGGATATGATGTGGTCAATTAAAATACATTGCAATCATTGGAAAAAAGTAAACCACAAATTGTTCACTGTTTATAAGCACTTTCCGGGTTCTAAAATTTGGAGTAATTGAGGATGATTTTTGCACCCAAGTGAACACTTTCCCGAATGAAGCCAGTGACAGTGAGAGATGAGTGATGCGACTCATATACCATGCCTGACGAAGCATAACTTATGGCTAACAAACATATGCAAACCCTAAATTTCTTATGCTAGGCAATTAACTCCATCAAATGAATACTGTTAAGGAGCTTTACCTTCGCCGAAAGAGAGAGTCAGAACTCGCCGGAAATGGTGTCAATTTGGTCGGATTTGAAACGACTTCGCTAGTTCGGATTGATAGAGAGAGAAGAGTTAGGGAGAGACAGATGTGATATACTCTGAGTTGTTTTTGGGTTTTTTTGTTTATATCCCCAACCCATTTTTCACACCCCACCCGCAAAATTGCAACCTGCGTGCTTTTTCGGCCCAGTACGTCTTTAGTCCGCAAAATTGGTTAGTTGGAGAAGTTTATTGTATATATATATATATATATATATATATATAGTGCTTTTATATGTGGATCTAGAGTACATTCTCACTCTACTATATACGCTGGAGAGATGTCCCGGGAGTCTGTAGACTCTGTACTTTAACATGTTTAGAGGGAAAAGACATCCAAAAGTGGGATAAAGTTACTTATTTATGTAACATCCCCAAAGAGATCGGAAAGAGTAAAAAGGGAAGATACAGAGAAGTATTTAATAACTTGAGAGAGAGATTTTGGAGTTGTGAAGATGGTTTAGCTCTTGCTATGATTTGGCTTCCACTAATATTCTTTAAATTTCTATCTTTCCTTCTAAACTTATGAATTACAGCTAATAATGATTAATGTCTGACTTTGTTTGGTAACTTCTTTGTTGATTTTGGAATAATACTGGTGGTAGTTATGAATTCTTTGGTTTCTCTAAGTTTTTTCCATTTGCCGGTTTCTAATTTAAATTTCTAAATGCTGCAGCCTGCAGCAGAGGTTATATATTCCAAGTGCAAATTTAATTTTTATTGGATTTTACTAATGTCTTTCGGCAGGCAAATGTTTTTTTATGCTGTAAATGTCAGATCCTTGGTTAATTAGAAATAGGCATGTCCATCAACTAAATGTAATTATGTATTGTATTCTTATCTGAATTATATTTTTTAATATAGTTACATTTTTTATTGCCATTCATTTAGGCATTGGATATATATATATATATATATATATATATATATATATATATATATATATATATATATATTAAGTTAAATGAATGCAATACACCTCATATCCATTAGTTGTAGATTGGTGATGATAGCTAATAGATGACACAGCTAATCAAGACATTTCTGGGAGCCAAATTACAACGTTTTTTAGGCATTATATATTTATTTTTTTTTCTACTAGTGAAATCCAGGAACAATATAGCATCCCGAAAACATACGATCTAAAGGTCTTTTTCGAGACCGACCACATATACCACCTTACTAACGGCTGGACAGCCATGCCCATCACCCTACTGAAAAAGGGGTTCGCCTACCCCTTCACACCTTCATCATCACACTCCTTGAATTTATTGGTATGGTTATTACCCAACTCAGGCCAAATTCTTATATCAACATCGTCGCTTTCATCGCCGTCTAACATGAGCTCGGCGTTTCCCCATCTATAGACTTCTTTCTATTCCTCTTTTCCGTAGGTCGCTCCCAAGAGCCTGGGTTCTGGCTGATAAACAATCTAAAACGAACCTACCCAAACACCTCGAAAAACGATCCCTAATGAGCACCCCATCGAGCAATAAGGGGTGACACACCCACTAGATTTTTATCCGAGGACCCAATACCCACCAGATCTCAGATTGGACTGAATACTCCTGGTCGAACATTGTCATTGAAGACCTTGCCCAAAACTGAGTTGTAGAAATAGTAAAGCTGATCCATAGACTACCAATGAAGGAATGTGACTTCAGCCTCCTGAACAATCAAACATGGTTGTACAAGCACAAATGTAAGTCCCGAACCCTTTATTTCTTTAATGTACTCTGATACCATCTGTTTACTGGTTCTGACCCACTCTGAATCTTTAGTGTTCGTCATCATGCCAACATCTCCAGAAGAGGTTAACCCCAAAGAGATCCACCCCACAGATATTAACCAATCCTCCCTTACCCCTCCAATCACCGAGACCACTCATTTGATGATCGTAACCGAAGGACCTTCTACTACTAACATTGAACCCAACCCGCCTGTAAATATTCCTCAACCAAAAACAATACTCACTCCTACCTTTAGAAAAAGCTCATTGGATATGCCCAACTCCGAAAGGACCAAAATCCTTCGGATTAAGAAAAGGCGTACCAAAATTATCACCCAACCATCCACCACCGAAGCTCCGAAGACTACCTCATTCGAAGTCCCCACCCCCCTCAACCGAAAAGGTCCCAGCCTCTGAACCTTTGCAAATGAATATACCCAATCTAAACCAAAACCAAAAAAGAAAAGAGCATGTAGTTCTCTTAGCTTCGCCCGCCAAGAAAACCAATATCGACTCCACTTCCAAACAGCCCCGAAACTTATTCTTTCTCCTCCAAGACAAACTTCTCCCATCCGAGTTTGATAGGCTCGATCCTCAATGATGCTCTGGTCCGAGGACCCCGAAGAATATCCACTCGAACTCTTTGCAAACTTTTTTCTTCCGACCGATGATCACCGATTCCAAAACATATCTACCAAAAAGCTCATTTATGCCGGTATTATGTACCAAGGTCGGGTAAGACTATCTGAATCCATCCTTCTAGTATAATACTCTTTTAATTATGTCAAACATTAATCCACGGGGAAGAAATTGAAGAGCATGAGAAAGAAGCTAAAGAAAAAAATGATAAGACTAATGGCCGCCCTCGAGAAAGAAAGAAGTCTACACCAAAACACTTCCTTTTATTGCAAAAACCACCAGGTCTACATCACAAAACTGAAGAATGAAACTATCAAAGTTGAAGCTCTCCGGAAGAGTCTCATCGAGAATTACAAGGCGATGCATAAGGAAAATGTTGAGCTAAAAAAGAGTAACATGACCTTTAACCGGCAAATCATGGAGCTGGTCAAAAAAAGAGAGCACATGTTCCACACTTATGTTACCTTAGAAAAAGAATTCAAGGAATACAAGGCTTTGGGACCTCCTTTAACCGAAGAGCTGAAAAAATAGATCTGCCAAGACTATAAAGACTCCTTGAGCATTCGGTAAAAGTGATGCAAATGTACGCTGGGGGATATGAAACCGCCAGAAGCAAAGACAAGTCAAAGATCACTGTTTCCAAGCTTGATGTCTCTGTCTTAGACTCCTCTGAAGATGAAGCTGAAGATGATCCGCCAAAGTATCATTATTTTCTTTTTGTAATCCTTCAGCTAACAATGTAACCATCCAACACATGTAAAAACTATCATGCAATTTAATGAAATAATATTTTTTTAAAAAACTGAATGTTTATTTCATACATGCATTTAAATAATAAAAACGTTTGTTAGGGGAGCTGAACACTTGTACAATTGGTAAAATTATTCGTTTAGATAAATTGAATAAATAATGAAAGATATTGGTTTCGAGATACTGAATATGTTGTAAACAATTAATGGAGACATTCGTTTCAGAAAACTGAATACTCATTTAAATATAAGCAAAGAAGGTACTCGTTCGGCAGAACTGCATACCCACTTAATCATAAGAAGTCAGTGACAATACTCGTTTAAAAAATAAAATACTAATTTTTTTTGATAATTTTAAAAAATTACAGTAGTAAAATGAACTACTTGAACATGCACTACTGGTAATACTCCTTAAGTCTATCTACATGCCAAGTGTTCTCGACTTCTATCCCATCCATTGTTCAAAGCTAGTATGTACCTGGCTTCGACACTTCTATAACCTCATAAGGTCCTTCCCAATTAGGCATCAGCTTCCCGAGATTCTGGGAAGTAGAAGCCTCCACCTCTCAAAGAACCAAATCTCCAACTTCGAACATCCTCAATTTTACCCCTTTATTGTAATGTCTGGCTACTCTCCTTTGGTAGGCTGCTAGCCTTACAAGGACCGACTCCCTAACCTCCTTTAACAGATTAAGATTGAGGCGAATACCTTCATCATTATATAGCTCTTTGAATTGGCTGACCTGCAGTGAAGGAGACCAAATCTCAACAGGAATAAGAGCATTGGTCTCGTAAGTTAGTCTAAACGGAAAATCACCTGTTGTTGTCCTCGGAGTAGTTCGATACGCCCACAATACGCTAAGTATCTCCTCGGGCCACCTACCTTTCACCTCGTCAATCCTCCGTTTGATTCTATTTAGTAGAGTCCTATTAGTGACTTCTACCTGTCCATTCGACTGAGGATGAGCCACTGAAGTCTTTCAATGTTGAATCCCCGAATCCTTTAAAAATTGTTCGAACTTAGATCCCTCGAACTGCCTACCATTTTTCGAAACCAACACCATAGGAATTATAAACTGGAAAACTACAAACTCTTTCAAAAACTTCAAGCACTTCTACTCGATAATTTGTCGAAGGGGCTTGGCTTCTATCCACTTGGTCATATTATTGATGGCCACTATCACAAAACTGACTTGACCCTTCACTTTCGGTAGTGGACCCAAAATATAAATACCCCATACAACAAATAGGATTGGGGACAAAACATGGAATATAACTCTTCAGGTGGCTGATGAGGAACAAAATTGTTTAACTAACATTTGGGACACTTCTTCACGTTCACGTAGTCTGTTGCTTCCTTGAAGATTGTTGGCCAATAGTAACCCTGTCAAAACACTTTATACTTTTACACCCATGTGATCGCCACAGATCCCCTTGTGAACCTCCCGAAGAACATACTCGACTTCAGAAGATATAAGACACCTTAGTAAATGAAAAAAATGAGCCCTTCGATATAGATTCCCATCGATGAGCACAAAATTCGAACTTCTGTATTTGATATGCTTTGCCAAATATTCCAAATAAGGCGTAAGTCAATAGTTGGACCGCTCCACGCACATTATCTTCGAATGTTGAACACTTGGTGAGTTCAAAATCTCTATATAAACCGATCAGCTGAATGAGTTTGCCTCTGTCATAGCTAACCTTTCCAATGCATCGACAATGGTATTATCTGACATATCCACCCCCTGAAAGGCAAATGAGCTGAAGTAATAGAGACGATCTTTGACTTGAGCTAATACTTGGACATTTTTGCCCCCCAGGCCTCATACTCTCCCAAAATCTATTTGACGACTAACTAAGTGTCACTGAAAATTATCAACCTATGCACCTTAAGACTCTTCGCCAACCGAAGACCTGCTAGAATCACTTCATACTCCGCCTCGTTAGTAGTCGCCTTGAAATCGAAGCGAATTGTCTGCTGTACTTTAAACCCTTATGGGATCGTCAAAATAACTACGGGCCCACTGACATCCAAAGTGGAAGAACCATTCATGTACAATATTAATGAAATCTGAGCAATTTAAACATTCGAGACAGAATCAACCGACTCTATTGTTTGGCCTTTGGCATCCTGTTCAAAAAATGACCATTCTACCACGAAGTCGAACAAGGCATGACCCTTTATTGTTGTCCGAGGATGATACTCCAAGATAAATTGTGTCAATACCATTGCCAAAGCTACTAGCCGACCCGAGACGTCTGGCTTGTTCAAAGTTTCTTCAAATAATCTATATACACCAATATCAACCGCCCTTGGAAGTAATATCGAAGCTTCCGATTGACTGCTATATATTAAAGCATAAACGAACTTCTCCAGCTTCGGATATCTAGTTTCTGCATCTCAAAGAGCATGATTCGCATAATACACCGGATGTTGCTTTCCCATATCTCCTAAACTAACATCACTCCGACCGTCAATGAACTTGCAACTAAATACAAATACAAAGGTTCTGAAGGAACCAAATTCACAAATAAAAGAGCTGAAGACAAGTAATTTTTAATTCCCTAAAAAGCATCTTCACATTCTGAAATCAACTAGAAGGTCTTCTCATTCTTCGACCCTTTCAACGTTCTAAAGAAGGGCAAACACCTTTTTCTTGACTTGGATATTAATCTCCTTAGTGCTGTAATCCGCCCTGTTAATCGCTAAACATTTTTGTAAGAACGAGGAGACTTCATGTCCAGAATTGTCCTAATCTTCTCTAGATTCGCTTCAATTCCCCTCATACTTATCACATATCCCAAAAAATTCCCTGCTCCAAGACCGAAGGTGCACTTCATCGAATTTAACGAAAGTTTGTAATGTATGCCAATCTGGAAGCAATTTTCTACATCATTTAGATGTCCCCAAACCGACATAATTTTGACGATCATATCGTCCACATAAACTTCCATGCTCCGACCCAACTGTCTTTGAAAAACATAGTTCACCATCCTCTGGTAAGTAACACCGTCATTCAACAATTCGAACTTCATTTTCTTGTAAGCGTAAATTGCTCGATGAATGATGAAGGTTGTCTTCGGAATGTCCTCCTTATGCATCGAAATTTGATGATAGCCCAAGAATGCATCCATAAAGCTAAGTAAGGCACACCCCAAAGTGGCATCGATGAGTTAATCAATGTGCGAAAGAGGGTAAAAATTCTTCGAGCATTCCTTGTTCAAATCAGTGTAATCAATGCAAACTCTCCACTTTCTGTTCTGTTTCTGCACCAACACCAAATTCGCCAACCAATCTGGATAGTTGATCTTGAAGTTGAAGTTCTTTGCAAAGAGTTTCATTATCTCCTCATCAATAATTGTATGCCTTTCCGGGGCAAAGATCCTCCTTTTTTGTCGGACTGGTTTTTGGCAAGGTCCACATATAACATGTGCACAACCACCTTCTCATCAACCTAGACATGTCGCTAGGGACCTATACAAATATGTCTGTGTAGCCTTGAAATAGTTCTATTAAACTTGTCCGAAAGGGTTCTTGCAACCCTGACCCGATCTTGACTATCTTCTCTTTCTTCCCCGGTACCAGCTCAATATCCCGTCTCTTCGACGGGCATAAAGAGAGGCTCAGTGTTGCCTTCGGTAAATGGTTCGATCTCTATCGTCATTGTCTATTTTTGATTTCTGAACCTTACCCCCAAAGATATCAATATGTTCCTGTAACATCTTCTTGCCAGATCGAGGTCCTTAGCCACCTTTCCTACTCCATGTGAGGAACTTAATTTTAAAGTGCAGAATTGAAGTAACTGCCTGCAACGCTGTCAAAGTTGGCCTCCCCAAGATGGCATTGTAGGATGAGTCTCCATGAACCACAAAAAATTTTCACATAATTTTGACCTGCTGAGGGGCTGTCCCGAAGATGACCGATAGTTCAATTGTCTCTGCAACCCGAATGGGATCGTTGTTGAAGCTGTAGAAGGGTGGCTCCTGCCGGATCTCCATTTTTATACCTTCTAGATCCATCATTTGATATGCGTGGGCATATAAAATGTCTATAGATGAGCCATTATCAATCATCATCCACTTCATATCCATTGAACCCACTTGTGCAGTAATTACCAGTGCCCCTTCATGCAAATTGATTGGTTCCGAAGGGAAATTCTCATCTGTAAAAGATATCATTGTGCCCAGGTATTGTCTTTCTCTCCTAACAAGCTGATCAGACACATAGAGCACAACATCCATCAAACCTCTCATCTTCTTCCCAATAACCTTTTCGACCGACTCGCCCGTGATCACATCCACCACCCGACGTGCTGCCTGGGTCTGACCCTATTGTTGGGGTTGGCATTCGGGTTTTGTAATGGGGTGTTGTTCATTTGCTATGCTCTCGAAGCATCACGTCCTTCCACGTATTGGACCAGCTCACCACTATGACAGTTTTTCTCAATCAGATCTTTTAGACCCCAGCAAGTCTTTGTAGAGTGTCTAGTTGAGTTATAATACTTGTTATGATTTCCCATATTCGACTTCATATTATGCTTGGCCAGTTTAAAGTACGACTTATCCTTTATCTGCTCTAGAATGGTCGCCCGATCAACATTAAGTGTAGTGTAGATATTATTGACCCTCTGATTCAGGAAAGGCGGGAATCTTCATCCCAAACCACCATTATTGTGTTATAATTCTTCTGATGCCCTTCCAGTTTATTATTATTGTCATTTTTGGAGTAGTTGTTGCTCTTCTTTTCCTTTGGTTTCTCTGTGGTGCCAGGTGTCAAGCTGATCATCGCCTCTTCCACGATTATGAACCATTCGGCTCTGTCAAAGGCTTCGGCAAAGTCCTTCGAATGGTTAAACATTAGATCATTCACTAGCTTATTCGATTTCACCACATCCAAACCATTTTGGAATAATTCAAGAGCCTGATGATCATTTAAATCTGTAACTTGTCTGACCGCCTTCTGGAAACTCTTAACGTATTGGCCCAAAGTCTCATTCGAATACTACTTAATTTGAGCAAATGACCCGATTGGCTTCCCCCTCATCTTGTTACTATCAATTTTGACATGGAACTTATCATGGAGCTCCTTCCACGATGATATTGAGTTCGGGGCTAGTGTTATCATCCATTGTCGAGCATCCTTCTTCAGGGTCGTCATAAAAATCTGACACTTGGCAGCATCAAAGTAGTTATAATAGTTCATCAGCCGATCATAAGCCTGACTGAGTTCATAAAGGTCTCTTGAGCCGTCATTACTCTCCATGCGTGAGTCTTTCTTATTCGGATCAGCACGTTCTCGATTTATTGTAGGGGAAAATTATGATGATGATTTGATTGAGGTCCCCTTGCTCTGATCACCTTCGGTCAATCTTTTTTCCAACTTTTATACTTTCCAGGCAGGTGCCTCGATTTCATTCCTTTGGGGGGACGGATCTCTTAATAGTGGCTTTTATACCTGCGAATTGGTTACCTTATGGGCTTGATTTATTGCTACTTTGAGCGATTTTAGTAGCATTTTTACTTGTTTTCATTGTTTATGTGCAGGAATAGGTTGTGCGGGCAAGACCATGATAATCAGTATAAAAGGAGAAATTTAAGTTCAGATTTGGATAAGAGCGTCGGGGCGCATATTCTAATCCAATAATGTGTGCCGGGGCGCAGGTGTGCCGGGGCAAAGATTCTAAGAGAAAAACTGCGCCAGGGCGAGCTACGCGGCAGCTGACTTGAAGTTTTCTTCTTCTATTATGATTTTGGAGATCTTTGGCTGGGAGATTTGGGACGCGATTAGAAAGCTAAAAAGATGAGTTAAAGGGGTAAAGAGGGGATATTCATTATCATTCATTGAACCCTAGTTCTATATCACATTTTTGGGGATTGAAGCGGAGAGCGAGCACGAGGAACTCAAGGCGGGATTGAAAAAGAGCAGCAGATTACTTACATTTTTTGTTCCATATCTTCATCTTTATCCTTGTATTCAGAATGTTATTCTCTTTGTGGATTGTAGTTTCCTACTCATCTAGCATGAATTAATTTACTATTTAAGTCTACAATGGATCTTTTTGTGTAACGAGAATTGATATGCTTCTAAATTAATTTATTGAGACTATTTCCAGATTTGTCTACTGTGATGTGTGCTTAATTTATTTAATTGCCTGATCACCAATTACTTGTTAATCTATATAAACTCGAGAGATGGAATGAGTTTAGATCTCATCATAGTAGTGTGTGATTGTAATTTTTATATGATTGTGGGATTCATAATTTATGCTTAGGATAGATATATACCTATGCATTGCACGTGATCTAATAAGAATTTGTGCTTAAACATCTTTTATCTGTAATTCACATAGAGATATAGTGAATTAGTTAATTAAGATGTTCTTCGAAATTTTATTAATTTTGGATTTAAGTTGATATAGGTATAATGCATTGAGATATGGTTATGTCTAATGTTGTGTTATTAATTAACAATCTGAAATAGTTAATTTAAATTAAAAGGAAGTGTGTCGTTCTAAGTAAAGCATCAAGAGAAGTTGTAGGCTTAATTCTTCAATTCTTGATTAAATCTTGTAGTAGTTAGTTAGTTTTTCTTAAATTAGTAGTTTTCATAAATTTCACATACTTGACTATTGGTTTAATAAAATTGAGATAATAGAAAATTGGCAGGATAAATTTCAGTTATTTTCTTTGTGGGAAAGATACTCTACTCTTCACTTTATTACTTATTGACCACGTATACTTGTGTGCTGTGCGTAACTAGATTTTACCTAACAATCTCGCATGTCCCGCCTTCTTTTATCAGGAGAGGCATCCCTTCTTCTTCATTCAGACTGACCCCTGCCTCCCGAGGTTGCATCTCTGGAGCGACTTTGGTGCCTGCTCTTTTCCTAGTAGCGGCTCTAACGCCTGCTCCTTTCCTGGGAGCGACTTTGGTGTCTGCTCCTGATTCGCCGAGAATCGTCCGGATGATATGTCCTGGACTGATTCCTTAACAAATGTTCCCGCCTTTGTCTATGGCTGGAAACTTCGTCTTCTCCATCCAAAAGAGCCAACAGAGGGTCCCACTCCTTTTATTGAACAAGTAGGACTTTTTATTGCATCGTTGGCCTCTTGAACTCTTTTTTCCAAGATGGTCCGCCTTTCGTCCTAGCCATCTCGCCCAAAATTCTGATCTCCGTGCGACCATGTTGGGGAAGGGTTATCCTCAACACGTTTGTTGGGTCTTGTATCCTTCTTGGCCGTCGAGAACAACCGACATCTAACGTCACACCATAAGTGTTCGTTTGGTCCACCAACTGACTATCTTGGTTCAGCAAATGGGTCAAGCGTTGACTTTTCGTGTCCAGATACTGTCGTACTTGTCACCATAATTATCTCCCAACTCCTGAGTGATTGAAAAATTGAAATGCACCAAAAGCCCCTCATTCTAACGCCAATGTTAATGCCAAGATTCTTCCACGCACCTCAATCACCAAAAACACGTCAAATTCTACACAGAAACGAAGTCACACGCGAAGCTTGACGACTTGGGTCGTCGGGGAGAGCTTCGGTGTGAGAATAAGTAAAGACTGCATATGGTTTAATAATGGACGCTTTATGTTCAAGTGTTTTAAATAAAGTTATGTGTACCTGAGAATTAGGGTATAGTCTTGTATTTATAGTGATCACACCTCCTTTCCCGTATAAAAATAAGATTTCTCATTAGACAATTCCTTAACGGGATTGAATAGAATCTCCATAAAGAATGGAAGTCGGGTCATATCGTGACACTTTCCTTAGGAGTTGGAAATTAAAAGTAGTTAGGAATACTTGATTGCTTAAAATACTTAACTGCCAAAACAGACTCTTACGCAGGGTTAAATACCTCAATGTGGACTTTAGCCCACCATAAAACTCGAACCCTAATAATCACGCCCCAACATATTTTAATAGTAATGTATACCCTTCATGCTAACGTTTAGGACATGAATTGTTTTTATACAAAATGTGTAGAGGGTGCAAAATTAAAAATTATTTAAACACTTTAAATTTAAAGTGGTTTTAATCGAACATAAAATTAGAGTAAAAATTAAATTTAAACTTTAATTATTGGTACAATTTGTGATTTGGTCTAGTTTATCTAATAGTATGCAATAAGTATACTTCATATATTTTAAAATACAGGATCATTCCAGACTTTTTATAGTTAAAAATATTCTTAAATTTAAAATCGATATAAATTTATTCAATGTTTATTAATACATTGATAAATATAGTAAATTATTTTTTAAAAATATTATTAAATTTATTATTTCGTAATTAGTAATGAATTATATCTATTTTGAAATTATAATCAACTATTTAAATTTATTCATAGTTAAGTACATATCATCAATTTTTTTAATCTTTAAATTCATCCCAAAATAGTAACCCGGTTATATTTTGGCAAAACTAAGGATTTGGTCACCGAAGTTGGCAAGTTTTATCGAATTCACGATTAAACTTTTAATTTTTCAAATTAAGTAACTGAACTAATTAAAATTGTTAAATCGGGTCATTCTGTCAAATATGGCTCATGGACGATATGTAAGACCCCAAATTATTAATAAATGAAATTTAATTTCCTCTATTTATTATTTTGAAATAGTAAGGGTTGATTTGATTAATATGATTAGTTATGGGTAAAATGCGCAAATATCTAAAATAAACAGGTGGTTATAAAATATTCATATTTTGTCGGGGAATATTCGTTTGGTCGTGGAATATTCTTGTTGTGTGGGGAATATTAAATGCAATGCGCAAAACCTTGTGTGGGCCCATAATGAGAAAGCGATTGGATGAAAAAACGACAAATATAAGTTGTTTATAAATGACGGCGTAGTTATTACCAATTATCATTACTATTAAAATAATTTTGGTTAAAAACGAAGAGACACCAGCGGTATTGCACCAATTATTGATTCTTACGTAAGAAGGGCACTACTCAATAATTGTTACGATAATTCTTATTCAAAGTATTTTATTTTATTGATTCAATAATTGCTGCGTTGATATTTTATATTATTGTCGTTTCAATAATTGTCACTATCTGAAGATTTTCTATTATCGAGACAATAATTCATATTATCCGAATAATATTATTGGATAACATTATTGGCAATGTCTAGAAAGTTACATCTAAGGAGAGGTTAGGTCATCTAATTCTTGACGATAAGGAGAAATCCTTATTGGAAAGCCCCCCATCGATGAGGACTACCGGTTGTCGAGATTGTGATTACGTAATATTATTTGTGAATAATTAATTATTGATTTATATAATGAGAAAAGTATTGATTTTATGTGGATATAGATGGAGAAAATTTTTAATGTGACAATTGTTAAAAATTAATATTTTATCTTTTTCTGATAAAATAATTCATTTAAATATATTATTATATTTTAATAATATAATAATGGTGATATTTTTACAATGAATGTAAGATATATGAGTATATGAGAAGGAGGAGTATTTTTGTTACCAAAAATATTTAAAATATATTTTTCATGTCTGTGGACCCCATTTCTTGACTGAAATTTGATTATAGCCTATAAAATCGCCCTTTTGTATATTTCGGTCAATTTTTGTTTGGAATTTGGAAAAATTTTCTTCTGTAAAGTTGTAGATAATGGAATTTCCTATGGAAAAGTTGCGAATTTCAAATTTTTCTGACAAAAGGGCTATTTATTATGAATTATTGAAGTTCTGAAGCTCTGAAATAATTAATTTTTGAAGTTTAAAATATTTTAATTAAGAAAAACGTTTGGTGATTTGAGTGTGGGTCTTGCATGTGTTATAATTGCTGAATTCAGATCTTCAAGAGTGGGCGTAGAAATTTTTTTTAAAAAAATATATTATTAAATTAAATTTTCTGCTTTGGTGTTCTAAGCATTTTCCTATAAATAGGGTGCTTAGGTTAGAATTGAAAATAACACCACAAACGGAAGTTTTCTCTCTCTTTCTCTCTCGATATATTGAGCGTATTCTTTTGAGTATTTTAATACTTTGAGTGTTGCTATACAGTGCAAGTTCAAGTTATAGCCTATATCCAGTGTTTCAACTAGAAGTACTATTCTTTCGAGGTAAGGGATATTATTTTTTTTAAAATGATATTATTTCTTCCAATATCATTATGCCGGAATATTGGTAAGATTTTTCTTGTAAAATTCTTGTCTTTTAGTGTCGTGGTTACTACTCACGTATACGGCACTATTCACTTATACGACACTATTCACGAATACGACATTATTCAAAGAAAAATTAAATTTTTGTTTTTGTCCAAAATATCTATTGTGGATACTAGCTTTGATTGTGTCCATGTTTTGATCATTCTTGAATTTTACTTCACTATGATTATTTATGATGTATTTTTGGACATGAAATAGCTGAAATACGAATCCTTAATATTTATTATTTTGTTTCACTGAATTCGTTTTCTTTAAAATATTTTTCATCATCCTCACTCCTAAATAATGATATAATTGAGTATCTTTGGCCGTCAGAAGTGCAAAAGATTAATGATTTTATGATGAATATCTTTGGCCGTAGTGTAAAAGATGAGCAGTGTTGAGATGAACATGACCGGTGATGAATATCTTTGGTCTGTAGTGCAAAGATGAATATTTGATTCAAGATGAACATTGATTGATATTACTGGGATAAAATAATGATGATGGACTGTTAAATTCATAGATATTAGTAGATTTCATCCTCTACGTAAATCTTCTATGAATTATTATTTCCGCTGCGAATATTGATCTGAAACTTATTGTCTATTGTATTTTATCATATTTTTCCCTGTTGAAGACTAACGATAATTTGTTCTATGTTATCTTAGTCATAATATTTTTTACTGGGCTAGTTGAGCTCACCCTTTTCCTTTTTGTTCCATTTTTCTTCTCAGGAGGCGAGAATGTAGCGAAAAATTTAGTGGGGTATGGAATGATGGTTTTAGAAGTTGTTTTAGTAGTCCTCACCATTTTTGTAAAATAATGTATCAATAATTGTAATGAGGACTTAGTTGGGTATGGATATTGTCTAAATAACAAATCTTTGTATTTAAACTCACGCTTTTTTATGTTGTATTAATAAAGTTGTAGTTGTTTACATACCATGTTATTGATGACTCAAAATGGGTGATGTATACCTATTTTGGGGGCGCCATGATTAGTATCGAGCTTAGGGATATGATCTCCGGTGGAGATCGGGGAATAGAACTAGGAGAAGAGAGGCGAGTAAATCCTTCGCTAGCAGTGTGTCCTACTAAGCTTATTTGTTAGTTGGTCAAGATATATAGGGATATTATGTGATATATTGATTTCCTTAATTAACCTTTATTTTATGGCGAAGATTTGAGAATGTCGATCGAGAATATTAATGATTGGAGTAAATGAGACCGTGGATATGCCTCTGATTTTACTAACGAGGAGAACGTTCAATGTGTGCAGCAATGTTCCTTCCGTGAACAACAACCGAAAGCAGATGATGAGCGAGGGATGTTTAGAAGCTTTTTGCGATTCATGCAAAATCGCAGACGAGGAGACTCGTGTTCAAAATACAGGAAGAAATGATAGCAATTCACGGGTTGTCACACCAAGCGATTCAAAGAGTTGGGACCACCGTAATTCTAGGAAAGTCGGATCGATTAAAGGAGAGCGTGGGTCAAACAAATCACCAAGATATTCGATGTCTTGGGATGCACGGAGGAGCGAAGGTGCCATTCGCCACCTTTATGTTCAGTAATGAGGCGGACATTGGTGGGAATCGCAGAAGCGTATCCAAATTAGCATTCAAGATGACTTGGGAGAGCGTTTGAAGAAAATTTTAATGAAAAATACTTTCACGAAAGTGTTCGTCTATATGAAGGAAGTGGAGTTTATTAGGCGGAGCGAGAATAACATGGCCGGTGTCGCAAAGATGCGAGGCGAAGTTCGCGGAGTTATCCAGGTTTGCACCTCATTTGGTGGAGAATGAGGAATGTATGACGCAGATGTTTCTGAGAGGTTTGAAACCCGACATACGTCAGTATCTCATAAATTTTCTCTCTATTCAGATGTTGTCAACATGGCTCAATTGTTAGAGCGAGATAACGAGTACGTTCAACCGAGGGACCATAACCAGGATCATATCGGAGATAGCAGTCAACAGAATAACGATAACCAGCGGAGAAAGAAAAAGACGGACAAAAATGGTAACCACTCTGGTGGTAATCATGGCCATGAAAATAGAAGAAGCGAGTCGGGTGGAGATTTTAAAAAGAGGAGATTCAATAATGACAATGCGAAGACGTCAAGACCTGAGAGTAACCGGTTCTAAGGAGGAGAAACGACCACCATCAGATGCTACAAATGCGGAAAGAGGGACATATCACCCAAAGCGCCTACACAAGTTCAAGGTATGCCATAATTATGGAAAGGAAGGACATATCACTCGAGATTTTATGGTAGCAAGAAACCAAGTTCACGTGGGACGGTAACTTTCAAAAGGTGTCGTCGAGAAAAGTCAAAGTCAACGGTTCCTGGAAGAGCGTTTGTTGTGACTGGTCAAAATGCGAGGAACCCAAACGAGGTGATCACGGGTAAGCTAGTCATAAATTCTTGCGAATTTTATACCTTACTAGATACTGGTGCTACCCATTCATTTATCTCTCCTACTTGTGCTCAACGTTTAAACTTGAATCCGAAGAAATTAGACTTTGATTTATCTGTGGAGACTCCATTAGGAGAAACTTTCATCACATCCATTATTTATAAATCTTGTTTGATCCAAGTTGGCACCATTACCTACCTGTTGACCTTATCTCTTTAAAGATACTTATTTTTGATGTGATTTTAGGGATTGATTGGTTAACTACTCATCATGCCAAAATTGATTGTTTTCGTAAGGTTGTTAGCTTTCATATTCCTAAGCAACTCCGTTGTATTTAATTCAAGCAACTAAACCATTAAAATCAATTCATCGTCATATCTAATCATAAAGCTATTCGTTTATTGAAAAACGGATGTCAAACTTTCTTAGCCCATGTTATGGATTTGAATAAAGACACGTCAAAATTAAATAATATTTTTGTTGTTATTGACTTTCCGACGATTTCTGAAGAACTTCCCGGCCTACCCACGAACGTGAAGTTGAATTCTTTATTGATCTTGAACCGCACAAAGCCCATTTCTAAAACCCCATATCGAATGGCTCTATTGAACTTCGTGGAGTTAAAAGTCCAACTCTGAGGATTTGTTGGACATCGGTTTCATTCGATCTAGTACATCTCCTTGGGGTGCTTCTTGTTTTATTCAGTAAAGAAGAAAGCGGAGTATGCGACTTTGTATGGACTATCGGGAATTGAACCATGTCACCATCAAGAATAGGTATCCCATTTACCTCGTATTGATGACCTATTTGACCGATTAAGGAGCACAATTTTTTTGAAGATCGATCTTCGATTCGGATATCATCGGTGAAGATTAGAACTTAGGATATTCAAAGAGCGCCTTCAAAACTTCGGTATGGGCATTATGAATTCTTAGTCATGTCTTCGGGATTGACTAATGCTCCTATGCTTTCAAGGATATGATGAACCCAAAGTATTCAAGGAATATTTGGATAAGTTTGTTGTTGTCTTTATTGATGACATCCTCATATATTCCAAAAGTCGTGAAGATCATGAGCACCATTTGAAGCTGGTACTCCAAAGGCTTCGTGAAAACAAGTTATATGCCAAGTTGAAGAAATGCGAGTTTTGGCTTGAGGAAGTAGTATTCCTTGGGCACGTGGTGTCAAAACATGGAGTATCTGTTGATCCGGCTAAGATTGAAGCAATATAAAGTTGGGAGCAACCAAAAAGGCGGTGGATCAAGACGCAGACTTTACGGGCTTAATTTGGTTATTATCGGAGATTCGTGGAAGGATTTTCTCGAATCGCTACTCCATTAACTCAGCTAACTCGGAAGGATACAAAATTCGTATGGAGCGAGGAATGCGAGAAGAGTTTCAAGAGCTTAAGAGGAGACTCATTTATTTTGTTCTAACAATAACATCTGGTATGGATGGATTTGTTATCTACAGTGATGCTTCAGGCAAAGGGTTAGGATGTGTTCTTATGCAACGTGGGAAAGTCATAGCCTATGCCTCGTGACAACTTAAAGAATATGAGAGGAATTATCCTACTCATGATCTAGAGTTAGCGTGATCGTTTTCGCTTAAAGATCCGGAGGCACTATCTATACTGGGAGAAAGTGGAGATATATTCGGACCATAAAAGCCTCAAATATTTCTTCACCCAAAAAGAACGCAACATGCGGCAACGACGTTGGCTCGAGTTGTTGAAAGATTACGACCACACTATTCAATACCATCATGGAAAAGCGAACGTGGTAGCTGACGCATTGAGTAGAAGATCATATGCAGGAACGAGTGCGATGATGTCAAGTATACGCATAGATCCAACTTTAATAGAAAAAAGTTAAGGTTGCTCAAGCCACCGACCCAGAATGATGCGTATGAAGAAGAAAGTACAAGAATGTCTTTATTAGGAAGCAAGAATCGATGAAGAAGGAATACTTCGAGTCCACTCCAGACTTTGTGTTCCTAACGATTCTAATTTGAAGTACAAGATCATGATGGAGGCACACAATACACCATTTGTAACCATCCTGGAAGTACCAAATTGTATCGTGATCTTCGACATACATTTTGGTGGAACAATATGAAGAGAGAGATTGCAAAGTTTATCTCGATGTGTTTGACTTGTCAACGTGTAAAGGCGGAGCATCAAGTGCCTAAGGGTCCATTGCAACCACTTGAGATTCCGAAATGGAAGTGGGAACACATTACCATGGATTTTTTTATGGGTCTTCCTGCGGTTTCTCAAGTCATAAATGCTATTTGGGTTATTGTTGATAGATTAACCAAGTCTGCACATTTCTTGCCGATACGGGAGACTTATTCCCTTGAACGTCTTGCTAATATGTATGTAAATGAGATTATGAGATTTCATGGCATACCAGTATCCATAGTTTCTGATCGTGACCCAAGATTCACTTCAAGATTTTGGGTTAGCTTGCAAAAAGCTATAGGTACGGATTTATGATTCAGTTCGGCATACCATCCTCAAGCAGACGGACAATCGAGAGGACTATTCAAACTCTTGAAGATCTATTAAGACTCTGTGTCCTAGACTTCAAGGGCAGTTGGGATAAGTATTTACCATTGGTGGAATTCTCCTACAACAACAGTTATCAGGCAAGTATAGGTGTGGCTCCATTTGAAGCATTATATGGATGAAAGTGTCGCTCTCCAATATGTTGGGATGAGGTGGGTGAAGCAACATTGTTGGGACCCGAGTTGGTACGTATGACTACGGAAAAGATCCAAATGATTCGACAACGTATACAAACGGCACAGGATCGACAAAAGAGTTATGCGGATCTTCATCAAAAGGACGTGGACTTTAGTATTGGGGATCACGTATTGTTGCGTGTAGCTCCATGGAAGGGAGTTACAAGATTTGGGAAACGAGGAAAGCTCAATCCACGATTTATTGGTCCATTTCAGATTCTTGACCGAGTAGGAAATGTAGCCTATAGACTCGCGTTACCTCCAAGTATGTCTCGTGTTCATAATGTTTTTCATATATCTGTGCTTCGTAAATATGTGAAAGACCCGAACTACATCATTGAGTTAGAACCGGACGAGATAGCCGAAGACTTAACGTACGAGGAGGTACATGTTAAGATCTTGGATTGAAAAGAGCATGTCCTACGCACGAAAGTCATACCACAAGTCAAAGTTTTGTGGAGGAACCATGCTATAGAAGAAATGACCTGGGAGTTGGAAACGGAAATGAAAGCAAGGTATCCTCATCTTTTTGAAACACTAGGTACGTACGAAAATTTCGAGGACGAAATTTCATAAGGAGGGGAGGTTGTAAGACCCCAAATTATTAATAAATGAAATTTAATTTCCTCTATTTATTATTTTGAAATAGTAAGGTTGATTTGATTAATATGATTAGTTATGGATAAAATGCGCAAATATCTAAAATAAGCAGGTGGTTATAAAATATTCATATTTTGTCGGGGAATATTCGTTTGGTCGTGGAATATTCTTCATTTGTCGGGGAATATTAAATGACGACGGTAGTGAAATTATTGTGGGCACATAACAAAAAGCGATTGGATGAAGAAAGCGATAAATATAAGTTGTTTATAAATGACAGGCGTAGTTATTCAATTAATACTATTAAAATATCAAAGTGGTTAAAACACAAGAAGACATTTACGGTATTGCACCAATTATTGATTCTTACGTAAAGAAGGCACTACTCAATAATTGTTACGATGAATTCTTATTCAATTATTTTATTTTATTAATTCAATAATTGTTGCGTTGATATTTTATATTATTGTCGTTTCAATAATTGTCACTATATCTGATTTTCTATTATCAGAACAATAATTCATATTATCCCGAATAATATTATTGGATAACATTATTGGAAATGCGTAGAAAGTTCTGTCTAAGGTTAGGTCATCTAATTGTGCGCCAGTAAGGAGAAATCCTTATTGGAAAGCCCTCTATCCTGAACTACCGTTGTCGTGATTGTGATTCTGTAATATTATTTGTGAATAATTAATTATTGATTTATATGATGAGAAAAATATTGATTTTATGTGGATATTGATGGATAAAATTTTAATGTGACAATTGTTAAAAATTAATATTTTATCTTTTTACGATAAAATAATTCATTTAAATATATTATTATATTTTAATAATATAATAATGGTGATATTTTTACAATGAATGTAAGATATATGAGTATATAAGAAGGAGGAGTATTTTTATTACAAAAATATTTAAAACATGTTTTTTCATGTCTCATGGACCCCATTTCTTGATCGAAATTTGATTATAGCTTTGTAAAACGCATGGTTTATAGATTTTTTGGTCAATTTCTGTTTGGAATTTGGAAAAATTTTCTTCTACAAAGTTGTAGATAATGGAATTTCCTATGGAAAAGGCGCGAGTTTTGAATTTTTTTGACAAAAGAGCTATTTATTATGAATTATTGAAGTTCTGAAGCTCCGAAATAATTAATTTTTGAAGCTTAAAATATTTTAATTAAGAAAAACGTTTTTGGTGATTTGAGTGTGTGCATGTGTTATAATTACTGAATTCAGATCTTCAAGAGTGGGCGTAGAAAAAAAATTTTTAAAAATATATTATTAAATTAAATTTTCTGCTTTGGTGTTCTAAGTATTTTCCTATAAATAGGGTGCTTAGGTTAGAATTGAAAATCACACCAGAAACAGAAGTTTTCTCTCTCTTTCTCTCTCGATATATTGAGGGTATTCTTGTGAGTATTTTAATACTTTGAGTGTTGCTATACAGTGCAAGTTCAAATCATAGCTTATATCCAGTGTTTCAACTAGAAGTACTATTCTTTCGAGGTAAGAGATATTATTTTTTTTAAAATGATATTATTTCTTCCAATATCATTATGCCGGAATATTGGTAAGATTTTTCTTGTGAAATTCTTGTCTTTTAGTGTCGTGGTTACTACTCACGTATACAACACTATTCACGAATACGACACTATTCAAAGAAAAATTAAATTTTTGTTTTTGTCCAAAATATCTATTGTGGATACGAGCTTTGATTATGTCCATGTTTTGATCATTCTTGAATTTTACTTCACTATGATTATTTATGATGTATTTTTGGACATGAAATAGCTGAAATACGAATCCTTAATATTTATTCTTTTGTTTCACTGGATTCGTTTTTTTTTAAAATATTTTTCATCATCCTCAGTCCTAAATAATGATATAATTGAGTATCTTTGGCCTTTCTTTCGCAAAGATTAATGATTTTATGATGAATATCTTTGGCCGTAGTCAAAAAAAGATGAGCAGTGTTGAGATGAACATGACCAATGATGAATATCTTTGCTTCAAAGTGCAAAGATAAATATTTGATTCAAGATGAACATTGATTGATGTTACAGGGATAAAATAATGATGATGGACTGTTAAATTCATAGATATTAGTAGATTTCATCCTCTACGTAACTCTTCTATGAATTATTATTTTCGCTGCGAATATTGATCTGAAACTTGTTGTCTATTGTATTTTATCAGATTTTTCCCTGTTGAAGACTAACGATAATTTGTTTTATGTTATCTTAGTCATAATATTCTTTACTGGCTAGTTGAGTTCACCCTTTTCCTTTTTGTTCTATTTTTCTTCTCAGGAGGCGAGAATGCAGCGAGTACGAGTCGGGGTATGGAATGATGGTTTTAGAATTTGTTTTAGTAGTCCTCACCATTTTTGTAAAATAATGTATCAATAATTGTAATGAGGACTTAGTTGGGTATGAATATTGTCTAGATGACAAATCTTTGTATTTAAACTCACAGTTTTTATGTTATATTAATAAAGTTGTTACCGTTAATACTGTTGAAATACCCGGTGGTTAAAACATAGTAGCACACGGTATTGCTCCAATTATTGATTCTTACGTAGGAAGGCATTACTCAATAATTGTTATAGTAGTTACTGTTTAATATTTTATTTTATTGATTCAATAATTGCTACATTGATATTTTATATTATTGTTGTTTCAATAATTGTCACTACACAGTATTTTCATTATCAGATCAATAATTCATATTATTTGAATAATATTATTAGATAACATTATTAGCAATGTCTAGAAGGTTCTGTCTAAGTATTTTTGAACTTGAACTGTTTAAAGTACGAATCCTTAATATTTGCTCTTTTGTTTCACTGGATTCGTTTTCTTTAAAATATTTTTCATCATCCTCAGTCCTAAATGATGGTATTACTGAATATCTTTGGCCTGTAGTGCAAAGATTAATGAATTTTTGATGAATATCTTTGGCCTGTAGTGCAAAGATGTACAGGTGTTGAGATGAACATGTCCGACTGATGAATATCTTTGGCCTGTAGTGCAAAGATGAATATTTGATTCAAGATGAATATTTATTGATGTTACAGGGATAAAATATTGATGATGGACTTTTAAATTCATAGATAAAAGTAGATTTCATTCTCTACGTAACTCTTCTATAAATTATTATTTCCGCTGCGAATATTGATCTGAAACTTGTTGTCTATTGTATTTTATCAGATTTTTTTCTGTTGAAAACTAACGATAATTTGTTCTATATTATCTTAGTCATAATATTCTTTACTGGGCTAGTTGAGCTCACCCTTTTCCTTTTTGTTCCATTTTTCGTCTCAGGAGGCGAGAATGTAGCGAGTTCTAGTCGGGGTGTGGAATGATGATTCTAGAAAATTATTTTAGTAGTCCTCACCTTTTTTGTAAAATAATGTACCAATAATTGTAATGAGGACTTATTTGGGTGTGAATATTGTCTAGACAGCAATATTTGTATTTAAACTCATAATTTTCATGTTGTATTAATAAAGTTGTTGTTGTTTCTGTACCATATTATTGGCGACTCAAAATGGGTGATGTATACCTATTTTGGGGGCGTCACATCCACAATAATGTTTGACACAATACACTGCAAAATCTTGTTGGTATCATATTACATAGCTATTTTCACAATAATGTTTGACCAAATGAACTTGTAAAATGTTCTTAATGGCTTCTTCAAATAACATATCCTCTTCTATTGCTAGAAAGAGGGTAGATTGTTTCTGCGGTATATCGGCATCCATTTGTGTCTCCACAAAGATCAAATCAAAGGGGAAAAGGTTATATGGATGTCATTTTTACCCAGTGAGTAAATTTTTTGTATAAATTTGTATGTTATTATAATATATTTTGGATTGAATTTGGTTTGGGTGTTGGTTTCTTTTACATGACGTTAATAAATATTGTGGATTTTTTCAATGGTTGGACATAAGTACTCAAAATGAAGTTCATGGTTGCAGTGATATGAGTTCTGTTTCAAAGAATGAAGCTGAAGTCAATTTGCTGAGAAATAAAACAAGAAAGTTGAAAGAGAAATTAAAGAATTTGAAAAAGGATGCCTTAATCTTGGAGTTAGAATCTATTAGACTAAGAGAGGCAAATAAGAAATTTTAATTGTATGTGATATTGTCATGGATGGTGACATGTGTTGTATTAAGTTATGTTTTATGACTTTTTAAGCATTCAAAGCTATGTAATGACATTCAAAGCTATGTAATGAACCATTTGTTTTGAATGTGTTTCTTTTGACAGTTTATGCTTCAAATAGTTGACAAAAAATTGAATGTGAAATGGAATTTTTGTATTGGCATAGGTATATATGTATGTGATAATGCCAACACTATATATGTATGTTGCAGTTCCATAGCTGTTGCAGTTCCATACTTGACTGCAACAATTGAATGTGAAATGGAATTGTTGTATGGGCATTATGTTGCACTATATAATGCCAATACTTGACTGCAACAATACACAAAACTGCACACATATACATCATTTCAGTTCTAATCCAAAACTGCAACATTACACAAAATTGCAAAACTGCAGTTTTCAGTTCCCTGCACACACACAAAAACTATAATTTTCAGTTCCCTGGACATACACAAAACTGCAATAATACACATACACTTAATACACACAGAAATGCAAAATTTAAAAACCCAATACAACTGCACACATAAAAGTAACAGTGGTTGAAACTGCCAACCAAAAGCTTTGTCAGTAAAACCTATTCCAACCATACACATACTATCATTGTAGTTATAAGTCTTAAGTTGTACAGTCGTAATTTGTTACAACCAGACCAAAAACAGATCAACATCATAAGGTTTAAGTTTATAAAACAGATTGTCTTCACAACCAAAATTTTCTAAAGCAGCGGCCCAAAAATACAATAAAGTTGCCCAAAAATCTACTTGTAGATTGTCTTGCTTCACTGTCCCCCATCTGCACATTGTGTGACTCCACCATCTCTTAATCTCTGACTACCAGTTGCACTCCTTTCCCCAGTTGCAGTCCTATTTCCATCTACTCTGCCTTACTTCCTTTTTGCATGTTATGTCCCAAATGTCAGTATGCACTCACACAAATTGAAAGAAACATACAAATGATCTAAAATTATAACACTCACATTGAGCTTTGGCCTTTTGACAGTAGGTTGTTCTCGGGCAGGTGTGTTCCTACAACCATCTTTATTATGCCCGTATTGCTTGCATGTGGAACACATCATTGGAGTCCCTTTCTTTGAAACTTTACCCGTGCTCTTTTGTTCTTCATTTGGCTCTTTCCTTCTACATCTCTTTGGCCTTCCAGCCAATCTCTTAGTCAATGGAGGCAACAAGATTGGCAAGTCAGTAGTAGGCCAACCATTGCTGCCACTTATCGGCTTTAACAGGTGGTTATATGACTTGAGATAGGTTTCAATGTAGTAACAAGGGTCTAAAAAATCCTCAACATGTCTCTCTTGGTGAAGTATCCCAGTTGCATCATGATTGCAAGGTATTCCAGATAATTGCCACACCCCACAAGAACAACAATGCTTCTCTATGTCTACCACGTATTTACCATACTTGTCACTCACCTCATACATATGACCCCCATCCCATGTGTGATCACAATACTTGGTCAATTCAATAGACCTATTCACTTTAGTTAGAATCATAGGGCATAATTTACCATCTCTTTTTAACATTTGATCTCTCTTGGTATGGATTCTCTCCATAACTTAAGTCTTTATGTCTTCAAACATTGTTAAGAGGGGTTTATACCTAGCCTCTAGGATCCAACTATTAAAACACTCTGACATATTATTTGTCACTACATCACATTTGGTGGTGGTATCAAAATAAGCCTTACTCCAAAGTTTAGGAGGTATACCTATCACGGCAGTGTGAGCATCCATTGACTCCTTCCTGATGTCCTTTATTGCCAGTCGAAAATCAGCAGGATTGTTGGCTTTAGCCGCCTTCCAGAACATCACCTTTAAAGCTGCCCCAGGGAACTTTTTTCTCCAATTAGCATAGATGTGTCTTGCACAACATCTATGCTCTTCTAGGGGCAGTAATGTGACGCCCCCAAAATAGGTATACATCACCCATCTTGGGTCGCCAGATACATGGTACAGAATACAAATACAATCTTAAATATATAACAAAAGCTGTGAGTTTTAATACAATTATTATCTTCTAGACAATATCCACTCTCAGAATAAGTCCTCATTATATTTATTATCACACTATTTAACAGAATAGTGAGGACTACTAATACTATCATCTGGACCATCACTCCGTTCCCCGACTAGTCCCTGCTACGTTCTCATTTCGAAGAGAACAGTGAAAAGAAAGGTGAGCTCAACTAGCCCAATAAGAAATATTATGACTAAGATAATGCAGGATAAATTATCATTAGCCTTCAACAATGTTAAACTGATAAAATACAATAGACAACAAGTTTAACTGCAGTGGAATAAACTCAAGTAAAGAATAAAATCTACTATCTTTTATGATTTAAAAAGTTTTTCATCACTTTTATCGCTGAGACTCAGCTTAATAAATAATCCACATCATCCCTGCACTACGGCCAAGGATATTCATTAGAGTCACGAACACAAATTATCCATGCACTATGGGCCAAGGATATTCGTGTATTCATCAATGGTCATGATCAAGCCAACAACTGTCCATCAATGCACTACGGGCCAATGAGGACTTTTATCACATCATTTGTAACATTACGGGCCATGATTATACCGAATAATCCTCGGTCATAATCATACCAAGTCCATCTACGCACTATGAGCCACAGATAACTTTCAAAAATATAAACACGAGGATGATGACAATGATATAAGAATTCAATAAAACAAGTTCACTTAATTAATTTATCCAGAACTAATAACGTCCAAATTGTCAAAATGATACTTCTTTGTAGAGTAAAATTCAAGAATGCTCGGAAGAATATTTCCATGAAAAGATCTTTGGATGAAGCGCTTGAAATATAAAGGATATTCCACTAATTTCATGGAGTATATAAGTCAAAACTTTAACCATTTGAGTATAATAAGGAATGGAATAACAAAAGAAATCACCGGGCATGTGATAGATAAGACAGTAAAAGTTATTCCAACAGAATAATAAATATGAAACCAGTCCCCCAGAAACGCATGCAGACGGGATATTTCGACGAGAATAATAAATCTGAGAAGTCCCCCGGAAAACGCACAAACAGGATATTCAACAATGAATAATAAAGAATATAATAACATAAGGATTTCACCAAGTATATAGAGAGTCACGCGTATCTGAGTTATTCAATAGAATAATAAATAATGGAATAACATAAGTTCTCTTCATGAATAAGAAAGAATAACACTCCTTACAGTAAAAAGACACTAGATATCGAAGTAGTGAAGTAGCGAGAATACTCTTCTTCTTTCTCTCTATAATTTCTCTAGAGAGTTTTCATTGAATTAAGTAAGAAATAATGAAGGAATGAGCTTCTATTTATAGAAGAATGGATTGAATAAGAACTAATTCTGAGCGGTCCAGATTGATTTACTTTTAAACGGACGGTTCAAATTGATTTACTATTAAAACTTAAAGCAACGGTCCATACTGATTTACTATTAAAACTTTAAACCAACGATCCATATTAATTCACTATTATAAGTTTCCACCAATGGTCCATATTGATTCACTAATATAACTTCAACCAACGATTCGAAAAAATAAAGACATCTCCTCATGGAATAATATTGTACCCAAATAATTCGAATGCACAATACTAGAGTGAATAGTAACTGGGTGAATAGTAACTTATGAATAGTAACTCATGAATAGTAACTCGTGAATAGTAACTCATGAATAGTAACTCATGAACGGTCAACGGTTAAAGCACTATTGGGGTGGCGAGTCCAACACCGTTGTCATTGCCATCACATTATCCGACATACCATGAATAGGAAGTAGTCAGGTTAAATGACTTAAAATCAAGCGCTAATTGGGAGGCAACCCAATCATACGTTTGTTTTTCATATTTTCATTCATAATTGTTAGATTATAGTTTATAATAAGTTCATTATGTAGGTATTATATTGTATGAGTCTTGTTAATCTCTCAACCATGCTAAAATTGATCAACAATCTACTAACTTTTATATTTCATGGCTTGCAGGATAAGAAAATAATCTTTAAGTGGCATAGCATGAAGAAAAAGAGAAAAGGAGGTGGGTTCATGATAATCACCCACTTGGAATGGGCCCCTAATGAACTATACCCCACTCCAAGTGAGGGGTCTCTAAAAAATTGACAGTGAAGCGTACATCAAGGCAAAGCTATATTTTCTTGCACTTCACGGCAAGCTGGGGTCCCCAACTCATTTAACAGAATGTATGTCACTGAGAAGTGGCTTTTCTATCTCTACTACACCTCACGGGTGGGGGGTCCTGAGACCCAACAGACTCGGCAGTTACACACATATTCTTCTTTTTCTTCCCAACTACACACCACTTCCCCACTACTTATTCCTCCATTACAACTCCAACCCCCATCCATTACACCCACATTACACCCACTTCTTCTAGTACTACTGCATTACTTTTCCCCACCACTCCAATCCATTAATTCATTACTTCACATCACCTTCTATAAATTTACTCCCTCAAACCCCAAATTCACCACATAATCTCCACTCCTTCTACAAAATGCTACGAATTCAGCAACATATTGGGGTAAAAGTTTGAGCAATTGAGTGTGAAGCACAATACTACAAATTCTTCATCTTCTCTCACTCTATTTGCCACATAAAATCGACAAGTTTAGGGGAAGAAATTTTTGTGCACACCAAGTGTTCGACGGTTTGCGTGAACCAAGTTTGGGGGGGGAGATATTGTTATTAAGGCATCTGGAAATCAATGGCTTCGTAACCCACATTGAAACGACAACGGGGAGAAAGTTCAAGGCCTGCACAACCGACACAGACCTTTGATCGCTGTAAATTTATAAGTGCCACCGCCGCCGCCGACCGATACGACTATATGATGACAAAAACCCTTACACCGGAGCAGGGGTTGGCAACGGACCATGACGATGGGGAAATGATGCAGCAAATTTATCAGAAGGGTTGAAACAAATTCACCGAAGAACCAGAACTCGCCGCTGTCAATATAGTCAAGGAGTTCTATGCGAACACCGAGGACAAAGCCCCCTACAATGCTTATGTGCGGGGTCGATTAGTACCGTTCAGCGCCGATGCTATCAACACCTATTATCAATTACGAGTGCCTCAACAATGTCAATATGCTCACCTACGTGATTTTGATCTGGACTATGAAGAGATACTCAAAGAAATGACTAAGTCGGGAACAACATGGATCAAAGGTCGGAAGGGAGGCACAATTTTTTATAGCAAAGATCTCAGTCGGTATGGTAAAATTTGGTATACTTTCTTATGTGATAAATTGTATCCGTCCCAACACACATCGGACGTGACCAAGGAGAAGGCACTACTGTTGTACGCGATTGTGCAAGATTTCATCATTGATGTCGGGGTCATAATATGTTTTTCCATCCGTCGGTGCTTACGAAGAAACTTTTCAGGCAGCTTGCCACACCCATCACTCATATGTGGGTTGTGTCGCCAAGCAGGTGTTAAATGGTTGGATGATGAACCTACGCAGATGCCGCTTTAGATACTAGATTCCAGAATGATAGCGCGGTATTCATTGTGGGCCGGCGGAGAGTCCCATCCTCGAGGTCTGGGTTTTATTTTTCCATCGGCTTCGGAGGACGAAGTTCATGCTGCAGACACCTCGAAGGATGATGATGAGACTATGGGCGATCAAGGAACAGATCAGGTATCGCAGTCCGAGGCATTATCGAGTCCTCAGTTTCTTGATTTTTAACATCAAATGGATGCGTACAACAAGGTAACACGTCGGGAGATGCAGTGACTCGCATTGAGACAAGTCCACATAATTGATGCTATGAACACGTCTTTCGCTTCACTCAATATGACACTCCAGAGCTTCAATCCAAATTTGCCCAATTTCCATACCAAAGAAATTTCATACCAATGCCAAGGTTTCCACCGAGTGATTCAGAGGAAGAAGATCAACCAGTACCACCCCAGACTTAGGCGATTGCAGGGAAGTCCTCACACATTTTATTAAGATTATCCATAGAATGAGGGCATTATAATTCTTAAGTTTGGGATATTTAATGTGACGCCCCCAAAATAGGTATACATCACCTATTCTGAGTCGCCAAATACATGGTACAGAATACAAATACAATCTTTAATCTACAACAAGAAAGCTATGAGTTTTAATACAAATTTTGTCTTCTAGACAATATCCACTCTCAGAATAAGTCCTTTACATTTATTAACACACTATTTAACAGAATAGTGAGGACTACTAATACTATCATCTGGACCGTTACTCCGTTCCCCGACTAGTCCCGGCTACGTTCTCATTTCCTAAAGAGAACAGTGAAAGAAAGGGTGAGCTCAACTAGCCCAGTAAGAAATATTATGACTAAGATAATGCAAAATAAATTATCATTAGTCTTCAACAGTGTTAAACTGATAAAATACAATAGACATCAAGTTTAACTACAACGAAACATGCAATCCATTAAAAGAGTCAAGTAGAGAATAAAGTCTACTATCTTTTATGATTTAAAAGGTTTTCATCACTTTTATCGCTGGGACTCAGCTTAATAAATAATCCACATCATCCCTGCACTACGGCCAAGGATATTCACTAGTATTAAATTATCCATGCACTACGGGCCAATGATATTCGTGTATTCATCAATGGTCATGATCATGCCAACAACTGTCCATCAATGCACTACGGGCCAATGAGGACTTTTACCACATCATTTGTAATATTACGGTCATGATTATACCGATTAATCCCTGGTCATAATCATACCAAGTCCATCTATGCACTACAGGACACAGATGACTTTCAACATAATATAAACATGAGGATGATGACAATGATATAAGAATTAAATAAAACAAGTTCAAGAATTAATTTATACAGGAACTAATAACGTCCAAATTGTCAACATGATACTTCTTTGTAGAGAAAAAATTCAAGAATGCTCAGAAGAATATTTCCATGAAAAGATACTGGATGAAGCGCAAATATCAAGGATATTCCACTAATTTCATGGAGTATAGAAGTCAAAACTTTAATCAACTGAATATAATAAAGAATGGAATAACAAAAGAAATCATCAGGCCTGCGATAGACTATACAGGCAGGTTATTCCAACAGAATAATAAATAACGGAACCAAGTCCGGCGTAAAATGCACAGACAGGATATTCCAACAGAATAATAAAGAGCGGAACCGGTCCGCCAGAAACGCATGCATGTGATGTTCCAAATGAGAATAATAAAGACGGAACCAGTCCTGCCAGTAAAAAAAGCGCATGCACAGGATGTTCCAAATGTAATAATAACGAATGGAATAACAAAAGAATTTCACCAAGTATAAGCGAGGCAGCGTATACAAGTTATTCCAATGAATAATAAAGAATGGAATAATGTAAGTTCTCTTCATGAATACAAAAGAAATAATACCCTTACCTTAGAAAGAAGAGTACTAGATATAGGAGTAGTGAAGTAGCGAGAACACTTTTCTTCTTTCTCTCTATAGTTTTCTCTCAGAGTTTCGGTGAATTCGTAAGAAATAATGAAGGAATGAGCTTCTATTTATAGAAGAATGGATTGAATAAGTAACTAATTCACGAATGGTCCAGATTGATTTACTTTTAAGCAGACGGTTCAGATTGATTTACTATTAAAACTTAAAGCAACGGTCCATACTGATTTACTATTAAAACTTTAAACCAGCGATCCATATTGATTCACTATTATAACTTTCCACCAGCGGTTCATATTGATTCACTAATATAACTTCAACCAAAGGTCTGAAAAATTAGCACATCTCCTCATGGAATAATATTATACCCAAATACCCGAATGCATAATACTAGAGTGAATAGTAATCGGGTGAATAGTAACTTGTGAATAGTAACTCATGAATAGTAACTCGTGAATAGTAACTCATAAATAGTAACTCGTGAATAGTACTCCGACATAAAAAGTTCCTCAAATACCCGATTGAACAATATAACCTTCAGACATCAATTATCATCGGAATAGATGTCGATTTCTACTAACACAAATAATCCCAACACAATAAAACTATCAAATTCATCTTTAATCAACACGAACTTATTCATCATTAATATTATAACTCACAATATTTAGCAACCAGGTTGTTCCCAGGAAAGAGGGGGCTTTCCAATAAGGATTTCTCCCTATTGGCGCGCAATTAAGTGATCAAACCTCTCCTTGACAGAACTTCTAGACATTGTAAATATTGCAATTTAATAATATGAATAACTTTGTCGTCTCAATTATTGATTTAATAATATAACATATAATCACGGATGATCTTTGTGACAATAATCGAATCAATAATATAGAGAGATATGATCTGAGCAATCTTGTAGTAATAATTGAGTATAAATGAGTGACTTCTCACGTAAGCATCAATAATCAATACTGTGTGCTACTATGCAACCAGCGCCATTCATTGTATTTTTACTACTAAGGGTAGTTCAACAGCTTTTTAACAATAACACCTCCACAAGTTATTTATAAAATATTTTTGTCATTTTCTCAATCCGACAATAATTCCGTTGCGGGGTCCACCAATGATTGTGCCGTTGTACGAATATTTCCGACAAAAAGAATATTCCCTAACCAATCGAATATTTTATAACAACTTGCATACTTAGCAAAATTTATAAATATTACCCACAACTATAACATTATATCAAATTCATTCCATAATATTCAAAAATGATATTTATAGAAAAATCATCTTTATTAAAAAAAATTGGGGTCTTACAAGTAATTCCTGAATAGCAGGCACCAAACCCTATATAAATATGCAACAAATTTATGTTAGTATAGCGACATAAATGTTTAATACAAATAAAACTTAAGATGTAATAAAAATAAAACTTAAGATGTAATAAAAATAAAATTGCACCTTTTGTTGATCAGTAATTAATGTCCATCCTCTACCTTGTTCTAATCCAACATCTTCCACTAACAAACTTAGAAACCAGCTCCAACTGTCTTTATTTTCATTTTCCACCAAAGCCCAAGCTATTGGAAACATCTGATTGTTACCATCTCTTCCTATTGCAGTTAACAGCTCCCTTCTACAATATGTCTTCAGAAAACAACCATCAAGTCCAATAATAGGTTTGCATCCCTCTAACCAGTTCCTCTTCAAAGTATCAAAACAAATATACATCATCTGAAACCTTGTTGGAGTGCCCTGATCAGTCCTAATTTATACAGTGCTCCATGGATTTGTATTAAGTATCTATTGTCAATAGTCCCAAACCCCTTCATAATGTTCTGCCAAAGTCTTTTCTATCTCAGATAATGCCATTTTTTTAACTTGCAAACACTGTCCAAGAGAGCTCTGTAATCCAAACCTTTGCTTTATTGTTGCTTGCAATTCCCTCAATTTCATCCTTGACCTTGATCTAATTGTCCCTCCAAACTTATCTACCAACCACTTACATCTAATAATCTTTAACTTTGTGGCCCTAATACAACTATGGATCTTAGTTGGATAAGCCTTGATTTTAATATGATTCTCTCTAGGAACATAACTTGCCCAAGGCTTCCATGGACATCCTGATGCACACTTAGCTTGAACCCTTGTAGTTTCATTAACTGTGAACCAAATTGCTTTCCCTTTCCCAACTGCATAATTTTGTATTGCTTCTCGTAGTTGGTCAACCCCAGTGAAATTCATGTATAGCTCAAACTCAGTGTCCTTAATTGCAGTATTTGGATTATACACAGGAACAACTCTCTTCACTTTGACCCTTGCCTCTTCACCTTCCTACTCACTACCACTAGTTGAGATAGGACTTGCAGGAACTTCAATATCAGAATCTTCATACATTTCATCCCATGGCTTCATGCCCTTTGTACCAAATTTAGTCACACCATCATCATCAGATGAAAAGGTAGGTTCAATCTCTTCATTAGTCTTTTTCTGTTTCTTGCTTTCCTTGTTCAGGCCTGCCCTTGTCTTCTTCCTACCCAGCCTCTTAGTTGTCTCATCAATCTCTTTGGCCTTTTCAGCATGTACTGGGGTAGAAGCTTGAGTCCCCATATGTTCAACATGCACTTCAACTTCATCATCCAATTGAACTTCACAAATAACTTCTAACTCATTAATCTTTGTTTTCTTAATCTCTTTCTTATGTATCCTAGCATTGATCAACTCTTCATTCCCATCATCATCACTAACATCAGTACACTCAAAATCTGTTTCTTCATGGGAATAATCATCATCAGTTGAATCTTCCATTGGTGCATCAAGTTGCACATCAACAACATCAACTTCCACCTCAACTACCTGCTCAAAATCCCCTCAAGTGGTAAGACTTCATCAATAGAGTGGTCACAATATAGATCAACTATCTCATATTTCTCACCCTCCTCAACTAGTAACCTAATACTATGGTCATCACATATTAACTCTAAACCAGTACGAATATCCCAACCACTCTTTTTGAAATACACTGCAACATCCTTTTTGTATCCCATTGTCTTAGGTAAGTTGTTTATTTTGTCAACATTGAGCCAATCACCATCAACATCATGATACCGTTTTGTAACACCTCCTCCATAGTGGTATATTGGTTCTTCAATAAACCTACCACCATGATTTAACTCCACAGAAAATAGAACCATCCTGCAACAGGTACAATACACAACATACAGGTAACCATTACATAAATGTATTGAAATAAACAAATACAGTTGCAATATTGAGGTGTTATGGAGCTCAAAGAAGTGCAGTTAACTTCCAACTCTCTACACATGTTAGTTATACATATTTTGTTTATGAGGATAGTTAATTTGTTCCTTTCATGTGAAGAGATGAAGGAGGAACATATATTTTAGTCTTTAACAAACAAGTAGCAGTTTGTTGCCATCACATTTCTTGCTATTTTTTCTTTCCAAATATTAAGGTTTGCTAAACATACTTTTGACATAATTTTTCTTCCAATAATAATTTAAATCTCTAAAGTTTAATACTGAAAAAGATAATCCGAAATAATTATATCCAAGTGTTTTTATTCTTCTTAAAAAACTCATGGACATTATGAAGTTAATGTGTTGAAATAAACAAATACAGTACAAGGTAACCATTATATCAAAGTATTGAAATAAACAAAGGTTCCCATCCCTATTTTTGAAAACTCCCCAAATTGTCTTTATAAAAATCTACACAAAGAACAATCAATCTAAAAAAACCCCTAGATTTTAGTCCCAATCTTGCTAAAATGAAGAGGGAAGAGTTTTTAAAAGCAAAATCGTACGTACCTTAGTACCAACGAAGATCTAAGCCAGAGATTTGCAGGAAAAAACCCTAGATCAATTTTGCAGGAAAAAACCCTAGATTTGCTGGAACCCAAGTTTGCAGATCGACAAATCAGTGAGCCGTGAACGAGGTTGGGAAGAATCTTCAAAACAAAATCATGGTTTCGTTGCTATTTGAAGAGATTTGCAGAAGGAGATCGATTCTCCTTTGTCTCTCTCTCTCTCAACTTCAACTTTTGTGATATGTCTTGGTGTACACATGTTTAACAGAGATATATCTATTTAGCGCGAAAGTCACGTCTCAAAAGCCATGTCATTTTCTTCTTTTTTTCCTTTTCTTTTTTAAGTCCACGTCAGATATTAGCCAAAAAAATGTAACGTCCGTGAGCCATATTTGACAGAATGACCCAATTTAACAATTTTAATTAGTTCAGTTACTTAATTTGAAAAATTAAAAGTTTAATCGTGAATTCGATAAAACGTGCCAACTTCGGTAGCCAAATCCTTAGTTTTGCCATTATATTTTTGTACTTTTTTCGTTTCATATTAAATGTCTTTGACTTTTTTTTTTAAGATGTTTACAAATAAATGTCCTATTTCTATATTAGTAACTATATTTATCATATTTTTTCTCTTATACCCTCACAATCTATTTAATATACTTATTGAGAATGTGAGAGTTACAAAAAAATGTATTTAGAGAATTACTTGCATATAAAAGAGTAATTATTAGGGTCATAAAAAAAAGAAAAAATAATTATTGGGGTCATAGAAAAGTGAAAAAATAATTATTGAAGTCGTATAAAAGTGAAAAAGTAATTATTAGGGTAATACAAAAATGAAAAAATACTTCAATTAATAAATAATTAAAAAAGGTAATTTAAATAAAAGAAAAAACTTTATGAGAAATTATATAATTTTCGAGTAAGATGGTCAAATGAAAGAGTACCTTTCTTCCACTTTACCAAAGTTTTGGACGGACCATTAGTCTTGGTCTTTCTCCCCGTTTCTCTCGGCAAATTTGGGATCCATCCGTCCATTCTTCGATAGGATAGCTTCTGGAAGTGCTATTGATTCAGCTTCTGTTTCTGTTTGTTGGATCAATAATAATTCATTTATTCAGCAGGTTCTGTTGCATTCAGTATTGGTCTATGTATACGTGTATATATATTCAAGAGTGAGAATATGGGTAGGAGCAGATCATCATCATCATCTTCTTCGAACAGATGGAGGTATATAAATCCAGCTTACTATTTGAGGCGACCGAAACGTCTTGCATTACTATTTATAGCCTTTGTCTGTCTCTCTTTCTTCGTCTGGGATCGACAATCTCTGGTCCGAGAGCACGAGGTATTTCTTCTTCTTCTTCTTCTTCTTCTTCTTCTTCTTCTTCTTCTTCTTCTTATCCTTCTCCTTTTCCCCACTTTGAATTCTGCTCGGCTATCTATTTTTGTTTAGTGCATTTGGTAGCTGATTTATTTTAGGGGAAAAAATATTCGTTGTGTTAGATATTCGTATTACTAACATTGTTCCATTGGTGTATCTGATCGGGACGGTAAGTTTCAATTTCGTAGCTCTTGGTAGTACTCGATCTGTTCCCGAATATAGGTAATAGGATTATTATTGACTTTTTGAGGTGAAATTTTCAAGTTCAATGGTCATCATTATACCGAATTATTCCTGGTCATAATCATATGAATCAACAGTCCATCTATGCACGTAAGCCAAAGATAACTTTCATCACAATATAAACACGAGGATGATGACAATGAGATAAGAATTCAATTAAAAGAAAGTAAAGGATAAATTTTTAAAGATTTATAATTTAATTTATCCAGAATTCAATAATGTCCAAATTGTCAACATGATACTTCTTAATAATTTGGACAGAAAAGAAATAATTTTTTTGGTAAATAGTACCCTGTGAATAGTACTTCGGGAATAGTACCCCATGAATAGTACCCTGATATGAAAAGTGCCCCGAATATCCGAGTGAATAATATTTAAGTGAATAGTAATCGGGTGAATAGTAACCCCGTGAATAATAACTCGTGGATAGTACGGCGCATGAAAAGTACCCAAATACCGAGTAAATAATATTATAGTGAATAAGAATAGCAAATAAATAGTAACTTGATTGAATAGTACCCGAGTGAAAATATTGATATTTAATAAGAAAGTTCAGATCAATATTTCAATGAAACGATACTGGATGAACCGCAAAATTCAAGGATATTTCACTAATTTCAAGGATTATAAAAGCAATACTTATCATAGTAAGTTTAAATTTAAGAATATGAAAAGAAATAACATACAAAATCAAGAATGGATTTTCACCATCATACAGACTTAATCCGCGTGAGCAGGTTTATTCCACATATTAAAGGATGAATACTGAAAAATAGTATTCCTTATGAATACGAAAGAAATAATACCTCTTACCTTAGTAGAAGACTGGATCTTTATGATAGTGAAGTAGCGAATACTCTTCTTCTTGCTCTCTATAGTTTCTCTCTCTATAGAGTCTCTTGTGAATCTCAGTGAATTGATATTAATTGATATCAATTAATCTAGTTCTAGCCAATATAATTATCAAAATTGTAAGCTATCTAAATACCATTTCTAATTACAAGATCTAATGCTTTAAAAAGTTAAATGAATCGCATCAATTTTAAAATTGAAAATATCTTAGGTTGACTTTGAAAAGTCAAACTTGATCTATATATATCTTGGGACCAAGAGAGTATCATCTAGCGGTATTGATGGTCTTTTTTGCATAACAAGTTAGATTTAGGTGGTGTTTGTTTACCTTTTAATACTTCTTAACAACTTCACATCTTATTCGGTAAGAGGGTAAAGTTGTTTGTTAAAATTTTGTTTGCCTTTTATTGTCTCTTAACCGGTAAGAGGAAGATATAAATCTAAATTATTAAGAGTTGTCTCTTAATGAAAAATTTAAATTTATGGTACCTCTATAAATATTGTACTCCCTCCATTCCAAATTTTAAAATCATTATTGATTTTTGAAAAGTCAATTTGAGATATTTTTAAATTTAAAAGTCATTAAAGATGTTTTATACTTTTTAGTTACCAAAGTTCAGATGTTATTTCACTCAGATGATCTAATTTATTAAGATATACTAACCATTCAGATCTTAATTACTCAGTTTTATCAAACACTTTAGGCCTTAGGGTTGGATATATATGGGCGATATTGAAATTTCCTTTCCATTAGTACTGCTTCTGTCCTATCATTTGCTATTAAAAAATTTAACTGAAGCCATTTGTCCTGTGCAGCAAGCATACACTCAATCAGAAGAATCAAGATTACTTGCTTATCCACGTTGAACCTATATACCTTCTTTGCAGCGAATGGTTGCTTAATATAATCCAAAGACAACTTATTTACATTTTTTTAATCAGGTTGAATACGTTATAGTTTTGTTGTACAAATTATCAACTAAAGTCAAAATGAAGAGAATGAGTATGATCACAACTATATGAAGGTAACTCACCCAAAGCAGACATATGTTTTTGCAAGTTACCAAGTGATAAATCCATTTATCAAGGATGCTCTCACAATTTACTGAGTGTGATGTATTTGATTATTTTTTCTTTATTTCTATTCTTTTATATGCACGTGAAGCTAGTTGAGGCATGCCTAATGTGCTACATGGTGGGTCACCAACTAAATGTTGTTAGTCTTTTTAGTTATTGTCTTACTCATGGCACAAGGCTCCGACAAATAGTAGGGTCTATTTTTTTTCTTTTATTATTTAATTTGTTTTATTTTTTTTAGTTCTCTTCTTGCCTTCCTATTTTTACACGCCGACTTTAACTAGTTTTGGAATAAAAGACATTGTTTAATTGAGACTTTTTAGTTACTGTCATCCATTGATGAACATGTGACATACCTAGAGTATCTACACTGATACTTTTGAAGTTCGGATTACACTTGAGATTTGTTTTGAAAGCTTGCTGCAGCTTCTTATAAATGAATAAAAACTGGAAAGCTGGTAGATAGCAATTAAGGGGGTCACTGAATACTTCGTATTGCTGTTATTATGTTTCGGATGATGACCACTTTGTTGGAGTTCTGAGTTCCCCATGTTCAGATAAGTGGTAAGAAAAAAAATTTAAATATTGGACCCCAAAATTTCAGTTGGAGTTTCTCAAAAGAATGGTAAATAAAAATAACTGGACTTCTTTGCTAGTCAAGAAACCATTTTCTTTGGGTCTTCCTTGGGCTAGAAAGGGTTGCCACTTCGTAATACTGGGTCAGGCCTTTGTAGTTGTTAGTTGTCTTGGTACGAAAAATCCTCTAGGTTTGTTAGTACTAGTTGAACAGGTGAGGGGTAGTACTTAAGTTTATGCAAAACTGGTAGTACCCCAGTTTATGTACTTAGTGGGTTTTTGATGCCTTTCTCTTGAATTTAATTTTTATCTTAAATTTAATTTATATAAGATGGGGGAGGGAGATCCAGACCCACACTACCGGTATTGCAGTTTCTTTTCACTTCCGCAGGTACTAACTCTCCCTTAGTGCTCTTATGCCCTCTTTTGTTGTGGATGGCACACATTGTTGACTATCGAATATTATTTTGAGCGCAGGAGGAAAATGATGCAGAAGTAAACACTTATTTGTTGGGCATCTATAGATATCTATGAAAGTAATAGCACCATACTAATTTTTGTGACGGAGACTCGTAGTCATGCCATCTCTTTGACATGCACATTTTGATTTGTTCAATATGTAATTGTTATGCCATAAAGAATTAGGGAAAGAAAATGGAGTTTCAGATACTGATTTCCCATATAGAACATAGCGGAGTATTGATATATATAATATGTCATCTCTCCCTAATTACAGTATTCGTCATGGCATGGATATCTATTTGTCTTGCTACTTGTTATTGTTTAACAAATTTTGTCTGGTTTTCAGGTCCAGGTCGCTCATTTGAATGAAGTGCTACTTCGATTGCAAAATTTGGTTCCACATTCTATTTTTTATCCTTGACTTATTCTTGGGATATGATTTTTTATTTCTTCTGGTTCAATTAAAAAAGAGATATTTTGAACTTTTTGGCGTGCCCTTTCCTGGTGCCTTGAGATTTTATTGCTCATTTTATTTTACAATTATTTTGTTGATAGTTTTTTTTTGTTACTCATTCCAATTATAATTGTGACCCTAATTTTTTAAAAACTTCAGAAATCTTATGGCTAGCACCTTACAATTTTTGGGGCTTTCTATTCTAGGTCAGAAATTCAATTCTAAATAGATGTATATCAAAATTAGTCAAGTACTATTCTGAGATTTTCTTGCTTTTATATATATATATATATATATATATATATATATATATATATATATATATTCACATTTTCTAGAGAAACAACTGTATATTTTCTGTTTTATAAGTATTTTTTCCTCTTCCATTTACTGTATTGTTTTCTTGCTAGATCCGTGGCCTTGGTGGAAATGAATAGGATAATTTTACTTAATTATAGAAATAAAATAAAATTAATACATTATACTAGTCTTATCTTATTTATTTTTTCTCGTGGCTTAACTTTTTGGGTCTTAATATCAATTTTAACTTGCAGCTGGAAAATTCAAAGAATGTTCAAGATGTTTCAGGTGGAAATAGTACCTTTTTTGGCAAAGATAGTGATGTACTTAAAAAAAATAAAGCGCATTCAAATTTGACCATATTGAGGTTCAACAGAGAGAAAAGTAAAAAGCGCTATGCTTCATGCATGGACTCATATATGAAAAAATATGCATTGGGGTCAAGATGAAACTTGAATACATATACGATGATGAAAGGTATTTTATTTTTATTGGATCCATCTTTTTTCTTTATTCTCTTGACCAGAATTCTGTGTTTGTGGTTGTTAAAGTTAGTAGCTTATTTCTAATTTATTTAAAGTTGGTGAAGTGATAGTTCCGTACCAACCATCTGTATTTTTTTTGGGCTAAATTTTCTTGTTATGTTTTGTCTTTGAAGTTCTTTGAATAAGCATTCGTACAATATTTTTACTAACATGCATTCTTTTGTTATCAGCCACAGTCGAAGAATGGTGTTAATAGCTTTGGTGGTCTTGGGGCGACTCTTGTAGACTCTCTTGACACTTTATATATAATGGGTCTGGACGAGCAGTTTCAAAGAGCTAGAGAGTGAGTTTCAGTTCTTTTTTTTTTTTTTTTTGCGAGTGATGACACAGACATATGAATCAGAGAATTGGATCCTGAACCACCAACCATTCTGTAGGTCTGTAATTCCTGTATGAGGGTGTACCAGGGTAAAGATATTATAATAGAACTTATCAATAAAAGAAAGAAAATTATAATTGTTGAACTTGAATAAAAAAGGCATTACAATTGCAATTTTGTACTCCTATGCCTTTTTTCTCTACTTAATTTAAAATATTCACTCTCTCTAAAGAATTCAAAGTATGCTTTTATCTGAAATGGGTCAAGTTTAACGAACTAGCTCATATGCAAGAGTTTTCACTTTCAGGGTTTTTTCAACTCGGATAAATCCCTTACAACCTCTGAAAGATCCAGATAAATAAAAGGGCTCGCCCCTTTTTGGCGCTTCTATTGAAATTATTTACTTTTAAAAAAAAAAGGCAATTAAGAAAAATAAAGGATAGTCTAGGAGCATTTACTGCATTCTAATTTGATGTCCTACTTTAAGACCCTTAAAAACCTTACCACCGCGATGTTGACTAGTTTAATAAATTCTCCTTATAATTCCATGTCAATTGAAAGATATTTAATGCATTTATGGGTCGGTAAATTGATCTTTATATATATATCTGTTTTAATGTTATGGTTTATTGTTTCTATGATGTGCCATCATGGCAATGCCCAATTTTTTTTACAGGACGATGTTTTTTTGTAGCCAATCTTATGTTAATCTCAGCTATATCTTTATATTTTCCCATGCATGTTAATTCTGATTAAACTAGAATCCTGCTTCTTGCAGCGGAGTCACATTGTTGTTTCCTAATGCTATATATTATGAAGTAAATAACTAACTGAAGGATTTTACCTGGCCTTATGAGTTTGGATAAAACCACCAAATACTTTTTTTACAACATCCCCTATGCTGACTCTCTGTATTTCCCTGTTTTTTAAATGGTTGGATCTAGGCAGCCCGGATGATTTTCAACTTTAATTTTCTGATGGCAAAGTCGCCACTAAAACAAGTTTATTAAACGGTTGGATCTAGGAAATCTGGGACGAATAGTTTTATTTTATTATGGTGAAAAGAAATTAATATTGGAAGCATAATAAGCATATCAGAAGGTTAGTTTTATGCATCATTTTGACCTAGTTGAACTTTTAGGCTCACAGCGTAAACATTCCGGTGTGGTGGTAGTTGAAAGCTTCATCTGCTCTAAATGCTGCTGGCTGTGGAGCACTGATTCAGACATGGACACGACACGATACAATACGTGTTTGATACGACATTTTCCAAAAAAAAAAAAAAAAAAGGACACGATACGTAGGGGACACGTTCAATTATATATATATACAAGTAATTGTCCGTGCCTTCAGGCATGACGTAACGAAATCCTCCCTCTCTTTCCGTTTCAACAATTTGAAAATTAAAATGAATTGTTTTTCCGCCCAAATTCAAATTGGGTTCTATCTTATTATTATTATTATTATTATTATTATTATTATTATTATTATTATTATTATTATTATTATTATTATTATTATTATTATTATTATTATTATATATATAATATACTATAAATGTATTTTTTACAATAAATAATTTAATTATTAATAGAGCATAATAAAAACTTAAACAAATTTATAACATACCCATTTTAGATAGGTCTCACGGTCTATTTACAAATTTATAACATATGCAACATACAACATATGGTCCATTCAAATGTACAGATTTGAAGGAATTATGTTTAAAAGGTACCGATTGCATATGGTTACCCTCAATTAACTTTTATCTTGCAATTTAAGTATTGGAGTTTTTATTTTAAAAATTTTATCCCTTGCGTGACCAAGGCGAGTCGAGACGTGTCCAAGGCATGCCCGAGTTTTTTTTAAAAAAAAAGAAAAGAAAAAAGGGAAGCTCACGAACACGTGTCAGGTGTGTCATAGGTATGCCGGAGCGAATTCGTGCTGACACAAATTTGTGGGCTTCAGGATGTGTTTGTGCTTCCTAGGCTACTGACTACATGTTCTATATTTAACGGGATATATAGAGCAATGTCTCCTATGGAGCCTTGGAAATGTGGCCTTTATTGTTGCAAGTTCAAAGTCTCATGTAGATTACTTGATAGAAGATACTGTAGAAAACAAAGTGTTTATGCCAGTTAATCAAAGTCTTTTTCTACTTATCAAAAATAAAAAATCAAGCTTTTCCTGAAATTTTGATGTGCATTACCATTCTCATGTTTATTCTGCTTAATCCATAGGACTGACTAGGTTAGGGCCTTTGAACATAGTTAAATAATACTCCCTTCGTCCAAGGATAAATCTCAACAACTTTTATAATCAAATTAATAATCATATATATTTCGATTTTCTAAATCGCGACCCTTTCTTGGATATGCTCAGTCTGGGTATAAATGTTATGACGTGAAATCCATGAGACTCGATGTATCCTTGAATGGGTCGCTTCTACTAAATTATATGTATGTATCTTTGTATGCATGTAAAAGACTAACGCAATTTTATTGTTTTAAAAATAGTCAATTACCCCGTAAAAGTCAATAAAAGGACATTTATACTTTTACCGAGGAAATAACTTTTTTCTCCTAACGCAAGAAGTGCCCATAGCTACATAGAGAGAGAACATAGGCTCGATGTGTATTTGAATAATCTAAAATAGATACAAAATCTAAAAAGAAGACCTTCTATCACGTGCCAGATTGTGAGGTATTTGGTATTATATTCGATATCAATTAAAGAGTTGACTTAATAAGACATAAGAGATTTTCTATACCAACTTACTATCCTTTCCCAAATTTGAGTTGATTTTTCTCAATTTTCAACAAATTCCCCCATTAACTCATAAATTAATGAAGAAAAAGAAAATATTCATTGATCACGGGCCGTGCAGGTTGTTAAAGGTGGCGCTGGAGAAGGGCAAGGTGATGCCTTAACGCTGGGCTGCTAAGGTTCACGCCTTGACAGCTGGCACAAGTTAAGTGATTAAGTCATTTTTTACTCATAACTATCATAATCCTTGGACTTTTCCGATTACCCAACCCATGACCCTACTCCTTTGAACGACAGTAATGCTCATGAGAGAGATAGAAATGAGTCAAATGACTTTATATACTTAATGAATTTGCTTGAGCTATGACTATTAGAGTAGAGAGTGGAGACTTTTAATTTTGGCTTGCTATGTGGTGTTATTTAAATACTTGTTGAACTCGTAATATGTTATTACTTGGTTGATTCTTTATTTTTTACGTGATGGTTGTTGACTTGTTCTACTAGTTTTTAATGTCAAAACATTTATTTTTGAATTTTGATCGTGGAATTTTCATATAATTGTGTATTTAATGGTATTGCATAGTGTTAAATTGTTATGTTTTGGATTTTAATGTATATAAATTTTATTGTTCAATATACTTTTGAAGTAAAACAAATAATGTATAAAGTGCACATTGTTAATGATACGGCACCATGACAACTATGCTCTTATCTACACTTTCACCTCATTCGGCTTTGAGGAGCTATTTTATTTTTCTTTTTATCCGTGTGTTCATGACCATTCCTAATACTCGATCATTCTGTAGTCTAGTATAGAAAACTGGTGATAAAAACTTTTGAGGTGAAGTTCAATATTCTTTTGATTCCTCAACTGCTTGTATTCCAACTAATTTCAATAGCTTATTTGCCTTTTCCTTACCTTCTACTTTACTTTTAATCTTCCATATACATCATAGCATCTGTTAGTAATGGTAGCTAAAGTTCCCATTTCTTTTTTATTGAAGTATACTACCATTCACTCGATATATCTACTCAATTATAGTTGTTTAATTGTTATCTCTCTCTTTTATCTTATCTGCCACTTCTATATTCCATTTCCCAACAGTATTATCGTTTCATAAATGCATACGTAATAATGATAAGAATAAAAGTCGTACCCAATGCACAAGTCTCCTGCAAATACTTGGGTCTGGGGAGGGTTATATAGTTAGAATAGTAACAAGAAATGCAATCTTTTGAATGGTTCTTTATATATGTGTGTATGTGTGTGTCAAATATGAACATGCTGTTTATTGCAGGTGGGTTGCAAACTCGTTGGATTTCAACAAGAACTATGATGCAAGTGTTTTTGAGACGACCGTAAGGTTACTTTGTCAGGTTTACTATGTCATTTTTCAGTATTGCTTATTGTTCTTCTCCTATGGCTATGGTATATGCAAGTTATATGCACTTATACATTTGTGTGTTTTACTATCAGCATAGGGTAGAAACAGCTAATTTTCTGTGCTGACTATCATGTCTGGTTTCAACAATTTAGAGTTGTGGGTGGACTTCTTAGTGCATTTGATCTTTCCGGGGATAAAGTTTTTCTTGAAAAGGCTAAAGACATTGCTGACAGACTCCTTCCTGCATGGGATACACCTTCTGGCATCCCTTATAACATTATTAACTTGGCTCATGGAAACGCACATAACCCTGGTTGGACAGGGGTGAGTTCTGAACTAAGTAAATATGCAGTTCAATATTCTCTATGGTTGACATATACTTGATTCAAGTCTTTGATGTTATGTTTACAATTGTAAAAAAAAAAAAGAAAAGGAAATGATTTTTTTCCCTCTTTTTTTGGGTTATGTTTTACTAGGTTATTTCATTAATTTGTCAATCTATAATTTATGCTCATACTTAAGAGGGGAGCCCTGTCTACTAGCCCTTGGATGAGTCAAAAATATTCTCTGCAAATGCTGCTTTAGTTCTTTGCAAGCTCAGCTATTTTTTATTTTCTTTTTAGATTTGTCACTTGCTGTTTTTATTCTGTGACGGCATATTTAGTCCTGCTTTCTATCATATAATCAATTTAGGTTTATGTCAGGGAGGTTCTTACTATGGACTATGGAGACTATTTTTTGTAAAATCTCAGTCGATTTGCAATGATATTTTATAGGATGACGATGAGGCCAACAGTGCTATATGAAGCTTAGTGTTAGTCCACATGTGAATAAGATAGGAGTTGCTGAGATGCGAAATTTAAGATGGATGTGGTCGTTCAATTAATAGTCAGCTGCGGGTTAAGAAGCCTCGTAGTCAAACTTAACAAATCTATGTTTTCTATGTTCAATCGGTTACCAATTGCTTGGATGCGTTTGAAAGCCTCGAGATGATTAGAAATCGAGAAGCCTTTTTATCCTGTTGGTTGGGTTTAACTGAAAATGAACCAAATATAATAATGAATAAAAGTTCAACGGTAAATAGAAACACATCACCTATGTACAAATGATTAACCATATATAAAATAAAGATAAAAAAATGTAAAAGAAATCACTAAAGAAAAATAATAGGACAAAAAGAAAAGAAAAGAATAATAAAATTAAAACAAATAGAATAAAAAGATTCAAAAACATTAAAAGAAAATTACAAAAAGACATTAATTAAATAGACAAAGAATGCAATAATATAATTATATAAATAAAAAGATAATAAACATCAGAAAGTGTTCCAACTTACTATATGCGAATTACCCTTCTCGACTCACTCCTATTATAGGCCATGTTGTCAATTATATTCCATTTATTAAATTATATGTATAACAGTTTGTTTCTTTTTGCATATCTTATTCTTGTTCTAGTTTTACATTTGTCTCATATCTTTTTCTTTGTTTTAGTATTACTAATTTATTATTATTGCTAATTTTAATTTTTTCCCTCCATCTTGCCCCTCCCCTTTTCTTCTTTATTTTCTTTTTAGCATTTTATATCTCTCTCTCTCTCTATATATATATATATATAGTGCGGATCTTATTTTCATATCATCAACTCACCCGAGCTCACCCCTCCTTTAGCAGCGGACGGACCCGCAACGGTTCGGTCATATACAACCGTCGTCTATACTTTTAGCGACGGACAGCATATAGCGTCGCTAAAAATATAGACGAACCGTCGCCGGGTCCGTCGCTGAAGGGGGTAAGCTCGGGTAAGTTGGATAAGGGGTGAGCTTAAGATCCGGACTCTATATATATATATACACGTGTTTTTTCTTTTAGTAATTTATTTTATTTATCGCCCTTCACTTATATTTTTTTAGTTTAATTACTTCCATTTTATCAGTTTCTTAATTATTTTTTTTATATTTTCCATTTTTCTCCTGCCTTTTCTGCTTTACGATTACAAATGAGATTTCATTTTTGGCCTGCCTCAACTATTTTTGGATAAGAGGCATCGTTGAGTTGAGTTGAGTATTATTCTATTTCTTGGTTCTCTTAGAATCTACTTACACTTCATTTTATCTTTTCCTCTGATACTAGATATAGGAGAAACAACTTCATGTTTAGCTCTCTCTTCTGTCGTAGCATCACTAATTCTTGCACATTTTTTCCTATTAAACCATATTTCTATCCCATGCATGAACAACTATGTTTTGATATCTTGAAATAAATCCATTATCTCTATAAAAAATTGAGAACTAATATTTCATTTCTTAAAATTTTCAAATTCCTTGTTCTCAGGGTGACAGTATCCTGGCAGATTCTGGCACAGAGCAGCTGGAATTTATTGCTCTTTCTCAGAGGACAGGAGACCCAAAGTATCAGCAAAAGGTATATATCTGTTCTTATTATTTCACACAGATTGGAGTATTCTCACTGTCATCCTATTTCTCATATATGCTAAAGATTTAATGAATAAAGATATGTCACCATATGGAGTGCACTAAAGAATACATCTTTTGTCTGTACAGAGAATTGTTTATTTTAAAATAAACATTTATAGTTTTGTGGTAAAGAGTAGGTTATCGCCTTTTACTTTAGGGTACTTTTGGGGTTAGTATCTTCGCACCAAACTTAGTAGCGTATCATTATTTTTCAGGCAGAGAATGTTATTGCACAGCTTAGTAAGACCTTTCCTGCTGATGGGTTGCTTCCCATATATATAAATCCACATAAAGGGACAACATCTTACTCAACTATAACCTTTGGAGCCATGGGGGACAGGTACTGACCAGTTGTTATTTCAGTATGATGCATATGAGCTTTGGTGTGCTTTTTTTATGTCAATATTGGTGATGACCGTCTTCTTCTCTTGCCCTTTGTTTCTGTTAGAAACAAAACTAATTTTTCTTTGCGAGTTTGATGGAGATGTGATTCTGATTTGCAGCTTTTACGTGTATTTACTTAAAGTTTGGATACAGGGAAACAGAACTGCTGCTGTAAAGCATTATAGGTAGGAAGCTATTATTATTAGCTTTTTATTTTTTCATTTTTCAGAAACTTTATTATGTACATCAATCATGTTATCAATCAACTTGAAGTGTTGGTTATCATGCAGTCTATATGGGCTCATTATTTTAGTTCTTCTGGAACTTCAGAATAAGATTTACAATTTTATGTGCCGCATTATGCATGTTATAAGCTGACCCAACTCTTTTTAGCATAATATTTTAATACTATATCAACACTTGGTGAAAGTTTCCAGGAGCTTATCCGTCTGATAGTAATTGAGAAGTACTCTTATTTTTCTTCAGGTCTGTTTTTGAAAAAGAATACAGATAGTGTTTTTGATTCTGTCTATGTCCTATGTTGATTATAACTTGATGGACTTTTGGAACTTTTGATGGTCCAACTAAATTGTGTTAAGAAAAATAACCGCATTTCCTGATGAAACTGTCTTGGAATTTTGGAAACAGAGAAATGTGTGAGGCATCAATGAAAGGCTTACTAAGCTTCATTCGGAGAACTAAACCATCATCTTTCGCTTATATTGCTGAGAAGATGGGAGATTCTTTTACTGACAAGGTATTACATGAGTGCCAATGTGCCATATAGGTGTTGCAGAGCTTCATTAGGAACTTACTTATTGAAATTTGAGTTTTTTCGCTTTCTTTTAATTACGTGCAGATGGATGAATTAGCTTGTTTTGCTCCAGGAATGATAGCATTAGGGTCATCTGGTTATGATCCTGACAACTCTCAGAAATTCCTATCACTGGCAGAAGAGGTAATTCATAAATTCTCATTGAACAGAAATGTATACTTTAGGATAATGCTAGGGGTCTCAAAAATTTGTCTCAAATGAAGTGGCATTGAACAAGACAAATGATACTTTATGGTATATCCAGGAGATTAGTAATTAGTATTACCCTATATTTTATTGTAAATGTAACATGATCTCTGGCATAAACATGTCTTAATTTGATCAAAATGTTGTTCAATTTATAATCTTTCTGAGAGCTTTTTGTCAAGTGCATTCTTGTTCTTTTACTTGATAAATTTTAATAAGTAATTATGACAAGTTTCTAATAAAAAATCAATTTTTTGATTGCACATGCTTCCTGTTTTTATGTAGCATGTTGGTATACATATATTTATCTTCTTTAATTCTTGTGTGCTCAACATTAATTATTTAAATGTTTCTTTCTCCATTCTTGTGCACCTAAAGAATCATTGTTTTCATTTCTTTCTCCGAAATGATAACTTATGAAATACTTGCTCTGTTCCAAAAGACTCACTCCATTCATTTTTAATTGACATTTTGGAAGAAAATACAAAGATAAGAAATGTAATTAGTGATTTGTATTGATTAAAAAATGGGTATAAAATCTCAAGATTACCCTTCTAAAACTCATTGGAAAAGATGAAAAAGAAACAAATTAATATTTAATGTAGTCATAATATGGAAAACCAAGTGAATAATGTTTTCTTGAAATCTACAAACGACAAATACAAAGGAACCAATTTCACTCTCTAAAAAGACAATAAAAGGAATACAGGGAGTATAAGATTAAGTTTTACTTTTCAAAGTCAATTTGAGGTGTTTTAAATTTGATTCGATTCATTTAACTTTTGAAAATAATAAATCGTGTATTTACTAGTACTTAGTTTACAATTTTCATAATTGTATCGTCTAAAAGGCTAAAACTAAGTTAATTCATATCAATTTTGAATTTCAAAATATGTTAAATTGACTTCAAAAAGAAAATAGTTTATATTATATTATGGAACGGAGGGAGTATTATTTTTATTCTCTCTCTAAAAGCTTTCGTAAAATCTTCTTACCTTAAGACCTTGATCCCAGTACTGCAATTTATTCCTCTATCATGCTGAAAAATAGGAGGTTTAGACAACTGTCAGATGTCAACAGTCAACTCAAAGGTTTCCATTTTTCCCTATATTGTATTCTATTTCTTTGTTTTTATGTTCAAATTTGGACAGTTGGCTTTTAAAAAAATGGCTCACGATTTAATATTATAAAAGTAGCCTGTACAATCAATTGTGCCATTGGGGCTCCTCCTTCAACCGGCAAATATGCTCTCTGAAAGATTAATCCGGCAATATTGTGGAAATCCTTCATGTTAGTGCTATCAGTTCCATCTTTTAAAGTTAAAATAGTAGGGATGATGCAGGATTTGTCATGGATAATAACTTGAATTATGTTTTTCTAGCTCCCGCTTTTCAGAAACAAAGATTAGCTTGTTTATTGCATTGGACTTCAAGGGCTTACTTGATTACTATGAATGCAACACATTTCCAATGGTGTTTTGAAGCTTCGTGACTGGGTTTCTTTGGCCTCTGTATGCAGCTAGCTTGGACATGCTATAATTTCTATCAGTCGACGCCAACAAAACTGGCTGGCGAGAACTATTTTTTCCATGCAGGGCAGGTTAGTTACTCCGTTCTTGTGATGATTTTTTAAAAAGTCGTCACTTAACAGTTTTTGCATGCTCAAAATTTTCAGGACATGAGTGTGGGTACATCATGGAATATAACGAGGCCAGAGACAGTTGAATCTCTATTTTACCTCTGGCGTCTGACTGGCAACAAGACATACCAAGAGTGGGGTTGGAACATTTTTCAAGCATTTGAGAAGAACTCACGCATAGAGTCGGGATAGGTTGGATTGAAGGATGTAAGTACTCTAGCCCTTGATTTTAGATTGTTTCTAAAATGTTAACATCAGGTTACCGTATGTAGAGTAGGAGATATTAATATTCTAGACAGGAGGCGGGCGCCTAGGCGGAATTTTTTATTTTAAATCAATTTTAATATTTTCTCTTACATTTATCCAGACAAAACAATAATATAAAGCAAAACAATCTATAATAAAGATAATAAAGGCTTTTGCTTAAAGTTCAAACACATCCATATTGCTAATGTCAAAGTTCAAATACAAACATGTAATTGTTCAAAGTTCAAACATATTTTTAACGTATTAGTTTTATTCATAAATAAGATTGCTATTAAATAATAAAATTTCAAATTTCAAGAATTTAATCCAATATTAAAACTTAAGAAACTAAACATAAATAAATTTAAGAATTATATTGAATTAAATTAAATATTACAAATGTATCATCATATTTATATAATTTGAAGTTGGTACAAATTCAAAAAATTACAACTATAATAAAATTATTCATTTTGACTTGATATTATTCACTTCTTGTTGTGATTTGATATGCTACAACATGTATTATGAATATGGTAAATCATTAGAAAAATAAATATATTAAGATCTGATTTGGGTAGTTATTAAAATAATAAAAAAAACTTCTTCGACTAGACCACACTTAGGTCCCGCCTAATTTCCTGAAGTGATTTTTTTGTCGCCTTGGGCCTAGGTGAGGTGCCAGGAGGCCTAACGCCTAGGCGGGGATTTTTAGTTAATATTATTGGTGGCAATGCTCTTGTGCTAGTGTTGTTTGAGTTCACTAACTTAACCTTGATTTGATTTGTTGTTCTCTGATCTAGAAGCAACTTATTGGATTGTCTTCATCTCAACTGATTGAGGCGTGATTATTATTGTTTTTTATGCAGTATATTTATTTTCTCTTAAAAATTAGTCTTCTGATAGCGGAAGAGCAATGCATGCTCAAATATGTAAATTGGTGGAGGTGCAAGCAGTAATTTTAAATGATTTATATGCAACTTTATCAAAGTGCTGATTGGTGGTGGTGTTTCCCAGGTTAATAGCGGTGTCCAAGACAATATGATGCAAAGCTTCTTTCTTGCAGAAACACTCAAATATCTGTATCTTCTGTTCTCACCCACTACAGTTATTTCGTTGGATGAGTGGGTTTTCAACACAGAAGCTCACTCTCTAAGAATTGTCACACGAGGACATGGTCCAGTTCCAGGTCCAGGTCCAGGAGAGAAAAAAAGTGAATCAGATGATAGGAAACAACAAGAACAGAATTTCAAGTTGCGTGCAAGGAAAGAAGGTCGATTTGGTCTCTGATAAATAATAATTCTTTGGGCTCAAACCACGGGAAATGAAAGAGGTGGTGGAAGATTGTGATAATTAATGCCGGAGAACTGCCGCCCGTCCGCCCGCTCGCCCGCTCGCTCAAAATGGTGAGTAGGTGAAAATGATTATTTTCTGTTATCAATTTATCAGTTTCTTAAATAAATAAAAGAAAGAAACAGCCCAGATTTAATCAACGGTCAACACCCAGTTTACCTTTTAGAAATTGTTAATTAACTAATTAATTCAAAACTCGACAACTGTGTTGGTTTCAACTTTAAACCACCACCACCAAAGAAAAGCAATGAAGACCCTTTGTAGGCTTTCTCACCGGCTCCCTCAGGCCTCAGGTTCAGGTTTTGTTTTTCTTTTTATTGTAAATTTAATTATTATTAATTAGATAATACTACTATGTTACTCCATTTTTTATATACTTGTATTTAGAGGTGACTGTAAATGGATTGACTTAATGAATAATGATAAAATTTAACAGGATAGGTGAATAAATTTAAATGGATTTGAGTTAAACCTATCAACTAATTGAACCACAGTGAGAGGAATTAAAGCGAGATAGAGATAGAGATAGAGATAGATATAGATATATAGATAGATAGTCGGGAATATTTCGAAGCTACTTCCCAATTCCAAACTAACTAGGTAATTAAAGTAATAAGTTACCGTGAGAGAATTAAAAAAGAGTTCGCATCAGTGTATTTGAATCTCACGTATTTGTATTTTTAACCTTCAATGATGAGTAAAAATACAAATAAATAAAATTTAAATATACTCATGTTCAATTTTTATGTCCATAAAGAGTTTTTGATTAAAATCTTGATTCCTTTTTCTTTTCAATTAATACCTTCCTAGTTTGGGGAGTAAGTTTTGACACACACACACACACACACACACACACACACACACATATATATATATATATATATATATATATATATATATATATATATATATATATATTCTACCAACCAAACTTTTACGAATTTAGTCAATACAAATCACGCAATAAAATAAAGAGAAAAAAATAATATAAAATTTAATGTGGAAATTGTTTAAAAAAAAAAATTACAAGTCAAACCCCGAATTTCTACTATATCAAAATAATGGGATAAGGTTCAAAAATACCTCTGATATTTTTCTCAATGTCTACTGAGCACCTTATACTTTTTTTTTGTCCAAAAATATTCTTAACGTTACAATTTTTAGGTCATTCGTGCCCCTGCCGTTAACAGCTGTGCCAACTAGACAAACAGTGATGACGTGGTAGGGGAATGGAGGGTTAAATATAAAACATATTCTAAATAGAATTTTATATATCATTTAATCAAAATAAAAAATACTAAAATTCAAAATAAAAAAAAGCATAACATATTTATATCATTTAATCAAAATACTAAAATTCAAAACATAACATATTTATATCAAATACTAATTAAAAAAAATACTACAATTCTAATTAAAAAAATACTTAAATATTAGAAAAAATCAAATTAAAAAATACTAAAAATACTTAAATTCAAATTATGTTGTTAATTAATCAAAACAACAAAAATTCAAATTACATCATTAAAATACTAAAATCATAACATTAATATTTTGTAATATTTTGAATTTACAAAATTACGTTATCAATTTTTTAATATTCAAACTATTCAATTTTAGTAATATTTTGAATATTTTGTATATTACTAAAATATATTACTAAAATATTTTGAATATTAAGGTTAATATATTGTGAATATTAAAAAATATTTTAGTAATAACGTTATTTTAGTAATAACGTTATTTTAGTAATAACGTTGAATATTTTGAATATTTTAGTAATAACGTTGAATATTTTGAATATTACTAAAATATTAAAAAATATTTTAATAATAACGTTATTTAGATTATATAAAATATTCAAAATTTTACTAAAATAATATTATTACTAAAATAACGTTATTTTTTTTACTAATATTTTTTAATATTCAAAATATATCAATGTTAATGTTTTATATATTTTTAGTTACGTTAATTAAAATAGTATTTTATGATATTAGTTACGTTAATTAAAATAGTATTTTATGATATTAATCATAACATAATAGTATTTTTGTAATATTTCATTAATATTAAAATAGTATTTTATGATATTAATGTTATTACTAAAATACTATTTTGAAATACTATTTTAATTAACGTTAACAGAAATGTTGTACAAAATATTAATGTTATGATTTTAATATTCAAAATATTACAAAATAATTAATGTTATGATTTTAGTATTTTAATGATGTAATTTGATATTACAACACAAGATTTAATGTGAAAAACTCCGAATCTCTAATATATCAAAATAATAGACTTACAATAATTCTTCCAAATTTTACACCCTAAAACTTGAGCTTCCACAATACCGCGACATAACTTTTGGCATGGATTAAAAGCTGTAAAATCCTCCCACCCATAATATAACTTTTTTGCACATAATATAAAAGTTGTAAAAAATAATCTCTTTCACACAAAAACAAAATCAACTCACACCATCACTCAACTCTAAGAATGTTACATGACTTTTATTTGTGCTGCACTTCAATAATTTGTCATATTACTATATTTATAAAGTATCCATAATTCTCCTCTTCTTATTCAAAATAGGATATTTAAAAATAAAGCTTCACAACAAATAAATTTATTTTCAAAATAATACTAACCTAGTAGTGGGTATATTCTGATCTTCCCCAAGAATGGATATTAGTATTATTATGTCGGTGCTCTTCAAGTTTGTAAAACATTTTTTTTTCTGTGTACGCGTATGCCTACTCAACATACAACCTAGTAGATAAAATGCCAAAGTAATAGATATAGAAAATAATTATATCATGGAATTTTTGCTCCAAATATTTTTTTTTTTAAAAAATGTGTAATATTATATTTTGTTTGTATTTCAACGATAAGAAATAAATCCCAATTTTTAAAATTTAATTACCATTAAATTATCATTGAAATACATCCCTATTACTACAAGTAACAAGGCTCTAAAAATTGGCGGACGATGCAAATATGCTTCAATTATGGTATACAGATAAGAAATATTCCAATGAAGAATGATTTCCGAATATGATATTTGTACGTACCAAGTGTAAAAGTTGGACATTTGGCATATATACACACACGATCCGACTCTTTATTGAACCAAAAACAAATTGACTATAGCGATAATTTTTATCTCAACGGTTCAAATCGTCGTCATAGCACTGTACTCGACTTTGTATATTATAACGACAAAAAACGCTGTCGTTATAATCGGTTTGTTTTTTATTCATTTCTTTTGATTAGCTAGAGAGCTGGACCGTATGTGTGTGTGTGTGTATATATATATAGGGAATCCATCCATGGCAACCGGTTGCCATGGATACTGTGCCAACAACCTCTTTTTGGACCGTTGATCAACTTATTGGAAGACTGAGATTGAAATATATTTAAGGTCCAGCCGTGACAAGCTTTACCGGTTTCTATTTAAATAAGAGGTGCCCACATTTCAACATATTGTCAGTATAGTTAAACAAAATGAATATTCATTATTAAAATATTACAATAGGGTTGAGCTTTATGCCAAACTTTTTTTTTTTTTTTTACGCATTTCTCCATTATATATCATGACTTAGCAAATTAAAATAGAATAAAAAAATAAAATTAATATTAAAATATTAGAATATTTGCATAACTAACTTGTACCCAACTTGTACAATTGAGTGAGTTTGAATCAAAATCAAATTTTTTTCCATTTACACTAGTACTAATACATCACTTGGCTAAATTCAAACACTGGTGCAAAATTTTCAGTCCACGTCAGACACGTATCTAAAGCTCCAACTAGACTACTGTATTTTTTTGTTGCTGGTGAGTGATTTTATGTAATGATTCGTTCTATCAAATACCCTTTATTATGCTAAATTTATGAATGTGGGATTTATATAACAATTTTTGTGAAAAAATTTTGATTTTGATTCAAACCCACTCAATTATATGTTCAAATGTTACATGTTTATTCTACTTAATATTTTAATATTAATTTTATTTTTTTATTCTATTTTAATTTGCTAAGTCATGATATATAATGGAGAAATGCGTAAAAAAAAAAATGTAAGCCGGTACAAGCTCAACCGGTTGTAATATTTTAATAATGAATATTCATTTTGTTTAACTATACTGACAATATGTTAAAATGTGGGCCCCTCTTATTTAAATAGAAATCGGTAGAGCTTGTGTGACGTCCCCAAAATAGGTATACATCACCTATTCTGAGTTGTCAAATACATGGTACAGAATACAAATACAATCTTAAATATACAATAAAAGAGAGGCATGAGTTTTAATACAAACATTGTCTTACAGACAATATCCACTCTCGAGAATAAGTCCTCATTACATTTATTAACACACTATTTAATGAATAGTGAGGACTACTAATACTATCATACGGACCAGTCACTCCGGTTCCCCGACTAGTCATTGCCACGTTCTCATTTCCTGAAGAGAACAGTGAAAGAAAGGGTGAGCTCAACTAGCCCAGTAAGAAATATTATGACTAAGATAATGCAGAATAAATTATCATTAGTCTTCAACAATGTTAAACTAATAAAATACAATAGAAATCAAGTTTAACTGCAGCGGAACATGCAATTCATTAAAAGAGTCAAGTAGAGAATAAAATATACTATCTTTTAAGATTTAAAAGGTTTTCATCACTTTTATCGCCGGGACTCAGCTTAATAAATAATCCACATCATCCCTGCACTACGACCAAGGATATTCATTAGTATCACAACCACAATTTATTTATGCACTACGGGCTAAGGATATTTGTGTATTCATTAATGGTCATAATTATGTCAACAACTGTCCATCAATGCACTACGGGCCAATGAAGACTTTTACCACATCATTTGTAACATTACGGTCATGATTACACCGAATAATCACTGGTCATAATCATACCAAGTCCATCTATGCACTACAGCCACAGATGAACTTTCAACAAAATATAAATATGAGGATGATGACAATGATATAAGAATTCAATAAAACAAGTTCAAGAATTAATTTATTCATGAACTAATAACGTCCAAATTGTCAACATGATACTTCTTTTCAGAGAGTAAAATTCAAGAATGCTCGGAAGAATATTTTCATGAAAAGATCTTAGATGAAGCGCAAATATCGAGGATATTTCACTAATTTCATGGAGTATAAAAGTCAAAACTTTAACCAACCGAGTATAATAAATAATGGAATAACAAAAGAAATCACCATGCATGCGGTACTTGCATGGACAAAGTTATTCCAACGAATAATAAATAACGGAACGTGTCAAAGCGTAATACGCGACCGACAAGATATTCCAATGAGAATAATAAAGAATGGAATAACAATGTAAATCACCATGCATGCGAAGATTGTGATGTATAAAAGTTATTCTAATGAATAATAAATAACGGAACCGGTCAGACGTAAAAACGATAGACAAGATATTCCAATGTAATAATAAAAAGACGGAATCAGTCCCAGTAAAACGCACACACAAGATATATTCAAATGTAATAATAAAGAATGGAATAATAACGAGAATTTCACCATGTATGCGGTACTTTGCATAGACAAAGTTATTCCAAAGAGAATAATAAATAATGGAATAACAAAAGAATTTCACCAAGTATGGGGTAGGCCAGCGTATACATGTTATTCCATCGAATAATAAAGAATGGAATAATGAAGTTCTCTTCATGAATATAAGAAGAAAAAAATACCCTTACCTTATAAGAAGAGTACTTTCGACCGGTAGGCGGGGATATACTTGAAGAAACTTCAGACCACGCTTTCAAAGCTTTCTTAAACGCTAAAGAAATACACTCAAGATAGAAGAATAATTCTCTACGTTCTTTCTCTCAGAGTTTCAATTGAATTAAGTAAGAAATAATGAAGGAATGAGCTTCATTTATGAAGAATGGATGAATAAGAACCAATCTATGAGCAGATCGAGATCGATTTACTTTAAACCAGACGGTCCAGATTGGTTTACAATAAAATATAATATATTCTATTTATAATCTAATAAAACGAATAACTTTTAAAAAGATTTTACTATGCAAATACTACGCGAGCACTATTCAAACACTATGCATAATAAAATATAATATATTCTAATTATTGTCTAATAAAACGAATAACTTTATAAAAGTATTTTGTTTTATATAAATTTTTTTACTATTAGTCTAATAAAACGAATAACTTTATAAAAGTATTTCTTTTATATATAAAAAGCTTTTCCATTTTATTACATTAATAATACTAATAAAATAAAACTTCATCATCGTTATTATTATTCACACTATTAATCGAATTGTGTCGCTCCTGTGAAAGAGGGCTTTCCAATAAGGATTTTTCCCTAGCGCATGCAATTAGGTGACCAAACTCTCTCCTGGCATAACTTCAGACATCGTTAATAATGTAAATAATAATATTAATAACTTTGTCATCTCAATTATTGATTTAATAATATATAAAATATCGATAATAATTGAATAAAACCGAATGACTTCTCACGTAAAGATCAATAATCAATACTGGTGCGCTACTATGCAACCACGCGTATTCTCGTATTTTTTTACACCGGGTGTTTCAACAGTTAACGGTAAAACTTCCGCCGTTATTTTAATAAAAATATTTTTGTCGTTTTCTCAATTCGACAATAATTTCGTTGTGGGGTCCACCAATGATTGTGTCGTCGTACGAATATTCTCCGACCAATCGAATATTATAAATAACTTGCGTACTTTGTAAAATTTCTAAATATTACCCATAACTATAACATTATATCAAATTCATTCCATAATATTTAAAAATGATAATTATAGAAAATTCATCTTTATTCATAAAAGTTGGGGTCTTACGGCTTGTCACGGCTGGGCCTTAAATATATTTCAATCTCAGTCTTCCAATAAGTTGATCAACGGTCCAAAAGAGTTGTTGTTGTACGAAATTGATGACAAAGGTTCTTATGGATGGAATCCCATATATATATATATATATATATATATGGGATTCCATCCACGGCAACAACCTATTATATATATATAGGATTCCATCCATGGCAGCCGGTTATCGTGGACATTATTCTAACAACCCTTTCGGATAGTTGATTAACTTATTAAAGTTTAGATTAAATTAAAACATAAAATGTCCAAGATGCGAACTTGTTGTGCCTAAAAAACAAGTTGTACCGGCTTTTATTTTAATAGAAGGGCCCCACATGGTCAACATGTTGTCAGTTTGTTTAAACAAAACAAATTTTTAATATTAAATAATGTCCAACCCAAGACGACTTATGTATTTGTGTGTTTTTTTTATTTTTTATGCATTTCCCCATTATATAGTCGACTCATCATATTTGGTTAACTTAAAAAATATAAAATGGTTTGAATGGTAGAAGTTTGTCTTATTGTAAATTAAAAAAAATAAAAAATTATCAACCGTAAGAAGATGTACCGACTGTGATGTCATTAATTATTCACAAGAGGGAGGGACCTGATCAATTACAATGAATTGGCACTTGATCATGCTCAATTAAAATACTACCTCTTTCTGAATTTTCTATTTAATTAACCAAAACTTAATTAAGATACACAATTACAAAGGTACGTGGGGTTCATATATAAATAAATATGTGTTGTTGCAGTAGCTTAAGGATACGTTATATGTAGTATTTAGAATTACGTAAAACACCACAGTTGGTACAGCTTTTTACGGTTGATAATTTTTTATTTTTTTTAATTCACAGCCGACACAGCTTTTACCGGTCGAGCCATTTTTATATTTTTTTAAGTTAACCAAATATGTTGAGTCAGACTATATAATGGGGGAAATGCATAAAAAAATAAATAAAAAAGGCACAGTCGGTACAAGTTGTGCCGGTTGGACATTATTTAATATTAAAAATTCGTTTTGTTTAAACAAACTGACAACATGTTGACCATGTGGGGCCCTTATATTAAAATAAAAGTCGGTACAACTTGTTTTTTAGACACAACAAGCTGTGCCCGCTGGACATTTTATGTTTCAATCTAAGCCTTCCAATAAGTTGATCAATGATTGCGAAAAGGGTTGTTAGAGCAGTGTCATGTCTACGACAATAGGATTCTTGTGAATGGAATCACATATATATATATATATATATATATATATATATATATATATATAGTGGGTGGGTGGGTGGGTGGGACCCACAGTTTGTATGTACGTGAGCATTATTAAGCAGGTTTCTCTTAATTTTGTTGTGAGACTATATTTTATTATTTTTATTTGTTATCAACATGTGATATTTGTACGAGTTATAGAGATGGAAATTGTTGAGATTATTACGCAAGTATATTGGATTCGTCCTCCGTAGCCCCGCTCTTTTCGTTTGCCAGTGGAAAAACACAATAGGTTATAGGTAGGCGGTAGCAGCAGCCCAAGGAAGTAAGGAGCTGGAAGAAGAAGAAGAAGAAACTCCATGATATTTCTGAAAATGTAAACAATTGTTACAAGAATCAAGATGCAGCAAAGTTTTACAATATTTGACAATTATATCTTAGAAGAATGCTAGACTCATCTTCTGAGAAAAACCAAAAACATTCTGTGTAGGCTACTTATAAGATCCAAGCCCCTACATGAAAAATAAAATGTCCAATTCTCGCAAATAATAAATCTCTAGAGGTGACATGAACCAGAAACGACCACCATTTCAGAATGCCTCCAACCTCTTCATAAGATTCAGCAGAAACATGAATAGGCCAAGTGGTTCTTTTTTGAGACATAGTGGGAAACAAAATCTGCCACAGAAGTAGAAGAACTAGTAGGAATGTTTGCAGGAACAAGTATCTGAGTCTTTCCCCAAGCAATTCTCTTACCAGCCACATTGGCATAGAACAAGCCTGAGATGGCTGGAACAAAAACATCACTCTGAGAGCTAATGTAGAAGTCAATAACCTTCTCAAATTCAGAAACATCAGAGTCGAGGAATTTTGCCTTTTTATCAGCCGGCATTATGCCTTCCTGCAAATGGATTACAATATAACAAGGTAAAGATATAGGAGAACATGTAATATGCTAAGTTGCTAACTGAGAATTCTAGAAACTGTATTAGATTTCACAAGTTATGGAAAGGTCATTACTAAATTAAATTGAAAATATATAAGTAGCATGGTAAAATAATACCTGGAAGAAATCTCACCTTTGTATAAGTTTTAGGGAATAATTCCTTCAGAGCATCAAGGCTGTTGTCCCACCTCGATTGGGTCAAATATATTGCAGTGTCCTTGTTGAAACCCATCTTCCTCAAGAATATTGCAATCTCCTGTGGACTGTAACACCTCTTCGACCCAGTAGCACCATCTCCTTGGCAACTCTTTTTCTCCAAAATATCAACCCTCAAGTCCACAGCTATAAACTGGCCATCAGATTTACGACTCAGAGTCCTGAGCCGCTCAATCATCGAGTCAACCACTTCTTGAACTTCTGGTTGTAGCTCTAGAGTTCCAAATATTGCCAAACATGCAACGGAGTTGATGTTACCTTCAGTTTTTTTCATATTCACTGAAGGGAAGTAAGTTGCAAGCCTTATGTTGCCCTTTGCTCTAAAAACTGGTTCAATTTGTTCTGCAATGTGGTCTTCTGTTACCCGGTTGGGGACCCTCACAACCTCAAGATTTCGTGCTGATATTTTGTCAGGTTGATACTTTACTACTTTGACCACCCCATCCAGACTTTTTATGAACTTCTCGACATCATAAATCTCTTCAAAGTTCCTGAAAGATATAAAGAAAGGTACTTGAAAGTTTTTCGTTTCTTGATCATTATAAATCAAGTAGAACCTCTTGACTCATTCACTAGACAATGCAGCTGGAAAAAACTCATGAATGATAATTGTGAGTTTCATTTGGAGGATTGTATGTTTGATCTTCTTTTCCTTGAGATACCCAAGGTGAGATTCTAATTTGAAAGCTGTATAATTTTACAATTTACCCCATAGTGTTTGGGACATATAATACTCCCTCCATTCCTTTTTAGATTTTGTTTAAGGAGTAGGCACATATATTAAGAAATGTAATTAATGCTCCGACTAATAAATTGAAATAGGAATAAATATCAATATTACCCTTATATATATTCTTGGAAAAATGAGGGAGAAACAAATCTACATTTGGTGTCTAGGGTAATACGGGAAACTAAGTAACTAAGGTTGTGTTTGATAAAATTAGTTGTTAAGATCTGAATAGTTTAGACATCTGAATAATATAGAGTATCTAAATAATTTTGTATCTGAATGAAAAAATATTGTTTGATAATTATTTTTTCAAAATGTCTGAATAACATGTTTTTACTATTTTAACCCCGCTTCTTCTTCTTCTTCTCCCTCCACCCCAATCCGGGCCATCACCCCACCCTCCTCTCCTCCTCCTCCTCCTCCTCCTCCTCCCCCACCCACCCACCCCCCCTCCTTCCTCCTCCTCCCCCCCGCCCCTGCCCCACCCACCTCCTCCCCTACCCCACCCCACCCACCTCCTCCCTCCTCCCTCGCCTTACCCGCTGCTGCTGCTTTAATTTTTCCTTCTCCTGCTCTGTTATTTTAGGAACCATCGCCGGAAAAGAGATTTTTTTGGCCTGAGAAACAGACCGGAGATTGGATTTGGTATGTTGGTAATATTAAAAATTGATAATATTGAAGATGGTATTTGTGTCTAAAAAATAACAAAGTCATTAAGAGGCATGTCTGAATAATTTAGATTTGATTTTCTATCTCAACCATTTAGAGGCATTCAGAGGTAAAAAAAAAAAACATTTACCCTCCTAGCGAATAAGAGGTGGTCTATTAAGAACTCTTAAGAGGTAAACAAATAGCACCTAATTCTCCTTTAGAATCTATAAATGACACCTAAAGGAACCGAAATTTTTTCTCTAAGCCAACATTTAAAACGTAATGGGAGAGTATAAGATGAATCTAGCGTTTGCAGTATCTTGGTGACATGTTTGAGGAGACCATCTCAATTTGGGTGACCTATATTGTCAAACACTACAGATAAAATCAATTTCTTTTAGTCTCAGCATGACTAATACTTCCAACAAAAATATTTTCATTTCAAGGAGAATTGTCTTGACAACTATTTCTACCTATCAAAAATAAAAAAGAATCAACTGCTTCAGCTGAAAAAATGATATGGAAAAGTTAGGATCTGGCAAGCACAACTGAAATTCTCTGTTTAAGAGTAAAGTCTATCACAAAATTAAGAGAATCATAAAATAAATCTCATATTAAGCATCTTTTCTTCCCTACAAAATTCTGTATAGGGTGATATATCGCAGTACTGCATAGTACAATTTAGTAATGCATTTTTATTTCTCTTCAGAAAATTTCAATGAGTATCATATTCTACATCCGTGTCCAGTATAAAGGAATTTGTGCATCACTAAAGTCGTTTCTCTTTGCAATTACCTCTACAAAACTATCCTAATCACGAATGATCTGTAGCCAGACTGACAGACACCAGAAAAAGACATAATGCAGTCATAATGGAACTATGGCAAAAAACAGAAATAAAATAATTGTATAATGCACTGGAATTAAGAAGTTATGTCCAGAGATCAGAAATTAAATATAAAAACAAGTAGCAATGGGTTCCCATGTGAATACTTGGGTTCTTTGTGAAGGAAGTGTCGCTGTAAAGCATCCTAAGCGCCACTACTTTTGCATCAGACCAATATATTTTCTTTTCATTTTTTTTCATAAGCACATACATATTTTCTTTTAAACAAGATATGGTTATCAATCACAAACTAGTCACCAAAAGGTTATGTAATATACAAATAATGAAACAAAAAACACTAAATAGAGAGCACAATATATACATGGAGAAACATGCTTCATATTTCTACACACTCATTCACATTGTAGTATAACACCATGTCAATGCAATCCCTCAACCCTCTTACCTCTCCAACAAAATTAAAAGTAAAATAATAAAGGAAAAGGAAGTCACTAAAAATGATATTGTTGCGAATAGCTCATAGAATTCATGCATTTGTATTACTAATAGCAAGCAAACTAGTGCTTCCAGTTACTACTTACTAGAAAATACTGGTGCATGAATGAAGTTAAGGTAAAAGTGCTTAAAACAATGGCAGAAATACTATCTTGAGCCTTTACCTCTTATCGCCAGGTTTCCGTCCCCTTATGTCTGGGACTACAAGAGTGGCCCTGAGGTATCTTGCCACTACCACAGCATCAGCAATCTGAAAATGCCAAATTAAAGGAAAAAGAATAACAAAAAAACAAAAACAAGATACAAATTCCACAATAAATGTTTTCCAAAAAGATAAATTTTTGATATGAGAGTAGAGAATGTATATAAAAGATTCAATGCTTTGGGCACAGGCGGCATATGACCTTTAAAATAAGCTCTGCAAGGTTAATCAGCTCATCTTTGTAAACAGTATTTCAATTCTCAATTTACTCAAATCAGATTACATGAGACTGTATTGAGAAAACTAACAATAAGAAAAACAGATTCTGCTACAGAAGTACTACCGTGTCCATCTATCTCCGGAGGAAAGAATAAACTTTTCATTAGGAAAATAAAAATAAAAAATCAATGACACAAGAAAGATACCTGTGAGACATGGTATTCGGGGCCATTAGTTAATGAGAAAGTCACGAATCCCTGTGATTGTTCTGCCTCTTCTGTTAGCCACAATGAGACATAAATAAATAAATAAAGATTTGCAGAATGAACGTGAATAGGAGGAGGGTGAAGTGAGCAGAAGAGCTAGAAATCAGACCCAAAACTGGCTTTGGCCAACAAGGTTTTAGGTTGAGGACATCCTCTTTCCAAGGACCGTCAGTCTCCTTAGGAAGTGTAGCAAGGCTCTGTACTGAAGCTTTGGTGGCATCATAACGAAGAGTTGTAGATTCTGAATGCCTCGCCTGGAAGGAATGAAGGAAGGTACAGAAGACAAAAAGGAGTTACCGATCGAAGCACATGATGAGTTTTGAGTTGAGAAATGAAGTTGTAATAAATAAATTAGTAGTGAAATTACACATGAGATCTGCTACAAAATTAAGCATGTTTATGAGTCAATGCATAAGAATTTGGAAATTAAGAAGCAGGCAGCAGTTCCAATTGAAAAAAAAAAAAAAAAAGAGTGCAACATAGGTGAATCTGGAGGGAGAGAGAGTAGAGAAGAGAAGAGAAAGAATAATTAATTAAATCAGTAGTTTGTTTACTCGAAGTGCGGCAGCAGTAGAATCATCAAAGTGTTCTCTCTTGATCATGTTGCCAAGCATTACAAACATGGTGACTGTTAATACTCCAGCAACCACCTGTCTTGGATCCATTCTCATTAATTATTTCTTCTTCAGAATCAATCACCAGATCCCTCCCCTAACCCAAACTAAAACTAACAATCCAATCCAATTACTATTATTCACTCTCTCTCTCTCCCTCCCTCCGCATAACCAATCTCTAACACTCAACTTTTCTCTATATATCTACGTAGACACAAGAAGAAGTAGACTAGTAGGTGTATAATTATATATGCCTACACTCTCTCTCTCTCTTATAATGGAATCATGTTTCTCTCCTTTTTCTTTTTCCAATCTCAAGATAAATAAATGGTAGCCACCAGATTAAAATGAAAAAAAAAAAGGAAGTAAACCGAGGGTCTAGACTGATAGTCTCGCATAAATACTAAATAGACATAGACCCTATATATGAGAGAGGGTGTGATGAAAGTGATTAGGATGAAGTTTATTTTTGGACAAATTAATTAACTGACACGCATGGGAGATTTTATTTAGATCAGCATTTTATTGGTCAATTGACCAACTTATTAAAAAATAAACTTCATGCTAACCGGATCTAGTTGAGAGTATGTGAAAATATTAAATTCAAATATGATTAATACGCAGGTCGAAAGAAGATCTCTTTCTCTGGGTGTCAATACAATATTGATCAATTGACTAATTTACCATAAAGTTAATTTTATAATAATCGGATTCATCAAATTTCATCGGTCACTCTTTGGGAGGAAGGTAGTTAATTAATTTCATAATAATCTGACCATCAAATCTCATTCATCATTCTTTGAAAGGAAGGTAGATAATTAATTTCATAATAATCGAATCTATCAAATCCCATCTATCATTCTTTGTGAGGAAGGTAGATAAAAAGGATGAGACAAAAAGAAAGTATTATGGAGTACAATAATAATAAGCAATAATAACACCAACATTTTAAATATAGACAGTGAAATAGAGAAGATTCTAATTCCCCTCCATCCATGACCTTAAAAAGGATGTTTAAGATACAAATTCAAATAGTGTTTATGCAAATTTTTTCCAAAAGGGATTTATGTTATGCTAGTAGTATCTAAACTTTGAATTTTTACAACATAAATATGTTGAACGGTAGGGGGACAATGATTTTTATGAGTTGTACTAACAATTTAATTAGATATTTAAATTATGTTTGTTTGCAAGAATTATAATTTTGATATTTTAATCTATGGGATTATAATCTTAAAACTATTAATCTTATAATTAAATAGTCATAGTCACGTGTTTATTTTTTATAGAATTATTCATGTGATAACTTAAAATAATCTCATGTTATGTTTGTTTTTGAACTATTATACTCTCACCAATAATAACATATTTTAAACTTATTTATATATTAAAAAATAATGAACAATTAATTAAAAACTTTTAAATAAATGATTATATTATTGAATGATCACCGGAAAAAACCTACCCCCCCCACCCCTATCCCCCATACCCCCATCCCCCATCCCCTCACCCCATCCCCACGCCCATCCACCACCTCAAAAAAATAATATTGATTGATTATGTAAAAACCCCACGCCAATCCTCCTCCCTCCCCCTCTTACTCCCCCACCCCCACCCCCCACCCCCCACCCCCATGCCACCCCACCCCTTTACACCCCCATCCCACCTACCCCAACATCCCCCACTCTCATCATACTCCAAAAAAATAATATTTACTAATAATGTATACAACTCCCACCCCTTACGCCCACTCTTACCCCCTACTCCTACCCTACCCCACCCCACCCCAACCCACGACATACCCTTACCTCAAAAATAATATTTACTAATTATGTATACACATCCACTCCCGTCTAGTCCTCCAAAAAAATAATATTTACTGATTATGTATACATCCTCACTCACCCCATCCTCCACCTTCACCCCCACAAAATATTTACTGATCATGTATACACCCCCACCCTCACCCCCATCCCCACGCCCCACCCTCTCCAAAAAAATAATATTCGGTGATTGTATATATACCCTATCCCCACCATGTCCACCCCCAACATCCCTCTAAAAAAAATAATATTTAGTCTTTGTACCAGTAAGTTTTAAGTTGTCAATAATAGTAAAAGAAATTATAAGATATAATGGTCATTTTAGAAAAACATTGAGGTTATTTTTGTCTAACAATTTTTAATCTCAAATGGTAGGGATTATAATATCAAGAAGAACATAGTATTAAATAATCCCTCATCTTAAGCTATTTTATAATCATAGGACTAATAGTTTTAAACTCAAAATTAAAAACAAACAAGACACTTGAGATTAATAGTCTTATCCAAATATAATTTTTTAAAATAAACGTAGCCTTAGAGTCATAATATTAATTCGTTGGTAGAGAGAGAGAGACCAATTAATGTTATTTATTATTGTTATTTTTATTATTAACTACGTATTCCTACCACCGACAGTCCGTGAAAAAAGAAAATGATGGCCTGCCTTCCTTCCTGCTTTCCTAAATCTCTCTCTCTCTCTCCCTCACTATTTTCTATTTTCCCTTTCAATTATTAGAAATACAGAAAGATTTGTTTATAATAAAAAAATACTATTAAAATTTAAATATAAACAACGACCCTTAACTATTAACATTTTTTATTTCGGTGATTAATTTTTTAATTTTTTCAATCAGATCATTAAACTATTAATTTTTTTCATTTGTCCCGTCATAAATTGATAACATGACCCCACTGACTACATATAATTAAAAATTAAGATTAAATATAAATTACTATCCTGAACTATTGATCTTTTTTTATTTTGGTAATCGGTCTTTCAATTTTTTTTCATTTTAGTTCAATTGAAACTAAAGATGGTGGGGGTGTGAATAGGCAAAAATAATAATGAGAGTATTAATTACTAGTTTTTAATTGGTTTGATCCAGAGGTCAAATATATGGAAAGTGATCATGTGTAAACTATGTTGTAATAATTTAATAATATTTGTTTGAAAATTTAGGTGTTAATGATAGTGATAAGTAATATTTTTTATAATTATTATTTAGTAAAAAAGAACTTCTTAAACAAATGTTTCATTTTTAAATTATTTTTTAGTATTTGTTGTTAAATTATAATTATAATTATAATATTACATTTATGCCTATTTAGTTTTTATAAAATGATTTAAACTAATTATAAAATAAGTATTGTTTTAACACATTATCAGTCATGTTAAAAATTGAAATAAAAAACTTTAATACAGTAATTTATTGTAATAATTTATTTTTAATTACACGTAGACGTTGATTAGCCAAGCCGACGTGGACATGGGAGTCTATGCATTACTTACTGCCTCCTCCCCCCAATTTGTTGTGGAATAGTATTTTTAGATCTGGTGAGATGATTATTGGAGTAATGTTGATATATGGTCGTTGTCTTTTTTCATGTTGTCCAAATTCATCTAATTTACTACTTTTGAACTTGCTTGTAGTAATACTACTAGTATTATTATTATTATTATTATTATTATTCAATTAATCAAAGATTTGTAAACCATAGGCGTTAATCAAGGAAGGAGGCGGCTGTCTGTTAATTGTTAATGACGGACAGGGACATTGATTGACCTCTGTTTTCAGTCTTCCTCCCATGTTCAACCCAACCCAACCCAACCCAACCCAACCAAACCAAATACTAATCTTTTTTGTTCTAAAATTTACTCCTATTTTGGCAATTGAGTACAAACCCATCATTCATCATTATACTCACTCGCTCGCTCTTCTCTCCTCTCCATAATAAGAAATTCATTTATTTGTTTTTTTTCTAGAACTGATTAGCATGAAGTTCATTGTTGGATAATTGATCAATAAAGTGCTGACACGCAGACAAGACTTAACTTACCAAAAAAATAAACTTCATACTAATCGGATCCCAATTTTCTAGATGTAGATAATAAATTAATTTTTTTTAGGGCTAGGGATAGGGGTAGGGGGTGTGACAAATTTTAAAACAAAAAGTCAAAAAACTAGTAAATGAGAGTGTCTGTCTGGTGATGGAGGGGAATATTTGACAATTGCAAGTATTTATTCATCTATTACTTGTACGAAAAAAAAAAAGAGAGGTGATTTAGTAGTTGAAAGAGCAGGACTTGCTTGGCAACCGACACTAGGAAGAAGATAAGGAAAATGGGCTATATAGTAGTATTGATGGATAAGCCCCAACCAAGAAACACTAAAAATCGAGGAAAAATGGAAGCTTTTAACTAGAAAAAAGGTTAGATAGATAGCAAGACTAAAAAGAAGCATTGAACCCCAACAATTAGGAAATTTATCAGACAAAAAGGGGAGCGTCTCTTGTAGTTCAAAAAACAAATTATTGATGGTGAAATGGGATGGGGTGATCAAGGGAAGGGAAGGGTAGAGTTGAAAACAAAAATCAGAAGCTGGAGTGCAGTGGTGGTATTCCGGTCAACAAAAAACAATGATGGATATATTTCAGAAAACTGGGGAAAAAATTCATGGGATTGGAGAAAGAGACAAGAGTGTTTGAACAAGCTCCAACAATATCATCATCATCATATATCTTCAGTCCAAGGCCCCAAGCCAGGGAGCAAGAAATGCACAGGAACACTGTACCTACCTACGTACAGGATTGGATTGGATTGGTTAATAATTAATTTAATGTTGCAAGTCACCAATCACTTTTCTTAGATTAGCCAGCCAATTTAAAAGAGAAGCTAAAAGCTAATGCAGTCACAAAAGTGATGAATCTCCAAAGTGTATACCCAACAAATGAAGTAATCTGGCTCACTCTGGCTTTAGTCATAATATGGGACCCCCCCCAACCCCCCAAATCAAGCATTCAACCATTCAAACTGCTGCTGCATAGTCTTTGACCATCAAAATTTCACCGCATAACTTCTTTGGTACTTGCTGCAAAGCTTCTCCTTCTTGCCACGCTTGTCCCACCAGCACCCCTGGTCCAATATGACGAATGTACACAACCACCTGATCATTGAAAGGCCATGGGTGCTTTGCTGCAAAAGTAGTCAATTATGGGTAAGTGTTGTGAAACATTTGGTGCCCTTAATAAAAAAATGTCAAGAAGAAAACCTCTTTAAGCAAGCAGAGAAAAAAGTCATTATTCATGTGTTGCAGACTTGCAGCCCTTTACAGACCTAAAAAATTAAGGGCTGCTGCTACAAACAGTCAAGTTACATTCTCGCTTCCAATAACTTGAATTAAGTCTACACAAAAAAGGCAGAGACAAAATAATTTTGGATGAATAAAGTGTTGGTCTTTCTGGACCAGATCGCTTTCCCCAAGCATCCCCTAAAGATGAGAAACCCTATAGCATCCTAATAGCATATACAGCATACGAGAAATCTTATGTTAACCCTTTTATTTATTAGCATTTCGCAATTGGAAACAGAGTCAAAAGTTTTACAAGCTAAAATGAGGAGACAGAATAGATAAATGCACGAGAACAGGAATTCTTTTCTAAATAATATTGGAAATGTATGTGTGAAAGATTTGGTGAAAGAGTTCACTGTAATGTTACAGACGATAAAGGAAAACATTTCCCTAAAAATTTCACTTCTTTCTATAACTCCATGTCCCCGAAGCTTTTGAGTTCTGATAATGAGAATTGAGAAGAACATGCTTAAAATTTAAAATTATAATGTATAAGAAAGCTCTGCCCATATTGTAAAGTGTACTACCTCCATCCCGGGTGATGGAGGGAATCCTACTTTTTTGTTCGCTATTATTCTTTTTATGAAGGTCTGCATAGACACATGAAACATAATTTTTTTCAATATCAATTTTAGTAGCCAAGTTTAACATTGAGAAAAAGATGTGGAAAAAGATTGTCCGAGTGTGCCCTACGCAACCTTGTTATTTGTAAAACAAGAGTTGTCAACAGAAAATAGGACACTTTTTTTCTGCCTGAGGGTGTATTAAATTTATAAGGAAATAACCATAAATAGGTTTCCGAGAGGCAATTTCCACCTATGAAAATACATCAACAACAATATATCAAAATTTACACTATCTAGTTTTGTAGAAACTAGTAGTCATTGGTAGATTACCGTATCGAATCGGTCCGAGCCAGTTACCGAAAGTTACCAAAACTATGTAGTGGTACCGATTGGACCGATATCCCGTACTGGTTAGTCGGTTCGATACCCATTTTTACCCAAAATTATACCGTTTATATTTAGGAAACAAATTAAAGCAGTAATCCCATCAATGGTATTGCACCAAAACAAAATCGTCATCCAACAACTCTGCAATAAGCATCTATAACCCATTTCAAGCAAAACAACATCGCCAGAAAAAATAAAAACAAACCCAACAATCATCACCAAATCTTTTAGCGTAAACAAGAAATAAATCAGATTTATCAATAAATCAACCACAACCATGAGATCTACCAATAAATCGACCAACGGATCTACCAATAAATCAATCACAACCTCATTGTTGGCAAAGAAACATAAAAAGGAGATAAAAAATAAGAAAGAGAAGAAGAAGACGACAATACATGTAATTGTCGATTGATAGACCCATAGTTTATTTTATCAAATTACTTGCATAATTCTTCAATCCGTTGATGGTCTGAGATGGTTTATTCTTTGCTCCGATTCATTGATGGTCTAAGTCTCTGAGATGAGTTTACTTCAATCCGTTGATGGCTTTGCCTTTGTTAAGAGAGAGAAATAGTGGAGACTATATGCAAAAAAGTGGAAAAGAACGGGGGGGGGGCCATATACATATATCATATATGTTCAGATTCAACCGGGTACATTCGGTATGGTGTGATACGGTGCGGTATAACCGAGTATAAAAAACAGGGTACCGTACCCGAGCCGGTTAATCCGGTATTTACCGGAAAAAATTACCGGTACCGAACCGGTCGGTTCAGCATGGCCGGTACCGGGAAAATACCGAATGATTTGAACAGGCCTACTAGTACCCCACACATGCTCATAAAGTTATACCTATATAATGGAAATAAAATAGGCGATACTGAATAACATTTTAAGTAAAACAAGTGCAAGGAGCCAAAAACCAAATATAAGATGCAGAAGCAGGACCTTACATCACTCATTGCTAGGGCACTTCAAAAAACATGTTACCATGATAATATCTGAAATTAACCATATTTTATTAGATAGTAGACAAGATTCCACACCTGGTTTTGGAAAGCCTTGCGGGTAGTCATACAGATCGAGGAGTCCATCTCCAAATTCATATGCTAAATCACAAGGCTGCTCAGTGGCCATTACTTCATTCAGTTGTTTCACCACGAAATACAATGAAAAATAATTTGAAATCCCAGCGAACACTGATCCACCTGAATATGTCCATATTTTCATTAGACAGACTAATATTTGCCAGTACACTGGATTGTGATAAGTACGTTCCAAAATTTTCAATCTGGAAGTACCAAGAACCATGTCATGGATGATACTCACTCATTCAAAACGGGATAACTAAAAGAGCTTTATAAATAAATAAGAATAGAACATAATTATTATTTTAACGGCCTCAAAAGAATATCCTCAATTTGCAAGTCGCAACAAAGAATACTGTTGCATATTATGCATTTAAGGCCAGAAAAAATAGATATCTGCATAGAGCACATAATCAGTTAAACGTCTGCTAATTTGAGATGCATGAGTGGGCAAGAAAGGAAAAATTAAACAATAACATATATAGTGGAATCAATCTATATATCTATACCTATCTAAAACAAGCCGTAAGTTAATCCCAATTTGAGTCGACAATTAATTAATTAGGAGTCAATTTCATTCGTACGACTTATTTTACCGAATTAATTAGAAAAATAATTCAATTACGTAAAAATTAACTGAGGTAATTTAGTTTGTACGATTTGGATTGTAAAATCGAAGAGTTGTGATCCTTCTCATTTATTGTCTTTGATCTATATATTTATTTATGATTGAAATTATAGGTGCATGAATGTGTATATCTGCCATGTTTACATGTCATCCGACTCTTAATTAATTAGGAGTCAAAAATAAACCAATTAAGGTTTTGGCCATAAGTTAAATTACGTTAAATTAACCAAGTTAATTTCATCCGTATGAGTTATACTATCTAATGTAAAATCAAAGGGATGTGATTATTCTTATTTATTGTCAAATTCTAGGTGCATGAATGTGTATATCTGCCATGTTTTCGTGCCAATATAAAAACCATAGTGGTGTTAATTTTTGTTCTTCTAAAATTCAACAACAATCCTTTCTCCTCTATGTCTCTCCTCAACCTCTAATATTTATATGTACAAAAGAATTGACATATTTGGTGGGAATTGTCTTCCATTGATATGCAAAATCAGCATCCAAAGTCATATGACAAAGCTTATCTAGAGAAGAAACAATCCAATAGAAAAGTAATTTGAGTATTAGTTGGTGTGATTGGGAGAATTGTTGTAGTACTACTTATGGCACTTTGCCTTCTCACTTTGCGACAAAGATCTTCTTCAAGAGTGGTAGTGGTGCAATATACACGTTAAGAGGTAAATAAATAATATTATCTTTGTTTTAGAATAATTGATAATTATTAACTTTTTGAAACATGAATGAAATTGATAGTTAAATTATATTCTGAATTGTTGAAAAATGAATTCTATCATTTTACTAACTTGCATGTGCCTTGCACATGTACGGTACGGTGCTTGTTATATATAATTAGAGAATTGAAGTTATCTTGACCAAGTCAATTAGGATAATTTTGGTTCGTCCTCAACTAATAATTATTTAATTTTGGTTCGTCCTCGGTTGACTCAACTAATAATTATTTTTTATTTTTTAAAATAATTTAACAATCATCTCTAATTTCATTGGTTTGTAGAAATTTAATCTTGATAGCAATAAATATGGAATGAGTTAGTATAAGTCGAAACATCTCAATCAATATTCTTATTGATATTCTAATTTAGAATGTAAAGATTCTAATTTTCATTTAAATGCATTTAAAATATCGATAGACTCCTACATTAATTAGATATCAATTCATTATAAGACATTTTATATTAAAATTATATTTCTCATTATAATATAAAATGTTACTTGCAAACTAATAATTATTATTACAGTAGTTATATAATTACGTGCTAAAATTGATTATTAATATATGTTTCTAATTAAAATGGTTTTCCTTATCACTCCATAACTCATACATTTATTAGATATTAAGTATAAGATATATTTTGTAATTCGATATATTTTTAATTATAATTTGATAATATATCACTACTTTTTTGTTACTTTCATTCATATTTTTCGATAAGTTATATTCTATATACATGTATATCATTCTATACAAACAACATATATCAATGAAATATACATAAATATGTTTTTTATATATAAATTAAATAACACGAATACATATCTCCGTCCCTAATTTTAAAAAGAATGATTATAATTTTTAAAAATATATTTAAAATATTTGCTGACTTTTACATTGCTAGATTTCTATTTCATACAAGATATATGTTGAACTAAACGTAAAATTTGTAAATTAATGGACACATTTTCTAATTAAAAATATTTTTTCCCCCTGATGATTACTTCTCCAATACAGCAATACTCCTATAGTTATTAGATATATATTAACTATAAGTTATATTTAAATTTGATAATCATCGCTACTTTTAGTTGATTTTGTGTTTTTTTAAATATATGAAAATTATATATTACAAACATGTTCATCATTTTATTTAAAACACAATATACAACTTATATACTAGATAAATTAGATACCACAAACAATTTTTTTATTTAATAAATTATATATTACAAATATGTATCTCCAATTTAGAACAAATGCAATATAATTTTAATTAAAATGCACTTAAAATATTTATAAACTCTTAACATTGATTGAACTATTAACTATGACATATATTTTTAGAAAAATATATCTAACTATAATATAATCATGTATCACTTCAAATTAATATTAGTTCTTGAAGTGAAGTCACATGATCACATGATTACACTTTAACTGACATAATAAATAAATATATAATGTATATTTTTCTACTCAGATTATTATTTCAGTTCTCTATTTGTACATTTATTAAATATCTATTGAATATAAGACATTTTGTAATAAAATATTTTTAACTATAATTTGACAATATATCACTTGAAATTAACAATTATTACTCCCTCCATCCCACAGAAAAGTACCGATTGATTTTTTGCGCATATTAAGAAAGAGGTTTAAATGACAAAATTGTTCATATTTAAATTCTCATTTAATTGGATAGCTATTTGCACATTACTAGTGATGCTCCAAAAATATGCATAGAGAATAGAAATATGACAATTAATACTAAGGTGATGTTTGATTGCATCTTTACAATCCACCTCTTAATGCTTCTTAAGAGTCCACATTTTTGTATTAAGAGGTCCTCGAATAGTTTAGACTCATATTTGTATCTTAACTATTCAAATGACCTCTTAATACAAATATGTGGGCTCTTAAGAGGCATTAAGAGGTGAACTGTTAAGATGCAATCAAACACCACCTAAGGGTATTATAGACAAATTATTGTAAAAATTAATTTATTTAAGGTAAGTAGATATTTAACTTGGGGCTACTTAAAATAGTAATAAAGACTTTTATCCTAAGACGGAAGAAGTATTAAATTATAATTATGTTTTAATTATTCGTCAAGTGGAATACTTAAAATTTTATATTAATGTATACATTTTTAATCAAATTAATTTTCCACCTATTCCTTTTTAAATAAAAATAATTAATACCTCATTGAATTGCAATCAATTAAGATGATCTGGTTTGAAATGCCAATGACTAATAAGTGCCTTAGTAAGGGTAAAGATGAATTATTTCGTCCAAATTAAGCGTGCTGGAAGAACTAAAGGAAGGCTAGAGAAGAACAATTGATTCGATGTGTATACATAGTCTGAATAGTTAATGTCAAACCAGTTCCTAAACTTCCAATTACTTGCCAATAAAATCACAAAAATTATTATTTGAAAACAAGAATCAAGCAATGTTGCAATATTCAAGCTTCTTTCTCAGTCACAAAATGGAAGTCATATCAACTACAAGATGAACCGACCTACACATTCTACAGCTCTATAATCATTAATAAAGCACGATCAAAGATAGGAACTATAATAACATATAGCATAAATTGTCACAAACATGGCAATACCTTATCCTAAAGTAGTTAGTCACAAAAAATGTTAGTTGCTGTTAACAGCTAGGATTGGTGTAATTGTCACAATAAGGGATGTCACAATAAGGGATAGTTCATTTTGAGACCTAAAAAAAAAATTAGTAGTCAGCAGAGTAGGGTTAATCTGAGGAGAAAAAGTGAGAATATGCGGTAGATATAGAGAGTGAACATAAAGAGAAGTTAGAGAGAATTCAATTTCTAGATAGAGAAACTCATATTCAGTTATTATTTAACATACGCTACTCTTCTGAGTGTTGCATCTAATTATAGGCCTCAATGAACTATCAAACTCTCAAATGCTAATTACTACAACTTTACGCTTAACTACTAACTACTAGCTAAAGGATAACATTCCTTGACAATTACACCAACTGCTAGTTGTTAACAGCAACTAACAATATTTGTGACTAACAACTTGAAAAAAAAAAAGTATTGTCGTGTTCGGTGACATACACAATCAAAGATTTACTCAAAAAAAAAAAAATCAATCCGCATCCAGGATCAGAATTTCTTAATGGAAATGAATGAAATTATCCAAGCAAAGGTTTTCAATTAATTACCAATAAATCGTCCATAAGTCCTTCCATCCTCGCAACGAAAAACAGCCTGCCCATATCCAATCAATTACAAGAACAGACAAAAAAAGACAAAAAAATCAAAAAGCATAAAGAATGGTCAAGATTATGTCTGAAGGTCTTTTTCCTAGAGAAGTTGAGGAGTGACCTTCTTGAAGTAATTAATCCAGGGAATAGGCGCAGGTCCTATTTTTCGATGTTCAAATGTCACAAAATATTAGGAAATTAGTACATAACATAAAAATATTAAAAGTACCGATTACATTGAAGCAGAAGCTAATGGAATGGAAGGCTTAACAATAGTGGAAGAAAAGTTATAGGAAATAAAAAAACTAGAAAAGTTACTGACATAGTAATGAACAAAGTCATTCTTATATTTTTCTGAGATTTTTTATAACATAAGTTTGTTTAACTTGGTCAAATTGTGTCCCTTTAATTCTGCTCCAAAATTAAATTCAAATAGGTTTTCTAGCTTTCCTTCTCAATGTAAGTTTTTTTTTGGCATCATAAGTCATCCTTTGACCAGTATTCTCACACGAACGAAGTTAAGATTGCCTTACCCCATAATTCCATATATAAGTACAGTTAGATTGCCAAGTCCTTAGAACTGCTAGCTAGCTTCAAAGAACTCCAAAAACAATAATATAATTGTCCTACGCTTACGTTTTGTCTCCTTTTGACGCATAGATTGTCATTGTATATAGTTTACCCTTCGACAATAAAATTTATTTTATAAATCACAATTCACATCAACAACAGATTAATGAGTCTCATCCTTTCATCCATATTAAAAGTTAAAACAATCAAATATTAGAAGATCTTGTTATTCTGTCACTATTGATGGATAGCGTAGGTAATATCACTCTTCTCCACTGTTCAGAAAAGTGCAGTGATATAAGCTGGGAAGAGGGGGGGAGGATGTTCTGGTTATATTGCGTAGTTATAAAACCAGACTCTAAAATCTAAAATGAATTCAGATGTGAATGTTCCTATAATTAACTTAAATTTTTTATTTCCTAACACTTGCAAAAATCTAGATGAGTTACCTGCACTTGTTCGGCAATTCCAAATTTCAAGCGATTTCGCATCATCTCCATCAGATAGCAAGCTAAATGCACTTTTCTTAGCCAACTTAGGATCCTCATATTTTGTTCCTGCTATCTCCCACGCTCTTGATACAAGACTGCATCACATCAAAATAGTTAAAACCCAACTAAAAGTTCTAGGCCCAAAGGTTACCCCCATCCCTTATGTACCAAGAGAGTGAGATTTCGAACCCTGGCAGTGACCAAGGTTGGATGAGTGTGTTTAAATTTTGTCATAAAGTAGCACACAAAAAAAAGATGATAAAACTCTTTTTCACCTATTCTTATGTCAGATAGACATTAATCGTAAGTGATATTAATTTAAATATTCATGTCTTTCTGAATCTCATTAACAATAAAGCAAGTTACATATGTAATCATTTATTCATTTTTGATAAGTAACCTACTATATAAAGAAGCATCAACAGAGATACCATCGTAGTGCGCACGGAGTAATATGAAACGATGTATTCACTTGGAGAAATTACGCATTTCGTGGTTTGCTCTGATGAACAAATTTATGCACAGAGGGAACATACTAAACACATGGATCAGAAATCCTAGCTAACACTAACAGGAGCCTGTGGCAAAAGTGATAGAGGAATGATATGATCTCTAGTAAACTTTTCTAAACTTGAGATGAGTGCAACATAAACATTTGAAACTAAATCATTTCTCAATTTGAAAATAAGTGTGTGCTACACATTCCTATATGCTAGAGAAGTAAAAATTAGGTTAAAACAGTAATAGAATAGCAAGACCTAAACACATATCAGTACAAAGGTCAATACTAAACAAAGTAAGTTAGTTCTAGATAGACTATTAGTACATAAAAAGGGAGATCAAGTGAGTAGCAAGACCTGGGTTTAAGCAAGGAAAGCAGTCTAGGCCTCCTTTCCTCAGGAATGTCACCAATTTTTTTCCTGAAAAGGAGCATGCATATAGTTAATGAATTGAAAATCAAAGAGAAATAAATAAAAGTTGGGAAAACAGACCAAAGGTAAGCTGCTGGATTGTAAGAAGAGGGGTCTAGAGGAATGAGTTGTTTGGGGGGGTGGAGAAAGGTGACTATATCTTGCTCCTCCAAATACGCTCCTCCTCTGTTCCCCCTCAGGCTTCTATTGGGGGATTGTTCATCGTAGTAGGGTTTATCATCCCATGACGACGTCGTACAGTTATCTTTCCTTGTTCTTCTCCCCTTAATTGGTCCCCAAGTCAAGGGTACGGACCACCTCCTCCGTCTGAATAACGATAATTCCTCGCCTGCACCAGCACCAGTAGTAGGTAATTCGAATATATTATTCTACTTCGTATTTATTTATTTGTATACAAAACAGAGGTAACCGTTAATTATTACTTGGAAGAAAATGGATGTGGAAGTTGAGTTTGCGGGAAAGAGGAGGATGAAAGCGGGTAGTACAAATTGAGGATAAAGAGTAATTTGGCCTCCTAATTCTAATACTAATACTAATACTACCGCCGCCGCCACCGCCGGTGGTTATTGCCGTTGCTTCCATTCTTATTTCTTTTTTCTTAGAACGGTTGTTTCTTTATTTGTTGAAACAAATCAAAATCGAAAACTTCAGTCCTAACCTCCAAAATTATTTTCGTATGTGTATAAATTATTAAAACCGACCTTTTTTTCTTTCCTTTTTTTTCAATTTGTTTGCGAGGATTGAGACAGAATTAGGGTTTCAAAATAAAATATTGATTTTTAAAAAATTATCGGAAGATAATATGATTTATGCTAGATAGGAAGAATTAATGTGATAATAAAATAATTTTCATATAATGAAAAAAAAATTGAGTTTTGGTTGTTTTATTGGGGTGGAATTTGTAAATTTTATGAATATAGACTATATATAGTATGGTATGGTATAAAATGATTCATTTCTCTATTTTATTTGTTCGTCAGTTTTATTTCTTCAATTAAAACAAAACAATTATTTATTAAAATTATTGGAAGATAACGATTTAGGGTTTTAAACATTTATTTTTAACACTTGCATAAATATATTAACCTTAATTTATAAATAAAGACTACGTACAAATGTTGGACCACATTTATTTGGGCCTTTAGAGTATTAGGCCATTATTTAAAATTTAAATAAGTATATTTGGACTTGGGCTGAAAATCATTAATAGACAGGTGTTGGAATGTGAGCCCAACACCTTAATTGATGAGGAGGGGTTGTTTGTTTAGATTTGAATGAAACTGAATCTAAATGACTGAATCGGTCAAATCGTTTATTTTTATGCGAATAAATTTGAATCGATAAGATGGGACGAAATTTGAATGGCTAAGTCGAGATCTTTTTAAGTTTGAATGATTGAATGAAAGAATCGAATGAAGTACAAAAAATTAAAAAAAATATATTAACTATTATATTAAGTAATATTAAATAAATTTACAATAATTTTAAATTTTTTCAGAAGGGTAAAATAATAAAGTTTTGTCATTCAGATGTTTCAGACATGTCAATTATCAAACAATTTTTTTCATTCAGATTCAACTCATTCAGATTCAGATTCAGCTCATTCAGATTCAGATTCATTCAATTTTTATCAAACACCCCCTTAGTCTAATCTTAGTTAGTGGGGAACATGGAGGTGACCCGGAGGTGATTTTGCATGCAATTAGCTGAGATCACTTTGACTCAGCTGTATGCAAGACGGTGGAATGAGTATATGAGGACAGAGTACTTCACAGAAAAAAGATAACATGCATTTTATTACTCAGACACTATAACTTAAAACCTCCATTGTTAACATGTGCTCGGGTCAAGGATTTCATTGTTGATTCGTTTTTTATGCAGGATTGGACGCGTTTTTCGGTGATTGAGGCACGTAAAAAGATCCTGACATTATATTGTAAAATAAAAACTTTAACAAAAAAAGTAATACATCAACAATGAATATTGTTTTTAAAATATTGACAAGAGTTTTCAACGATACAAATTGAAAATTTTGGATTACAATTGTCAAAAGTCAAAAAGCACCGATATAATTTTTTTACTTTTACTCATTTATTGTCATACCATAATTCATCACGAGCCACGTGGATAATAGTTTATTATGTTAATTATTAAAATAATTAATTAAATACATAATAAACATTTAATTAGGATTTTGAAAAGATAGTTTATTAAATTATCAAAATATTTATCTAAATAATAAATTGTTGAATTATATATTGTACGTTCATGTGATCAACTATTAAGTTAAACATTTGAATGGTGTATAATTTATTTAGTTATGATTATGAAAAAATAATTATGTTTATTTCAAGCTTTAATTTGGTTGGGTTTCTTTTGATTTTTTTGCAAATTTGGATAGTATGTATTTAATTATAGTATAGATTTATATAGTACTTATACTAATTTGAATTTAAAAGAAAAAAAAATTCTTTCTTTTTTCTCTTCCTATCATAAATAGGAATATTTTAAAATTTGGATAATATTTAATTTATACAAATTTGAATAACATTTTTATGAAAGTTGAACAAAAAATTAGTAAAACCAAATTAAGTTTGTATTTTTAATTATACAAGCTCACCAACCCCGTGTGAAGCAAGAGTGTCCTAAATAATATTTTATTATATTAAAAAGTAAAAAAATATTTATAATTTGGATAACGTAGTTGTAGTTATGAAATAGTTAAATATTTATCCAAATCACTAATGATTGAATTATATGGTGTAGGCTCTTTCAATCAATTATTAAGCTAAATAATTGAATGGATTATTGTACATTTATTTAGTTGTGATTATGTAAAAAAAAATATTTTATTTTATTTAAGTTTGTAATGGAATTCTATATTAGTGTTTATATTGACAAAATTTGCTTGAAAATCTAATCAATACTTATATATAAATACACATAAATGATGACATAATCAAATCAAATCAATTGGACAAATATATAAGTACACATAAATTATGACATCATCAAATCAAATCAATTGAAAAAATAGTTGAGTCCACTCTTAATTAATTAAGTTAGTTAACTCACTTAATTTGATAACTTATCTCGGTTAAATTAAGTCAATTCCATCTTTCTCTTCCATTCAATCGACATCTTCCTCTTCCATATCCCAGTTGATGATCCACACACACATACAGTTACATACAAATTGAAACAGAGATAAATAACAAATCAAAATTCTCATATTCGTCCATTTTCAACCCTTCACCTTCCTTTTCTCAAGCCTTCAATTTCATCAAAAAATTCGAGTTCTATTCTCCTTCTGGGTTTACTTTTGCCCTTTCCGCTTCCGCTTCTTTCTCAAACCAATAGAACTCCACTTCTGGCTCTTCAAAGTATCTCTCTATCGCCCAACTCCACTCCTGGCTCTTCAAGGTATCTCTCTGTATTAATGTATGTATTGTGTGTAAAAATTTGATAAATTAGGATTTATTCGTTTCTCTCTTTATATATATGTATAAGCACATATACATATGTGTGTATGTATGGTATTTGATTGATTAACATGTATAATTATCTTAAGCGAAAAATGGGTATTGACATTGAAGTCCATTTATTTGAATTTTTCTACTTCTTACTAACAAATTGCTGCACTGAAATTTTCAATTTTGCTTTTTTACAATTTGATTTCATGACAAAGATTATGCTCATTCTTAATTTTATTATTTTTATTTTTAATTTCATCAGTGCCTGGAGAATAAAATTGGTTATATATATATATACACACAAATTCTCTCTGTGATTTACTTTTTTCTTCATGAATTTATTCAAAAATGTATTAGGTATGTCATTTGCGATTTTTTGTTCATGAATTTGTTCAAAAATGAATGGGTATGTGTTTTGGGATTTTTTTCTTCATGAAAATTGGGTATGTGATTTGGGTTCTTTCTTCATGAATTTGTTCTAAATAACAAATTGGGTCTTTGATATTGGATTTCTATTTTGTATTACTACTTTAAGAATTCATAATTTAAGTGAAATCTTAAAAGTATTTTGGTATTCAAAAAGTCATTGATTTTTTAGATTTCTATCAAATAGTAGAGCTTGACAGACTTTAGAAGAAGAGATACCCATATACAAAGTCTGACCTCATCTTTAAAGACTTTCAAAGACTCCTAATTATTTGAGAAATGGAGAAGATGAATAGAGAAGAAAGAGAGAGAGATAGAGGAGATCAAACAAAAAAAAGAAAAGAATATATATATATATATATATATATATATATATATAGCAGTCTCACTTTATCCCACTACCTCAGTTCTCTCAAAATAAAAACTCAAAAAAGAAAAAGAGCTATTACACTAGGTGAGGAAAGAGAAAAATGAGAAGGGGTTAAAAAGAGGGAGTAACTTTAAAGGTTACAAATAGAACCAATAGTATAAATGGAGATGATAAATATTTTAATATAATTTTATATGTATTCTCTTCTATAAAAAAATCTCATTTATTATATTTGCAAGTATTAAGGAGATATTTTGTTTTATGTTTATTTTTAAAAGTATTAAATTTGTTAATTTTGTTATTTTTAAAAAAATATAAATTGTTAGTTTAATAATAATGACTTGATAGGAAAACGATAATGAACAATTTTAAAATCGAAATTATTATTTTATATTACTGTTAGTAGAAAATAATTTTTTTTATGAAATAGGACATTTCCTTGTAATAGTTTGGGTATGATATAATAATTTACCTTCAACAATGCTTTTTATTTCAAATTAGGTTGTGACATGGTCAAAATATTGTAATATTATTTAATATCGTACTCATTTTATCTAAAATATAAAAGTTTTATTTACTTTTTAACAATTAATATATGATGCAACATATATTAGAAGTATACAAAAGTTATCAAAATTTTAGTTAAAATTCTATAAAAGTCGCTCACTTATTTCATGGAGTCTTTGAAAGTAATTTTAAAAGTCTTTAAAAGTCATTAAAATTTATAAACTCTACAAAAGTCTATCACTTCAAAAAATTATTTAAAAGTCTTTATTGAATACACTATCCTTACTGATTTAGGAAAATTTGTTTTTCTTATTTATATTCCTCAACATGAATATTTTAATTTTGGATAATATTTAATTAATATAGATTTGGATAGTATGAATTAGGAAAATTAAACTAAAAATTGTTGAAATCAAAACAATATAGTTGACTTGATTAACTGAATTCGGCGAGGGATTCAATTATAAAAACAGGTAAAATATAAAGTCGACCACTGAACTTTAGTGATTTTTGGGTACTGAGCCCTTTTCTTCCGGTCAACGCAAACTGAGCCCCTTTCTATTAAAAAATTTGGACTTTGAACCCCCAGGCGCCACATGTGCGTTAACTTGATGACGTGTCACAACAAAGGTTCAAAATTGCAACCTCACGTTTGAAACTTTGGTTATATGACCACTCGAGCACCACAGGTCTAGCTGTTAATAACTTGCAATGATTAATCTTTATATGAAAATATTTTATTTCCCCCCAAAAAAATAAAATAACTTTAGAGATCCTTCGATCCGAAAGAACTACGCCTATTTCCGGCTGGCTCTTCCGTTACCTCTTCCGCCCCTCCGATCATCATCTTCCTCTTCGTCGGCTGGCTCTTCCTCTCCTTCTTCCGCCCCTCCGATCCGTCTCTCGTCGTCTTTGGTCGCACTTATTCGGAGAGGGAAACCCTAGGCATCCTCATTATCTCTACAATTGTGGTAATTTTCCTCACCAACGTCGGATTCGTTCTGATTTCTGCTCCTTTAGGGCTCTGGAGGATCTCTTTCTTGATGAGCAAGAGCCTGCCGCCACCGAATTTCTCTCTTTTCTCTCTGGCGCCGCATCTACTGCCACCTTATCTGCATCCCCTCTCGTTGTTGCTCGCGTTTAAGGATTCAAATTTGTTCTGTATTTGGAACTCTTAATTTCTTGTTTCAAGAGTTTTTTACTTGATACAACTTGTCTCTTCTCATTAATAAGATTGATCAGTAATTTTTGAGTCTTATCATCTTATTATCCGAAACCAAATATAATTATCCGATTGATTTTGAGTTTTCGAACCCAGGTCGTCACTAGTGTGAATTTTGAAATCAGGTAGTTGCAGCGATGGGGTGACTTGTTTCAGATTTGTAATTATGTTTTTAATGGTAGTTTTCGGGCATGAAGCAACAAAAAATGATCCGTGAAATCCAATTTAAGGAATTCTGTGACGCCCCCAAAACATGTATACATCACCCATCCTGAGTCGCCAGATACATAGTACAGTACTCAACTACAAACTCAATGGAGTCCTCATTACAATTATTATCACACTATTTTATAAAAATAGTGAGAACTACTATAGCCACCATCTCGGACCATCACTCCATTTTCCGACTCGTCCCAGCTATATTTTCATTTCCTGAAGAGAACAGTGAAAGAAAGGGTGAGCTCAACTAGACTAGTAAGAAATATTATGACTAAGATAATGAAGAATAAATTATCCTTAGCCTTCAACAGTATAACAACTGATAAATTACAATAGACAATAAGTTTTAGATCAACAAATGCAGCGGAATAAGCAATCCATTAGAAGAGTCAAGTAGAGCATGATATCTACTATCTTCTATGATTTAAAAGTTTATCATCAATTTTATCCCTGTAATACTCATCAACAGTTCTTTATTATACCCAAGACAAATAGAACTTTCATCATCTGTCTTCACCTGAACCACCAAAGATGTTAGTTAAATTCACAATTCATGTTTATAATAATGTGAATCAACAATTTCTTCTTACCACAAAGGCTTAATAGAATATTTACTCAATATCCTTACCCCAAAGGCTAAAGATATTCAAATGTAATAACAATGATCATACCAATCAGTTGTCTACCTTTGTACTACGGGCCAAAGATATTCAACTATAAAACCAATGGTCATGATCATACCAATCAATTGCTTGTCAGTGCACTACGGCCAAAGACATTCAACTATTAACTAATGGTCATGATCCTGCCAATCACATCATCGAATTATCCATTCATTACGACCAAGGATATTCATTAGTATCACAAGTGGTCATGATCATGTCATACACCGTCCATCTTTTTACTACTACGCCAAAGCTATCAATTAACGATTCATCTTTGACTACGACCAAAAATATCAATCAACAGTTCATCTTAGCACGTTAGCCAAAGATATACTACTGTAAAACCAATAATCAACAGTCCATCTTTGCATGTAAGCCAAAGCCAAAGATATACAACTGTAAAACCAATAATCAACAGTCCATCTTTGAACGTAAGCCAAAGATATACAACTATAAAACCACTAATCAACAATTCGTCTTTGCACGTAAGCCCAAGATATACAACTGTAAAACCAATAATCAATAGTCCATCTATGCACGTAAGACAAAGATGACTTTCATCACAATATAAGTGTAAGACCCCAAATTTTACGAAATGAATGTATTCAATTTTATAATTATTATTCTATTTAGTAAATGGTTAAATTGATAAAGGTTAAAGTTAAGGGTGATATGTGAAAATTTTTCAAAGTAAGCAAGTTTTCATAAAATATCCAATGGTAAAAGTACAGTAATACGCGTGGTTGTATAGTAGCACACGATATTGATTATTGATGTTTACGTATGAAGTCACTCAGTTTTATTCAATTATTGTCACAGTATCATCTGCATAATATTTTATATTATAAAATCAATAATTGAGACGACAAAGTTATTCATATTATTATTTGCAATATTGACAATGTCTAGAAGTTCTGTCAAGGAGAGGTTAGATAATCTAATAGCGTGCCAATAGGGAGAAATCCTTATCGGAAAGCCCCCTCTTTCCTGGGAACGACCTGTTTGTTAAATATTGTGAGTTATAATATTAATGATGAATAAATTTGTGTTAAGTAAAGATGAAATTGATAGTTTCATTGTGTTGGGATTATTAGTGTTAGTGGAAACCGACATTTATTTCGATAATAATTGATGTCTGGAAGTTATATTGACCAATCGGGTAATTAATTGGATAAATGAGTAATTAATTGCTATTAATTCACATGATTATAACTATTTGTTCACATGTGTGTATTATTGAATCGCATTCATTTACTATTAGGGGAGTTGGTGTGACGCCCCCAAAATAGGTATACATCACCCATCTTGAGTCGCCAAATACATGGTACTAAATTCAAATACAACTTGATTATACAACAGTCGTGTAAAATACGACAAAATATATGCTGTGAGTTTTAATATAAATATTGTCATCTAGAAAATATCCACACTCAATTTAGTCCTCATTACATTTATTATCACACTATTTAACATAATAGTGAGGACTACTAAGACACCATCTCGGACCATCACTCCGTTCCCCGACTAGTCCATGCCACGTTCTCATTTCTCAAGAGAATAAAGTGAAAAAAAGGGTGAGCTCAACTAGCTCAAGAAGAAATATTATGACTAAGATAATGCAGAATAAATTATCATTAGTCCTCAACAGATGTTAAACCGATAAAATACAATAGACATCAAGTTTAAGCTGCGGTGAACATGCAATCCATTAAAAGAGTCAAGTAGAGAATAAAATCTACTATCTTTTATGATTTAAAAAGGTTTTTTATCACTTTTATCGCTGAGACTCAGTTTAATAAATAATTCACATCATCCCTGCACTACGACCAAGGATATTCATTAGGGTCACAACCATAAATTATCCGTGCACTACGGGCCAAGGATATTTGTGTATTCATCAATGGTCATGATCAAGCCAACAACTGTCCATCAATGCACTTCGGGCCAATGAGGACTTTTACCACATCATTTATAACATTACGATCATGATTACACCGAATAATCCCTGGTCATAATCATACCAAGTCCATCTATGCACTACAGGCCACGGATGACTTTCAAAAATAATATAAACATGAAGATGATGACAATGATATAAGAATTCAATAAAACAAGATCAAGAATTAATTTATTCAGGAACTAATAACGTCCAAATTGTCAACATGATACTTCTTTGTAAAGTAAAATTCAAGAACGCTCAGAAGAATATTTCCATGAAAAGATACTGGATGAAGCGCAAATATCAACAATATTCAACTAATTTCATGGAGTGTAGAAGTCAAAACTTTAACCAACTGAGTATAATAAAGAATGGAATAATAAAAGAAATCACCATACATGCGGTACCAGATGTATTGAGTTATTCCATTAGAATAATAAATAACGGAACGGTCAAAGCGTATACGCGACCAAGCGGGATGTTCCAAAGAATAATAAGGAATGGAATAACAACAAAAATCACTATGCATGCGGTATTGCAGATGACGGAGTTATTCCAATGAATAATAAATAATGGAACCAGTCAAAGTGAAATTCACAAAGCAGGATGTTCAATGAGAATAAATGAATAATAAAGACGGAACCAGTCCGGCGTAAAATGAAACAGGATATTCCAATGTAATAATAAAGAATGGAATACAGAAGAATTTCACCAAGTATAGGGTAGCCCGCGTATACAGGTTATTCCAACAGAATAATAAAGATGGAATAATACCCCTTACCGTAAAAGAAACTTGATATCGGAGTAGTGAAGCAGCAAAATACTTTTCTTCTTTCTCTCTATAGTTTCTCTCTCTAGAATTTCAGTGAATTCGTAAGAAATAATGAAGGATTGAGCTTCTATTTATAGAAGAATAGAATGCATAGTAACCAATCCATGAACGGTCCAGATTGATTTACTTTAATCTGACGATCCATATTTAAAGCAAAATCTTTTAAATAAAATATAATATATTCTATTTATAATCTAATAAAACGAATAACTTTATAAAATATTTTACTATGCAAACACTATGCAGGCACTATACAAAAACTATGTATAATAAAATATAATATATTCTAATTATTGTCTAATAAAACGAATAACTTTATAAAAGTATTACATTTTATATAAAAAAATTCTTATTAGCCTAATAAAACGAATAACTTTATAAAAGTATTCTATTTTATATAAAAAGTTTTTCTATTTTATTACATTAATAATACTGAATAAAATAAAACTTCATCATCATTATTATTATTCACACTATTAATCGACCGTGTCGTTCCTAAAGAAAGAGGGCTTTCAATAAGGATTTCTCCCTATCAAGCGCATGATTAGGTGACCAAACCTCTCCTTGGTAGAACTTTTAGACATCGTTAATCTGCAAATAATAATATTAATAACTTCATCGTCTCAATAAAATATCGATAATAATTGAATAAAACCTGAATGACTTCTCACATAAGCATTAATAATCAATCTGGTGTGCTTTCTTACGCAACCAGCGCCAGACATTATACTTTTACTACCGAAAGTAGTTCAGCAAGTATCAACGGTAAAACTTTCGCCGTTATTTTCATAGAAATATTTTGTCATTTTCTCAATCCGATAATAATTACATTTGTGGGGTCCACCAATGATTGTCTTGTCGCATTGCGAATAGTTCCTGACCAATCGAATATTATATAACAACTTGCGCATTTTGCAAAATTTATAAATATTACCCACAACTATAACATTATATCAAATTTATTCCATAATATTCAAAAATGATATTTATAGAAAATTCATTTTTATTCATAAAAGTTAGGGTCTTACAGTTGGTGCAAGTTTGATAATACTTGCATGACTAAGTTAAAAATGGATGTATAGATGAATGTACTATACCATAATTAATTTTTTCACATGTTTAGAAATATTGAGTCACATGATTTACTATTGATTCACATGAGGTGGTGCAAGTTTGATAATACTTGCATGACTAAATTAAAAATGAAGGAAAAGATGAAGGTATTATACTGTAATATTTTGAGCCCTAAAATGTGCAAATATGGAAACTATATTTTTCTATAAATATATAGAAGCCCATTCCTTCATTATTTTTCACCAATTCACTAAAGCTATAAAGCAATTATTATAGAGAGAAATTATAGAGAAAAAGAAGAAGAGAAGTTTGCTACCTCACTATTCTAATATCCGCTTTTCTTAAGGTAGTGGGTATTATTTCTTTCGTATTCATGAAGAGAGTTATTTTCTTTCAATACGGCGTAAGGGTTGTTATTTCATTTTTATTATTATGTTGGAATAACTTTGTATATCGCAAATCTGCGCATACATGGTGAAATTCTTTTGTTATTTCATTCTTTATTATTACATTGGAATAACCTATCTGTGCTTGATCTATCGCATGCACAGTGAATTCTGTTGTTATTCCATTCTTTATTATTCATTGGAATATCTTGTGCGTCTTGATTACATATGACCGGAGTTCCATTCTTTATTATTCTCGTTAGAATATCCTCGTCTGCATGCGGATTACGCATGACTGGTTCCATTTCTTTATTATTCATTTGGAATATCACATGCATGCGGATTACGCATTGACTTGGTTCCATTCTTTATTATTACATTGGACTAACTCGTCATGCATGCGCCTATCGCATATACGATGAATTCTGTTGTTATTTCATTCTTTATTATTCATTGGAATAACTCGCCTATATGGATTACCTCGGATATGGTGAATGATCCTTCGTATTCATTCTTTATTAAATTATGAAAATGATGCATCTCACGTGGATTCTGCATGGCGGGTGAAAATCCATTCTTAGCTTTTATATATTCTATTATACTCGTATGAGATATAATTTCTTTTGTACTCGTCATAGAATATCATTTTATTTGGTATTTTTCTTTTAAAAATTACTATTTATGAGTTATTATTCACCTGGTTACTATTCACTCTAGTATTATTCACTCAGATATTTGGGGCACTTTTCATGCCGAGTACTATTCACGAGTTAATATTCATGGGTTACTATTCACCCGGTTACTATTCACTCTAGTATTATTCACTCGGGTATTCGGGACACTTTTTGTGTCGGAGTACTATTCATGAGATACTATTCCTGAAGTACTATTCACGGGGTACTATTCACCCAAAAAATATATTTCTTTTCTGTCCAAATTATTTTTATTACAAGAATATTATTCTTGAATTTTACTCCACAAAGCAGTATCATGTTGACAATTTGGATATTTTAAACTCTAGATAAATTTAAAGTCTTTAATATTTATCTTTGATTTTGTTTGATTAATGCTTATATCATTGTCATCATCCTCATGTTTATATTGTGATAAAAGTCATTTTTGGCTTACGTGCATAGATGGACTGTTGATTATTGGTTTTACAGTTGTATATCTTTGGCTTACGTGCAAAGACGAATTGTTGATTATTGGTTTTATAGTTGTATATCTTTGGCTTACGTGCAAATATGAACTATTGATTGATATCTTTGATCGTAGTGCAAAGATGAACTGTTAATTGATAGCTTTGGCCAGTAATGCAAAGATGGACAGGTGTATGACATGATAATGACCACTTGTGATACTAATGAATATCCTTGGTCGTAGATGCGAGGATAATTCGATGATGTGATTAAGCGGGATCATGACCATTAGTTAACGATTGAATGTCTTTGGTAGTAAGTAAGCGACGATACGCAATTGATTGGTATGATCATGACCTATTGGTTTTATAGTTGAATATCTTTGGCCAGTAGTGCAAAGATAGACAACTGATTGGTATGTTCATTGTTATTACATTTAAATATCTTTAGCCTTTGGGGTAAGGATATTGAGTAAATGTTTTATTAAGCCTTTGTTGTAAGACCCCAACTTTTATGAATAAAAATGAATCTTCTATAAATATCATTTTTGAATATTATAGAATAAATTTGTTATAATGTTATAGTTGTGGGTAATATTTATAAATTTTACAAAGTACGCAAGTTGTTATATAATATTAAATTGGTCGGAAAATATTCGTTTTAAACGGGAATATTCGTACGGCGACACAATCATTGGTGGACCCCACAACGAAATTATTTTCGGATTGAGAAAATGATAAAAATATTTTTTATGAAAATAACGACGGAAGTTTTACCGTTAACTGTTGAAACACCCGGTGTTAAAAGTACAGGAATACACGTGGTTGTATAGTAGCACACGGTATTGATTATTGATGCTTATGTGAGAAGTCACTCAGTTTTGTTCAATTATTGCTTCAATAATTGTTGCATAGTATCTCACGTTAATTGATTCAATTATTGTTGATATTTTATAATTAAGATGACGAGGTTATTAATATTATTATTTACAATATTAACGATGTCTAGAAGTTCTGTCAATGAGAGGTTTGGTCACCTAATTGCGCGCTAATAAGGAGAAATCCTTATTGGAAAGCCCCCTCTTTCTTTAGAACGACCTGGTCGATTAATAGTGTGAATAATAATAATGATGATGAAGTTTTGTTTTATTAGTATTATTAATGTAATAAAACAGAAAAGCTTTTTATATAAAACAAAATACTTTTATAAAGTTATTCGTTTTATTAAAGTTAATAAGTAAAATCTTTTTATATAAAATAGAATACTTTTATAAAGTTATACATTTTATTAAACAATAATTAGAATATATTATATTTTTATTATGCATAGTGTTTCAGATAGTAAAATCTTTTTTTTATATAAAATGAATACTTTTATAAAGTTATTCGTTTTATTAGATTATAAATAGAATATATTATATTTTATTGTAAACCAAACTGGATAGTCCGCTTAAAGTAAATCAATGCACGGACCGTTCATGGATTGGTTCTTATTCGATCCATTCTTCTATAAATAGAAGCTCATTCCTTCATTATTTCTTATTTAATTCATTGAAACTCTGAGAAAAACTATAGAGAGAAAGAAGAAAATTATTCTCGCTTACTTCACTACTTCATATCCGGTTTCTTCTTTATAAGGTAAGGGATATTATTTGTTGTACTTTTAAGGGGTATTATTTCTTTCGTATTCATGAAGAGAACTTACATTATTCCATTTTTTTATTATGTTGGAATAACTTTGATACGCTGATCTCACCCTATACATGGTGAAATTCTTCTGTTATTCCATGCTTTATCATTATGTTGGAATAACATGTCTATGCGAAGTACCGCATACATGGTGAAATTCTTACATTATTCCATTCTTTATTATTTTGTTGGAATATCACATCATGCATTTTATCTGGGACTGGTTCGTCTTTATTATTACGTTAGAATATCCCGTTACATCGCGTTTTAATGGGACACCGTTAAATCTTCTTTATTATTCATTAGAATATCCTCGCTCGTGTGTTTTACGCCGCACATGGTTCCGTTATTTATTATTCGGTTGGAATAACTCGCTTTTTATCTGCATCGCTGCGTCGTGGTGATTTTATTGTTATTCCATTCTTTATTATTACGTTGAATATCCTATCGATGACGTGTTACGCGCTCGACACAGTTCCGTTATTTATTATTACGTTGGAATAACTTTAATACATCCAAGTGACCGATTCGATAAAAGTAAATCAATCTGGTCCGTTCATGAATTAGTTACTATGCAGTCCATTCTTCTATAAATAGAAGTTCATTCCTTCATTATTTCTTACGAATTTACTGAAACTCTAGAGAGAGAAACTATAAAGAGAATTCTTCTTCTATAATCTTGAACGTATTTCTTTAGATTTTAAGAAAGCTTTGAGCGTAGAACAAGTTTTCTTCGAGTATATCCTCGCCTACCAGTCGAAATACTCTTCTTTCAAAGGTAAGGGATATAATTTGTTGTACCTGTAAGGGGTATTATTTATTTTGTATTCATGAAGAGAACTTATGTTATTCCATTCTTTATTATTCTGTTGGAATAACCTGTATACGCGGACTACCCTATACTTGGTGAAATTTTTCTATTATTCCATTCTTTATTATTATGTTGGAATAACCTGTTTATGCGAAGTACCGCATACATAGTGAAATTCTTCTATTATTCCGTTCTTTATTATTCTGTCGGAATATCTCGCATGCATGCTATTTTCATGGGACTGGTTCCATTATTTATTATTCGCTTGAATATCTTGTGCATTTATGCATTTAATGGGACCTAGTTCCATTATTTATTATTACATTGGTTGAATAACTCGTCTGCATGCGATCATCACATGCATGGTGATTTTAGTGGTTATTCCATTCTTTATTATTCGTCGAAATATCCCGTCATCAATGCTTTTCTGTGGGACCGGTTCCATTATTTATTATTACATTGGGAATAACTTTGCACATCTATGCGATCTATCGCACGCATGGTGAATCCTTCTGTTATTCTATTTTTTTTATTATTCTGTTGGAATAACCTCTCTATGTGGATTACCACATGCATGGTGAATGATCCTTTGTATTTCATTCCTTATTAAATTGTGGAAATGATCTGTTTACGTGGATTATGATGAAAGTCATAATAAAAACATTGGACTGATGAAAATCATGGGTATATGTGGTATTAGTAAGTGTTATGATGAGTTATGTTGGTTATTATTTGAAAACATGAAAATTTCATAGAAATCACAAAGGGTTGAAAAATTAGATTTTGGTGAAAATAGAATATGAAATTCAATTGACCATATCTCCTATTATATTTCAAATTTTTGAGTGTGGTCAAGTTCTAGAGTTAGATCTATGGGTTTTCTAACTTATCCAAGTGGAATCACTGGAAAAGGTGTTGTAGATTTTCGTGTGGATTGATTTTAGCAAAGGAGTTAAAAATCGAAATTTCCAAAAAGGCTACTGTCCAAAATTTTAAAAGGGTATTTTCGGCCACTTAAATTGTGAGAAAAATTCCGGCCTTTTGGGACATGAAAATATATGGTATGAAGTACTTACTGTCCAAAAATGAACTCATTCCGACTTAAAATGAGCAAGTTATGACCATTTCAATATTTAGGTTTTTTCGATTGAAAAAATTATAAACCGGAGTTCTATAACTCCGATGACCATGAAATTTAAACTGGAAGCTCAAGTTAACATGTGTAAGATCCTGCCAAGATTTGGGAATTTCTGGAGTTAACCTTGAGGTAGCTAATTTCTTAAGGAATTAATTAGAAATTGATTTTTGAAAAATAGTAAATGAATTTTAAAAATTCAGAGAAAAATATATGTTCATTATGGGACTATATTCTGCTAAATCTCAGAAAAGAAATATTTTTGGGACTGATTTGGTATTTTTCATGAAAATAGTTTAGTTACGAACGTATGAGTTAAATATGTTATGTGAAGTAACAAAGTTGGAAAATAGGATTTTATGGCTTGAGAATCCTATATAAGGTATATGCAGTTTTTTGACGAGGGATTTGATCATTGATGATGAAATCTTATGAGTATGGCATTTTTGAATGATTAAATGCATTATTTGATAAAGTGTAAACAATTGAAATAAATTGTTTATAAGTTTAAGAAATGATTAAAATATTATTATAATATTAATGACATTAGATTATGAGATTATTAAGTGATTGATAACATTTGATTATTATTGAACGCTGGATAAATTGTATTATAAAAGTTTAATATTTATCCTTTATCTCTTTTGATTGATTCTTTATGTCATTGTCATCATCCTAATGCTTATATTATGTTGAAAGTCATCTGTGGCCTGTAGTGTATAGATGAACTTGGTATGATTATGACCAGGAATTATTCGGTATAATCATGATCGTAATGTTATAAATGATGTGGAAAAAGTCCCCATTGGCCCGTAGTGCATTGATGAACAGTTTTTGGTATGATTATGGCTATGGATTCTCTTTGGCCAAGGGTGCAAAGATGAATTATTTTATGGCATGATCAGGACCGTTAATGAAAACACGATTATCTTTGGCCCGTAGTGCATGGATAATACGTGGTCGTGATACTAAAGAATATCCTTGGCCTGTAGTGCAGGAATGATTCGATGATATGGATTAATTATTGAGCTGAGTCTCAGCAATGAAATATTAATTCATGGATGTGATAATAATGAATATCTTTGGCTGTAGTGCAAAAATGATTTAATTAGTATGATTATGAGCAAAAATTGTGATTTGGTATAACCATGATTTTTGATGTTTCAGGTGAAGATAGGTGATAAAAATTATCTTCGTCCTGGGTGCGAAAAGAAATTTAGAATCACAATTATGATTATGAGTTATTCATATGATTGTGGACATGAATTGTTGATTGATGTTACAGGGATACAATATTATCGGTGGACTTTTAACATAGAAAAGATAATAGATCTGATGGTCTATTTGACTCTTCTAATAGATTGCTCGTTCCGCTGCAACTATGGTTGAAAAGTTTTATCATCTACCATATGTTCTAAATCTCTGATTTATTATTGATGAAAGCTATTGATAATGTAGTTATCTTTACTCATGATATTCTTTTTCTTTGGGCTAGTTGTGCTCACCCTTTTGCTTGACAATTCTTTTAGTGTAATAAGAGTGTAGCTGGGTCGAGTGGGGATAACAGGGGAATAGTGTGATGGTCCGAGACTGTCGAAGTTTCTCAATACATTATAAAATGACATGACATACAATATATAATTGTATTGAGGACCTAAGATGTGGGTGTCGTATTTTATACGTCACTTAATGATTGATTTTGGTGAACAACAATAGGGTGATGAGAACCCGACTTTGGAAGCGTCAAAAGTGCACCTCATTAGAATGAACAAAATAGTAATCTTCTCGTTCTTCTTTGGGGTCTTAAAATATTTGCTGCTGTATTTTATATGGCATTGTAATAATTTGAGTTTGGATATCATACATGAGACAATATTGTATTAAAACTCACAGTTAACTGTGGTCGTATTCTATACGACAGTTCAACAGTTGTATAAATAAAGTTTGTATTTGATTTTTATAATGTGATATCTGGCGACTCAGAATGGGTCGTGTGGACCTATTTTGGGGGCGTCACAAATGGTATCAGAGCTTAGGGATATGGTCGTTGGCGGAGATAAGAGTCTAGAACTAGGAGGGGAGAGACGAGTTATATACTTCGCTAGTGTGTGACTTACCTAAGCTGAAATTGTTTACTTGATAAGTTGACAAATTGTGATATGTCGATTAACCTTTGTTTTGAAACTATATTCTAGAATGATATCTGAAATACAGGAGATGAGAAATGGAAAAATCATGATAGCGAGGAAATTACCGGGAAGGTACAATCTGAAAAGAAAGCAAGGTATTCTCATCTCTTCGAATATCAGGTACGTACGTAAATTTCGAGGGCAAAATTTTATAAAGAGAGGGAGATTGTGAGACCCCGAATTTTATGAAATAAAAGTATTCAATTTTTCTATTTTGGTAAATATTTAAATTGATAAAATTTCAAAGTTAGAGGTAATATGTGATTTTTTTTTGCAAAGTAAGAAAGTTGATATAAAATATTCTTTTTTGTGGGGAATATCAAACGACAATGACAATCATGGTGTTATGGAATTATTTCGGATTGAAAACGACAAAAATATTTTTGATTGAGGCGGAAGTTTGACAATTGAACTACTTTTTATAAAAATGGCGTGGTTGCATAGTTTTACTGTATTGATTAAATGCTATGATAAACTCGGTTTTGTTTTATTAGTATTATTAATGTAATAAAAGTAAAAGCTTTTTATATAAAGCAGTAATACTTTTATAAAGATAAATAGAATATATTATATTCTATTATGCATAGTATTTTAGCATAGTAAAATCTTTTTTTTATATAAAATGAATATTGATTATAAATTTATTCTATAAATAGAATATATTATATTTTATTATGCATTTATTAGTATTATTAATGTATTTAAAATAGAAAAATCTTTTTATATAAAACAAAATACTTTTATAAAGTTATTCGTTTTATTAGATTATAAATAGAATATATTATATTTTATTTAAAAGATTTTGCTTTAAATATGGACCGTTCGATAAAAGTAAATCAATTTGGTCCGTTCATGAATTAGTTACTACGATCCATTCTTCTATAAATAGAAGTTCATTCCTTCATTATTTCTTACTTAATTTCTTTGAAACTCTAGAGAGAGAAACTATAGAGAATTCTTCTTCTATAATCTTGAGCGTATTTCTTTAGAGTTTAAGAAAGCTTTGAAGCGTAGAACAAGTTTTCTTCGAGTATATCCTCGCCCCTACCAATGAAATACTCTTCTTTCAAAGGTAAGGGATATTATTTGTTGTACTCGTAAAGGGTATTATTTATTTTTTTGTATTCATGAAGAGAACTTATGTTATTCCATTCTTTATTATTATGTTGGAATAACTTTGTTTATGCGAAAATACCGCATACTTGGTGAAATTTTTCTATTATTCCATTCTTTATTATTATGTTGGAATAACTTTTTATTACATAATCGCGCATACATAGTGAAATTCTTCTATTATTCCATTATTTATTATTTCGTTGAATAACTGAATATATGCGATCTATATCGCATGTATGGTGATGGGATTGTTATTCCATTATTTATTATTACATCATGGAATATCTTGCATGCATGTAATTTCGGGACCTAGTTCCATTATTTATTATTATTACATTGGAATAACCTTTCATGCATGCGCGATCATCGCATGCATGGTGATTTTAGTGGTTATTCCATTCTTTATTATTCGTCGAAATATCACATGCGTGCGTTTTCATGCGGGACTGGTTCCATTATTTATTATTACATTGGGAATAACGTCATGCATGCGATCTCTATCGCGCATGCATGGTGAATCCTTCCGTTATTCCATTTTTATTATTATGTTGGAATAACTCTCTCTATGTGGATTACCACATGCATGGTGAATGATCCTTTGTATTTCATTCCTTATTAAATTGTGGAAATGATGCATTTACGTGGATTATGATGAAAGTCATAATAAAACATTGGGTGATGAAAATCATGGGTATATGTGGTATTAGTAAGTGTTATGATGAGTTATGTTGGTTATTATGTGAAAACATGAAAGTTTCTTAGAAATCACAAAGGGTTGAAAAATCAGATTTTGGTGAAAATAGAATATGAAATTCAATTGACCATATCTCCTATTATATTTCAAATTTTTGAGTGTGGTCAAGTTCTAGAGTTAGATCTATGGGTTTTCTAACTTATCCAAGTGGAATCTTTGGAAAAGGTGTTGTGAGATTTTTCGTGTGGGTGATTTTAGCAAAGGAGTCAAAAATCGAAATTTCAAAAAAGGCTACTGTCCAAAATTTTAAAAGGGTATTTTTGGCCACTTAAATTGTGAGAAAAATTCGGCCTTTTGGGACATGAAAATATATGGTATAAAGTACCTATCTGTTCAAAAATGAACTCATTCAGACTTAAAATGAGCAAGTTATGACCATTTCAATATTTAGGTTTTTTCGATAAAAAAACGCTATAAATAGGAGTTCTATAACTCGATGACCATGAAATTTAAACTGGAAGCTCAAGTTAACATGTGTAAGATCCGCCAAGATTTGGGAATTTCGGAGTTAACCTTGAGGTAGCTAATTTCTTAAGGAATTAATTAGAAATTGATTTTTGAAAAATAGTAAATGAATTTTTAAAAATTGAGAAAAATATATCTTCATTATGGGACTATATTCTGCTAAATCTCAGAAAAGAAATATTTTTGGGACTGATTTGGTATTTTTCATGAAAATAGTTTAGTTACGAACGTATGAGTTAAATATGTTATGTGAAGTAACAAAGTTGGAAAATAGGATTTTATGGCTTGAGAATCCTATATAAGGTATATCTGTTTTTTTTGATGAGGATTTGATCATTGATGATGAAATCTTATGAGTATGACATTTTGAATGATTAAATGCATTATTTGATAAAGTGTAAACAATTGAAATAAATTGTTTATAAGTTTAAGAAATGATTAAAATATTATTATAATATTAATGACATTAGATTATGAGATTATTAAGTGATTGATAACATTTGATTATTATTGAACGCTGGATAAATTGTATTATAAAAGTTTAATATTTATCCTTTATCTCTTTTGATTGATTCTTTATGTCATTGTCATCATCCTAATGCTTATATTATGTTGAAAGTCATCTGTGGCCTGTAGTGTATAGATGAACTTGGTATGATTATGACCAGGAATTATTCGGTATAATCATGATCGTAATGTTATAAATGATGTGGAAAAAGTCCCCATTGGCCCGTAGTGCATTGATGAACAGTTTTTGGTATGATTATGGCTATGGATTCTCTTTGGCCAAGGGTGCAAAGATGAATTATTTTATGGCATGATCAGGACCGTTAATGAAAACACGATTATCTTTGGCCCGTAGTGCATGGATAATACGTGGTCGTGTGATCTTAAAGAATATCCTTGGCACGTAGTGCGGGGATGATTCGATGATGTGGATTAATTATTGAAATTTGAGTCTCAAACAATGAAATATTAATTCATGGATGTGATAATAATGAATATCTTTGGCAGTAGTGCAAAGATGATTTAATTAGTATGATTATGAGCAAAAATTGTGATTTGGTATAACCATGATTTTTGATGTTTCAGGTGAAGATAGGTGATAAAAATTATCTTCGTCACAGAATAAAAAAGAATTTAGAATCACAATTATGATTATGAGTTATTCATATGATTGTGGACATGAATTGTTGATTGATGTTACTGAGGGGATAAAACATTATCGGTGGACTTTTAACATAGAAAAGATAATAGATCGATGGTCTATTTGACTCTTCTAATGGATTGCTTCGTTCATTTGCAACTATGGTTGAAAAGTTTTATCATCTACCATATGTTCTAAATCTACGATTTATTATTGATGAAAGCTATTGATAATGTAGTTATCTTTAGTCATGATATTCTTTTCTTTGGGCTAGTTGTGCTCACCCTTTTGCTTCACAATTCTTTTCGGGTAATAAGAGTGTAGGTTGGGTGAAAGTGGGCGGGGATAACGGGGGAATAGTGTGATGGTCCGAGGCGTCAAGTTTCTCAATACATTATAAAATGACATGACATACAATATATAATTGTATTGAGGACCTAAGATGTGGGTGTCGTATTTTATACGTCACTTAATAATTGATTTTGGTGAACAACAATAGGGTGATGAGAACCCGACTTTGGAAAGCGTCAAAAGTGCACCTCATTAGAATGAACAAAATAGTAATCTTCGTTCTTCTTTGGGGTCTTAAAATATTTTCTTGTTGTATTTTATATGGCATTGTAATAATTTGAGTTTGGATATCGCATACATGAGACAATATTGTATTAAAACTCACGATTAAGCTATGTGGTCGTATTCTATCTGACGATTCAACGATTTGTATAAATAAAGTTTGTATTTGATTTTTATAATGTGATATCTGGCGACTCGAGAATGGGTCGTGTGGACCTATTTTGGGGCGTCACAAATGGTATCGAGCTTAGGGATATGGTCGTTGGCGGAGATAAGAGTACAGAACTAGAGGGGGAGGCGAGTTATATACTTCGCTGGTGTGTGACTTACCTAAGCTGAAATTGTTTACTTGATAAGTTGACAAATTGTGATATGTCGATTAACCTTTGTTTTGAAACTATATTCTAGAATGATATCTGAAATACAGGAGATGAGAAATGGAAAAATCATGATAGCGAGGAAATTACAGGGAAGGTACAATCTGAAAAGAAAGCAAGGTATTCTCATCTCTTCGAATATCAGGTACGTACGTAAATTTCGAGGGCAAAATTTTATAAAGAGAGGAGATTGTGAGACCCCGAATTTTATGAAATAAAAGTATTCAATTTTTCTATTTTGGTAAATATTTAAATTGATAAAATTTCAAAGTTCAGGGTAATATGTGAATTTTTTCGCAAAGTAAGAAAGTTGATATAAAATATTCTTTTTGTCGGGGAATATCCGTACGACGGTACAATCATTGGTGGACCCCACAATGGAAGTCGGATTGAGAAAATGACAAAAATATTTTTATAAAAATAACGGCGGAAGTTTTACCGTTAAAACTATTGAACTACTCGGTAGTAAAAATAGTAAATGCGATGTCTGGCATAGTAGCGTAGACATTATATGATTATTAATGCTTACGTGATAAGTCACAGATTTTTGATTATTAATATTATTACGTGATAAAAAAGTCAAAGGCTTTTTATATTTTTTATAAAGTTATTCTATTATATAATAATATTCTATTAATAAAAAATAGTAAAAGCTTTTTATATAAAAATTTTACAAAATACTTTTATAAAGTTATTATATTTTTATTAGATTATAAATAGAATATAAAATATTTTATATAAAAAGAATACTTTTATAAAGTTTTCATTTTATTAGATTATAAATAGAATATATTATATTTTATTTAAAAAGTAATATCAACCGTCCGATTAAAAGTAAATCATGGAATTCATGAATTAGTAGTTACTATGCGTCCATTCTTCTATAAATAGAAGTTCATTCCTTCATTATTTCTTACGAATTTCTTTGAAACTCTAGAGAGAGAAACTATAGAGAATTCTTCTTCTATAATCTTGAGCGTATTTCTTTAGATTTTAAGAAAGCTTTGAAGCGTAGTAGTAACAAGTTTTCTTCGAGTATATCCTCGCCTACCAAATTGAAATACTCTTCTTTCAAAGGTAAGGGATATAATTTGTTGTACCTGTAAGGGGTATTATTTATTTTGTATTCATGAAGAGAACTTATGTTATTCCATTCTTTATTATTACATTGGAATAACCTATTATATCTGTAATTACCCTATACTTGGTGAAATTTTTCTATTATTCCATTCTTTATTATTATGTTGGAATAACTTTGTTTATGCAAGCTACGCATACATGGTGAAATTCTTCTATTATTAGATTCTTTATTATTACGTTGGAATATCTCATGCGTATGCGTTCTGTGGGACTGATTCCATTATTTATTATTCATTGGAATATCTTGTGCGTGCATTTGTGGGACCTAGTTCCATTATTTATTATTACGTTGGAATAACCTTTTCATGCGATCCATCACATGCATGGTGATTTTTAGTGGTTATTCCATTCTTTATTATTATTCGTCGAAATATCACATCTGTATGCGTTTCTGTGGGACTGGTTCCATTATTTATTATTACATTGGGAATAACACATGCATGTATCTCTATCATATGCATGGTGAATCATACATTATTCTATTTTTTATTATTATGTTGGAATAACCTCTACATGTGGATTACCACATGCATGGTGAATGATCCTTTGTATTTCATTCCTTATTAAATTGTGGAAATGATCATTTACGTGGATTATGATGAAAGTCATAATAAAAACATTGGTGATGAAAATCATGGGTATATGTGGTATTAGTAAGTGTTATGATGAGTTATGTTGGTTATTATTTGAAAACATGAAAATTTCATAGAAATCACAAAGGGTTGAAAAATTAGATTTTGGTGAAAATAGAATATGAAATTCAATTGACCATATCTCCTATTATATTTCAAATTTTTGAGTGTGGTCAAGTTCTAGAGTTAGATCTATGGGTTTTCTAACTTATCCAAGTGGAATCACTGGAAAAGGTGTTGTAGATTTTCGTGTGGACTGATTTTAGCAAAGGAGTTAAAAATCGAAATTTCCAAAAAGGCTACTGTCCAAAATTTTAAAAGGGTATTTTCGGCCACTTAAATTGTGAGAAAAATTCCGGCCTTTTGGGACATGAAAATATATGGTATGAAGTACTTACTGTCCAAAAATGAACTCATTCCGACTTAAAATGAGCAAGTTATGACCATTTCAATATTTAGGTTTTTTCGACGAAAAACGCTATAGCCGGAGTTCTATAACTCCGATGACCATGAAATTTAAACTGGAAGCTCAAGTTAACATGTGTAAGATCCTGCCAAGATTTGGGAATTTCTGGAGTTAACCTTGAGGTAGCTAATTTCTTAAGGAATTAATTAGAAATTGATTTTTGAAAAATAGTAAATGAATTTTAAAAATTCAGAGAAAAATATATGTTCATTATGGGACTATATTCGCTAAATCTCGAAAAGAAATATTTTTGGGACTGATTTGGTATTTTTCATGAAAATAGTTTAGTTCTGAACATATGAGTTAAATATGTTATGTGAAGTAACAAAGTTGGAAAATAGGATTTTATGGCTTGAGAATCCTATATAAGGTATATCTGATTTTTGATGAGAGGATTTGATCATTGATGATGAAATCTTATGAGTATGGCATTTTTGAATGATTAAATGCATTATTTGATAAAGTGTAAACAATTGAAATAAATTGTTTATAAGTTTAAGAAATGATTAAAATATTATTATAATATTAATGACATTAGATTATGAGATTATTAAGTGATTGATAACATTTGATTATTATTGAACGCTGGATAAATTATATTATAAAAGTTTAATATTTATCCTTTATCTCTTTTGATTGATTCTTTATGTCATTGTCATCATCCTAATGCTTATATTATGTTGAAAGTCATCTGTGGCCTGTAGTGTATAGATGAACTTGGTATGATTATGACCAGGAATTATTCGGTATAATCATGATCGTAATGTTATAAATGATGTGGAAAAAAGTCCTCATTGGCGCGTGGTGCATTGATGGACATTTTTGGTATGATTATGGCTATGGATTCTCTTTGGCCAAGGGTGCAAAGATGAATTATTTTATGGCATGATCGGGATAGTTAATGAAAACACGATTATCTTTGGCGTAGTGCATGGATAATACGTGGTCGTGATCTAAAAAGAATATCCTTGGCACGTAAAGTGGGGAATGATTCGATGATATGGATTAATTATTGAGCTGAGTCTCAGCAATGAAATATTAATTCATGGATGTGATAATAATGAATATCTTTGGCTGTAGTGCAAAAATGATTTAATTAGTATGATTATGAGCAAAAATTGTGATTTGGTATAACCATGATTTTTGATGTTTCAGGTGAAGATAGGTGATAAAAATTATCTTCGTCCTGGGTGCGAAAAGAAATTTAGAATCACAATTATGATTATGAGTTATTCATATGATTGTGGACATGAATTGTTGATTGATGTTACAGGGATACAATATTATCGGTGGACTTTTAACATAGAAAAGATAATAGATCTGATGGTCTATTTGACTCTTCTAATAGATTGCTCGTTCCGCTGCAACTATGGTTGAAAAGTTTTATCATCTACCATATGTTCTAAATCTCTGATTTATTATTGATGAAAGCTATTGATAATGTAGTTATCTTTACTCATGATATTCTTTTTACTGGGCTAGTTGTGCTCACCCTTTTGCTTGACAATTCCTTTCAGGTAATAAGAGTGTAGCTGGGTCGAGCGGGGATAACAGGGGAATAGTGTGATGGTCCGAGACTGTCGAAGTTTCTCAATACATTATAAAATGACATGACATACAATATATAATTGTATTGAGGACCTAAGATGTGGGTGTCGTATTTTATACGTCACTTAATGATTGATTTTGGTGAACAACAATAGGGTGATGAGAACCCGACTTTGGAAGCGTCAAAAGTGCACCTCATTAAAATGAACAAAATAGTAATCTTCTCGTTCTTCTTTGTGGTCTTAAAATATTTGCTGCTGTATTTTATATGGCATTGTAATAATTTGAGTTTGGATACTGTCTATGAGACAATATTGTATTAAAACTCACAGTTAACTGTGGTCGTATTCTATACGACAGTTCACAGAGACGGGGAATTCCTTCGCTAGTATGACCTACATAAGTTTATTTGGTATTTAATTGGTCGGTCAGAATATAAGGATAATATGTGATATGTTAATTAACCCTTGTTTTGTGGCAGTGTTTTAAAATGGCATCCGAGAATGTTGAGAAAATCAATGGAGCACATGAGACCGTTGAGTCTCCACAGATCAATAATTAGGATAATGTGCATCAGGATGGCGATAATCCTCAGGCAAACAACAACACTGACCAGATGATGAACGATGGAATGTTCGGAGGCTTTATGCAATTCATGAAACATCATCAAGAAGCGGCTCCTGTCCAAAATACACGGTGGAAACTTTGGCGACTCTCGGGACGTCCACCATTAAGCAAACAGCTTCGATGAGCTGGGACCACCGGAGTTTTTTGAAGAGCCAAAACCACTTAAGGCGGAGACGTGGATAAAGCAGATCTGCAAGATATATGATATCTTGGGATGCTCCGAGGAGCAAAAGCCGAGATACGAATGTTTCTAAGAGGTTTGAAACCCGAGATACGTTAATATCTTATCTCTCATAAACTGTGTTTGTATTCAGATGTTGTTATTAGGGCTCAATTATTTGAGCGCGATAATGAGTCAACCCAACCAAAAGAGAGCAGCCGGCAAAATGTTAATACCAGTGATAACAGTCATCAAAGCAGTGACAATAAGCGTGGAGGGAATCAACATGCCAGAAATGGTTACCACTTCGGTTGTAATCATGGCCAAAATAATAAGAATGGACATTTCAAAAAGAGGAGATTCAACAATGATGAAAAGACGTCAGCACCAACACCCGTGGTTAAAGAAGGAGAACGACCACCTATCATATGCTTCAAATGCGGAGAGGAGGACACATCGGTCAAAGCGTGCGATCTTCAGTCAAAGCATGTTATAATTATGGAAGAGAAGGTCACTTAGCCCAATTTTGTCGTTCACCAAAGACAAGTTCAGCTAGGATGGAGGCACCAAAGGACGTACTAAAAAAGTCAAAGCCGATAGTCTGAGGAGAAGCGTTTGTCGTGACCTCCCAGAAAGCAAGGAACCCGAACAAGGTCATCACGGGTAAGCTTATTGTGACGCCCCCAAAATTAGGTATACATCACCCATCTTGGGTCGCCAGATACATGGTATGTAATTCAAATACAACTGCTGTCAGTACAATACGACAAAACATAAAATCGTGAGTTTGAATACAAATATTGTCTACTAGAGATTATACAAACTCAAAAGGAGTCCTCATTACAATTATTATCACATTATTTCACGAGAATAGTGAGGACTACTAATGCTATCCTCTCGGACCATTACTCCGTTCCCGACTCGTCCAAATTTATATTCTCATTTCTTGAAGAGAATGGTGAAAGAAAGGTGGTGAGCTCAACTAGCCCCAAGAAGAAATATTATGACTAAGATAATGCGAGAATAAATTATCATTAGCCTTCAACAAATGTTAAAGCGATAAAATATAATAAACATCAAGTTTAAGCTGCGGGAACCAATGAATCCATTAAAAGAGTCAAGTAGAAAATAAAATCTACTATCTTTTATGATTTAAAAGGTTTTAATCTTTGTTATAAATTTGAGACTCGACAATAAATATTCCACATCATCGAATCACCGCACTTGCTACTACCAAAGATATTCTTTAGTATCACGACCACAATTATCCACCTTACTACGGGCCAAGAATATTTGTGTATTCATTAATGGTCATGATCATGCCAACAATACGTCCATCAATGCACAACGGGCCAATGATGACTTTTACCACATCATTTGTAACATTATGGTCATGATTACACCAAATAATCACAGTCATAATCATACCAAGTCCATCTATGCACTACTGGGACATGAGATGACTTTCAATATAATATAAACATGAGGATGATGACAATGATATAAGAATTCAATAAAACAAGTTCAAGAATTAATTTGTCCAAGAACTACTAATGTCCAAATTGTCAACATGATACTGCTTTGTAGAGTAAAATTTAAGAATGATCAGAAGAATATTTCCATGAAAAGATCTTTGGATGAAGCCGCAAATATCAAGGATATTCTACTAATTTCATGGAGTATAGAAGTCAAAACTTTAACTTGTTGAGTATAATAAAGAATAGAATAACAAAAGAAATCACCATGCATGCGGTATGCCAGATAGACAGAGTTATTCAATAGAATAATAATAACGAAACCGGTCGTGCAAAATTTGCACCAAGCAGGATGTTCAAGAGTAATAATAAAGAGCGGAACCGGTTAGGTGTAAAACACTGCAGACGAGGATGTTCCAGCAGAGAATAATAATAAGACGGAACTGTGTCGGTGTAAAACACACGCGATGCAGGATGTTCCAACGGAATAATAATAAAAAAAGCGGAACCGGTCCGGTGTAAAAAACACACATGCGAGGATGTTCCGAGAATAATAGAAGAATGTCACCAAGTATAGAGTAGAATGGCGTATAAAAGTTATTCTAATGAGAATAATAAGAAATGGAATAACAACGATTCTCTTCTTCATGAATAAGAAAGAATAACACCCCTTACTTTAGTAGGAGATTGAATCTACTTGATGAGTGTAGTAACAGAATACTCTTCTTCTTTTTCTCTTATTCTCTCTATACTTTCTTCTCTCTATAGCTTGAATGAATTCGTGAAAAATAATGAAGCACTAGGCCTCTATTTATAGAAGATTTTAGCTAAAGACTTTGCCATGTGAAAAGGCAAGTGGCTCGACGATTTGGTGATATAAAAAGAAAAGTGGTTTGGCTTTTGTAATGTGAACCGACAATTGGTTCGGCCTTTTGTAATGTGAAACGACAAGTGGTTCGGACGCTTTGTAATATGAAACGGCAAGTGGTTTGACGTCCAGTAAAGGTAATTACTATTGACGAAGGTAATTACTATTCGCGAATATAATTATTATTGATGAAGGTAATTACTATTAACGAAGGTAATTACTTATTTGTGAAGGACTCTTAGATGATGACATATGGGCCCCCATAAAATAATCAAACTTACCACAAACGTCTCATAATGAGAATCTTTATATGCATCAAGGATTGAATAAATATTAACACAAATCATTTTATTTTTAATCAACACATATTTAATCTTTCAATAATTATTAATCATTTATAACTTGTCGTCTCAATTATTGATTTAATAATATAACATATTATATAGATGATATTGTGACAATAATTGAATCAATAATATAAGAGATATGATCAAAGAATTATTTGTAGCAATAATTGAGTATAATTGAGTGACTTCTCACGTAAGCATCAATAATCAATCTGTAGTGCTACTCTTGCAACAACAGCAGACATTTGTACTTTTACTACCGGGTAGTTCAAGCAGTTTTAACGGTAACACCTCCGCGAGTTATTTTCATAAAGTATTTTTGTCGTTTTCTCAATTCGACAATAATTCCGTTAATAAGGTCCACCAATGATTGTCTTGTTGTCATACAAATATTCCCCACAAAAAGAATATTCCCCGACCAAATGAATATTTTATAACAACTTGCTTACTTTGCAAAATTTATAAATATTACCCACAACTATAACATTATATCAAATTTATTCCATAATATTTAAAAATAATATTTATAGAAAATTCATCTTTATTTATAAAAGTTGGGGTCTTACACTTATCATAAACTCTAGCGAAGTATATACCTTATTTGATACCGGTTCTACCCATTCTTTTATTTCTCCTACTTGCACTCAACGTTTAAATTTGACTCCGGAAAATTAGACTTTGACTTATCTGTTGAAACTCCTTTGGGAGAAACCTTCATTACATCCACTGTTTATAAGTCTTGTTTGGTTCAAATCGGTACCCTCACATTACCTGTCGATCTTATTTCATTAAAAATACTTGCATTTGATATAATTTTAGGGATTGATTTGTTAACTTCTCATCATGCAAAAATTGATTGTTTTCGTAAGGTTGTTAGCTTTCATATTCCTAACCAACCTATTATGCGAATTCAAGCAACCAAACCATTAAAATCAATCACTGTCATCTCAAGCTATAAAGCTATTCGTTTATTGAAAAATGGATGTCAAGCTTTCTTAGCTCATATCACGGATCTAAACAAAAATACGTCGATTTTGAATGATATTTCTATTGTTAATGAATTTCTGACGTATTCCACGAAGAACTTCTGGCCTACCCCAGGCGTGAAATTGAATTTTGTATCGACCTTAAACCCCAGACAAAACCCATTTCCAAAGCCCCATATCGGATGGCTCTATTGAACTTCGGAGTTAAAAACCCAACTGCAGGAATTGTTAGACATTGGCTTTGTTTCGTCTAAGTACTTCCTTGGGGTGCTCTCTGTTTTATTCGTGAAGAAGAAAGATGGGAGTATGCGATTTTGTATTGATTATCAAGAGTTGAATCATGTCACCATCAAAAATAGGTACCCATTGCCACGTATTGATGACTGTTTGACTAGTTAGTCAAAGGCGCCAAATTCTTTTCAGAGATTGATCTTCATTCAGGATATCACCAATTGAATATTAGAATCGATGACATTCCAAAGACAAATTTATCGAACTCGATGCATGCGGTATTATGAATTCCTAGTCATGTCTTTTGGATTGACTAATGCTCCTGCTGTCTTCATGGATATGATGAACCGAGTATTCAAGGAATATTTGGATCACTTTGTGGTCGTCTTTATTGATGACATCCTTATTTATTCCAAAAGCCATGAAGATCATGAGCAACACTTGAGGCTGATACTCCAAAAGCTTCGTGAATATAAGCTTTATGCCAAGTTGATGAAAACGGGTTACGGGCGAGGAAGTAGCATTCCTTGGGCATGTGGTATCAAGTCATGGAATATCTGTTGACCCAGAAAAGATTGAAGCTATTCAAAGCTGGGAGAAACCTAAATCAGTGACCTAAGTACGTAGCTTTCTCGGCTTAGCTGGTTATTATCGGAGATTCGTAGAAGGGTTTTCTCGAATCGCTACTCCCTTAACTCAGCTGACTCGGAAAGATACAAAATTCGGTTGGAATGAGGAATGTAAGAAGAGTTTTCAAGAACTAAAGAGAAGACTCATTTCAAAGACCTGATTCGACAAGACCATCCGCTCTGGAGGATTTGTCATCTACGGTGATGCTTGGTGCAAAGGGTTAGGATGTGTTCTCATGCAACATGGGAAAGTCATAGCCTATGCCTCTCGACAAATCAAAGAATATGAGAGGAATTATCCTACTCATGATCTAGAGTTGGCAGCTGTTGTCTTCACACTTAAAATTTGGAGGCATTACTTGTATGGGGAGAAAGTGGAGATCTTTACGGATCATAAAAGCCTCAAATATTTCTTCACTCAAAAGGAACTCAACATGCGACAGTTACGTTGGCTTGAACTGTTGAAAGATTATGATCATACCATTCAATATCATCCTGGAAAAGCAAACGTGGTAGCTGACGCATTGAGTAGAAGATCATATGCGGGTACGAGTGCGATATTGTCAACATAAAGGCCCATTTTGTATGACTTACAAAGGATGGAGATAGAGATAAAGACTCCAGGGACCCACGTGATGATGGCGAATATACGAGTGGAACCGACTTTAATCGATAAAGTTATAGCTGCTCAAGCTACAGACCTGGAGTTGATGCGTATGAGGAAGAAAGTACAAGAAGGTGCTATGTCGGAAGCAAGAATTGATGAAGAAGGAATACTTAGAGTCAACTCCAGACTTTGTGTTCCTAACGACCCTGAGTTAAAGTATAAAATCATAATGGAGGCGCATAACACATCGTTTGCAATCCATCTTGGGAGTACCAAAATGTATCGTGATCTTCGACATACATTTTAGTGGAACAATATGAAGAGAGAGATAGCGTTGTTTATCTCAAGGTGTCTTACTTGTTAACGAGTCAAGGCGAAACATAGAGTACCAAAAGGTCCATTGTAACCACTTGAAATTCCAGAATGAAAGTGGGAGCACATTACCATGGATTTCGTTACTGGTCTTCCCAAGGTTTCTTAAGGCATAGATGCAATTTGGGTCATTGTTGATAGATTGACCAAGTCTGCTCATTTATTAACAATACGAGAAACTTATACACTTAAACGTCTTGCTCGTATGTACATAAACGAGATTGTAAGACTGCATGGTATGCCATTTGTAAGACCCCAACTTTTTATAAATGAAGATTTAATTTTCTCTATTTATTATTTTGAAATAGTAAGGGGTTGATTTGATTAATGTGGTTAGTTATGGGTAAAATGCGTAAATATTTTAAATAAGCAAGTGGTTATAAAATACTCATTGTTGTCGGAGAATATTTGTTTGGTCGTGGAATATTCTTTCATTGTGGGGAATATTAAATGCGATGAATGACCTTGACCTTATGTGGGCCCCATAACTGAAAGCGATTGGATGAAGAAAATGACAAGTATAAGTTGTTTATAAATAATGGCGTAGTTGTTACAATTAATCTTGTTGGAATACCCAAATTGGTTAAAACACACGAATCTGGCGTTGTTCAGACAAGAAGACATAGTATTACACCAATTATTGATTCGATTCTACGTAAGAAGGCCTTTACTCAATAATTGTCACAAGATAATTCTTATTCAAAGATTTTATTTTATTGATTTAATAATTTACGTGTTGATATTTTATATTATCGTTGTTTTAATAATTGTCACCGCATGCAGTATTTTCTATTATCGAACAATAATCCATATTATCTGAATAATATTATTAAATAACATTATTGGCAATGTCTAGAAAGTTACTGCATACAAGGAGAGGTTTGGTCATCTAATTGCTTGCGCCAGTAGAGAGAGATCCTTATTGGAAAGCCCCTCTTTCCTGGAAGCGCACTGGTTGTCGATAATGTGATTCGTAATATTATTTGTGAATAATTAATTATTAATTTATATGATGAGAAAATATTGATTTTACGAGGATATAGATGGAAAATTTTTAATGTGACAATTGTTGAAAATTAATATTGTATCTTTTTACGATAAAATAATTTATTTAAATATATTATTTTAATAATATATTAATGGTGATATTTTTACAATGAATGTGGGATATATGAATAAATAAAGAGGAAGAGTATTTTTGTTGGATTAAATGTTTAACACATGTTTTGTGTGTTGGTGGACCCATTTCTTGACTGAAATTTGATTATAGCCTGTAAAATCACCCGTTTGTGAATTTCGGTCAATTTCTGTTTGGAATTTGGAAAACATTTCTTCTGTAAAGTTGTAGAGAATTGAATTTCCTATAAAAACTTGCGAGATTCGAATTTCCTAATAAAAGGGATATTTATTATGAATTATTGAAGTTTCGGAGTTCTGAAATAATTGATTTTTGGGAGTTTTAATTAATTATTTTGAGAAAAACGTTTTTGGTGAGTTTGTGAACCTCATTTAACATGTGCTATGGCTAAAATCAGATTTCAAAGGTGGGCTAAGGAATTTTGTTTATAAATAATATTATTATATTCAATTTTCTACTTTTGGTGTTCTAAGCATTTTCCTATAAATAGGGAGCTTAGGTTAGAATTGAAAATCACACCGAAACTCAAGTTTTCTCTATTTCTCTCTCGATATTTTGAGCGTATTCTTGTGAGTATACTTTGAGTGTTGATATATGGTGCAAGTTCAAGTCATAACCTATATCAGGTGTTTTAAATCTTGTCTTGCTCTTCGAGGTAAGGGATGTTATTTTCTTCTAAAATGATATTATTTCTTCAATATCATTATCTTTGAAATATTGGTTGGAACTTTTTATCAAATTTGGAACTTTTTCATGTCGGGGTTACTATTCATGAGTTATTATTCACGAGTTACTATTCACGAGTACTATTCATGAAGCATGATGATGTTTTTTGTGAAATTTCTATTTTTTGGTGTGAGATTCTTATTCACGATCTCGGACTTTATTCACGAATCTGACCTTTATTCACGAAAAATAAAATTTCTACTTTTTGTCCAAAATATTTATTATGGATACTAGCTTTGATTGTATCTATGTTTTGATCATTCTTGAATTTTACTTCAGTATGATTATTTATGAAGTATTTTTGAACTCGGATTGTTTAAAGTACGAATCCATAATACTTGTTCTTTTGTTTCACTAGATTCATTTTCTTTAAAATTATTTTCATCATCCTCAATCCTAAATGATGATGTTACTGAATATCTTTGGCCCGTAGTGCAAAGATGAACAGGTGTTTAGATGAACATGACCAACTGGTGAATATCTTCGGCCTGTAGTGCAAAGATGAATATTTGATTTGAGATGAATATTGATTGATGTTCTGAGGATAAAATATTGATGATGGATTGTTAAATTCATAGATTATAGCGATTTCATTCTCTACGTAACTTCTTATGAATTATTATTTCATTGCGAATATTGATCTGAAACTTGTTATCTATTGTATTCTATCAGATTTTTCCCTGTTAAAGACTAACGATAATTTGTTGTACATTATCTTAGTCATAACATTCTTTACTGGGCTAGTTGAGCTCACCCTTTTCCTTGTTGTTCCATTTTTCTTCTCAGGAAGCGAGATTATAGCAGGAACTAGTCGGGGTGTGGAGTGATGGTTCTAGATAGATGTTTTAGTAGTCTTCACTATTCTGTAAAATAGTGTATCAATAATGAGGATTTATTTGCATGTGGATATTATGTCTGTAAGACTATATTTGTATTTAAACTCATAGTATATAGGTTGCCATTAAGTATTTTGCACGACAAATGTATTAATAAAGTTGTAGTTATTTACGTACCATGTATTTGGCGACTCAGAATGGGTTGGGTGGAATGGACCTATTTTGGGGGCGTCACACCGATATCCATAGTTTACGATCGAGACCCAGATTTACTTCATGATTTTGGCTTAGTTTACAAAAAGCTATGGCCTATGATTTACGATTTAGTTCGCATATCATCCTCGACGGACGGACAATCGAGAGAGGACTATTCAAACTCTTGAAGATTTATTAAGACTCTGTGTCCTTGACTTCAAGGAAGTTGGGACAAGTTCTTACCATTGTTGGAGTTTTCCTACAACAACAGTTATCAGCAAGTATTGGCATGGCTCCATTCGAGCGTTGTATGGAAGAAAGTGTCGCGTTCTCGGTATCTTTGGGATGAAGTGGGTGAAGCAAGCGTTGTTGGGACGAGTTAAACGTACGTATGACTACGGAAAAGATACAAACGATCCCAAGAACGTATAAAAACCTCACAAGGACAAACAAAAGAGTTATCTTGATCTTCATCGAAAGGGCGTGGAATTCGATATTGGAGATCACGTGTTTATACGTGTTGCTCCATGGAAAGGAGTTACTGAAATTTGAAAAAAGAGGAAAGCTCAATCCTCGATTCATTGGCCCATTTTAATCCTCGATCGAGTAGGATCAGTAGCTATATACTGCTTTTACCGTCAAGTATGTCTCGTGTTCATAACGTTTTTCATATATCCATGTTACGTAAATATATGAAAGACCGAACCATATTATTGAGTTAGAACCGGACGAAATAGCGGAAGATTTAACGTATGAAGAGGTTCCTGTTCAAATCTTGGATAAGAAGGAACATATTCTACGCTTCCAAGGTTATACCTCAAGTCAAAAGTTTTGGAGGAACCACGATGTTGAGGAAATGACACGAGAGTTAGAATCGAAATGAAATCAAGGTATCCTTACCTCTTCGACATACAGTGCGTACCTAATTTCGAGGGCGAAATTTCATAAAAAGAGGAGATTGTAAGACCCCAACTTTTATGAATAAAAATGAATCTTCTATAAATATCATTTTTGAATATTATGGAATAAATTTGATATAATGTTATAGTTGTGGGTAATATTTATAAATTTTGCAAAGTACGCAAAGTTGTTATATAATATTTGATTGGTGGGGAATATTCATTTTAATAGGGAAATTTTTTACGACGGGACAATCATTGGTGGACCCCACAACGGAATTATTGTCGGATTGAGAAAATGACAAAAATATTTTTATGAAAAAATAACGACGAAAGTTTTACAGTTAAGCTGTTGAAACACCGGTGTTAAAAATGCGAGAATACGCTGTGGTTTCATAGAAGACATAGTATTGATTATTGATGCTTACGTGAGAAGTCACTTTCGTTTTGTTCAATTATTGCTTGAAGAATTGTTGCATAGTATCTCACGTTAATTGATTCAATTATTGTTGATATTTTATAATTAAGATAGCGAAGTTATTAATATTATTATTTGCAATATTAACGATATCTAGAACTTACATCGATAAGAGGTTTGGTCACCTAATCATGGCTACCAATAAGGAGAAAGCCTTATTGGAAAGCCCCCTCTTTCTTAGGAGAACGACACTGGTCGATTAATAGTGTGAATAATAATGATGATGATGAAGTTTTGTTTTATTAGTATTATTAATGTAATAAAAGCAGAAAAAGTTTTTTATATAAAAAATGTAATACTTTTATAAAGTTATTCGTTTTATTAAATTTAATAAGTAAAATCTTTTTATATAAAAGCAGAATACTTTTATAAAGTTATACATTTTATTAGATAATAATTAGAATATATTATATTTTATTATGCATAGTAGTGTTTCAGATAGTAAAGTCTTTTTATATAAAAGCAGAATACTTTTATAAAGTTATTCGTTTTTATTAGATTATAAATAGAATATATTATATTTTATTGTAAACCAATATGGACCGTCAGTTTAAAGTAAATCAATCAATGGATCATTCATGGATTTAGTTCTTATTCAGATCCATTCTTCATAAAATAAGCTCATTCCTTCATTATTTCTTACTTAATTCTTCGAAACTCTGTAGAGAGAAACTATAGAGAGAAATAAGAAAAGTATTCTACTACTTCACATTTTCTATATCTAGTTTCTTCTTTATAATGTAAGGGGTATTGTTTCTTTCGTATTCATGAAAAGAACTTTTGTTATTCCATTTTTTTATTCTGTTGGAATAACCTGTATACGCGGTTTACCCTATACATCGTGAAATTCTTCTGTTATTCTATTCTATATCATTATGTTGGAATAACTTTGTCATCTGCAATCATCGCATACATGGTGAAATTCTTCATTATTCCATTCTTTATTATTACATTTGGAATATCACATGCATGCGTTTTACACCAGGACTGGTTCCGTCTTTATTATTATTCTCGTTGAAATATCACATACATCGCTTTTCTGTGGGACACAGTTCGCGTCTTTATTATTACGTTAGAATATCCCTTTTGTGCATTTTTATGGGACTGGTTCCGTTATTTATTATTAGATTGGAATAAACGTGTACATCGCGAGTATCGCATGCGTGGTGATTTCGTTGTTATTCCATTCTTTATTATTCATTGGAATATCACTGCCGGTGCGTGTTACGCCTTTTGACACTGGTTCCGTTATTTATTATTCTTTGGAATACTTTGTCATGTCAATAAGTACCACATGCATGGTGATTTCTTTTGTTATTCCATTCTTTATTATACTCGGTTGGTTAAAGTTTTGACTTTATACTCCATGAAATTAGTAGAATATCTTTGATATTTGCGCTTCATTCAAGATCTTTTCATGAAAATATTTTTACGAGCATTCTTGAATTTTACTCTACAAAGAAATATCATGTTGACAATTTGGACGTTATTAGTTCTGGATAAATTAATTCTTGAACTTGTTTTATTGAATTCTTATATCATTGTCATCATCCTCATATTTATATTTTGTTGAAAGTCATTCGTATTTTGTAGTGCATAGATGGACTTGGTATGATTATGACCGAGGATTATTCGGTAAATCATGACCGTAATGTTACAAATGATGTGGTAAAAGTCCTCGTTGGCCCGTAGTGCATTGATGGGATGATTATTGGCGAGGATCATGACCATTGATGAGTACATAAATATCCCAGGCTCGTAGTGCATGGATAATTTGTGGTTGTGATACTAATGAATATCCTTGGTCGTAGTGCGGGGATGATGTGGATTATTTATTAAAATTTGAGTCCCGAGATAAAAGTGATGAAAAAACATTTTAAATCATAAAAGATAGTAGATTTTATTCTCTCTTGACTCTTTTAATGGATTACATGTTCATTGCAGATTAAACTTGATGTCTATTGTATTTTATCGGTTTAACATTGTTGAAGACTAATGATAATTTATTACGCATTATCTTAGTCATAATATTTCTTCTTGGGCTAGTTGAGCTCACCCTTTCTTTCACCTTTATTCTCTTGAGGAAATAAGAACGTAATTTGGGACTAGTCGGGGAACGGAGTGACGGTCCAGATGATAGTATTAGTAGTCCTCACTATTCTGTTAAATAGTGTGACAATAAATGTAATGAGGACTTATTCTGAGAGTGGATATTGTCTAGAAGAAAATATTTGTATTAAAACTCACAGCTCTCTTGTTGTATATTAAAGATTGTATTTGTATTCTGTACTATGTATTTGGCAACTCAAAATAGGTGATGTATACCTATTTTGGGGACGTCCCAATGGAACTATCAATTTCATCTTTAATCAACACAAACTTATTCATCATTAATATTATAATTCATAATATTTAACAACCAGATCGTTTCCAGGAAAGAGGGGGCTTTCCAATAAGGATTTCTCCCTATTGGCGCGCAATTAGGTGACCAAACCCTCTCCTTGACAGAACTTCTAGACATTGTCAATATTGCAAATAAAATATGAATAACTTTGTCATCTCAATTATTGATTTAATAATATATCATATTATGCAGATGATACTGTGACAATAATTGAATCAATAATATGAGAGATATGATGCAATAATTACTATAGCAATAATTGAGTATAACTGAGTGATTTCTCACGTAAACATCAATAATTAATACCGTGTACTACTATGCACCCACACATATTATTGTATTTTTACTACCGGTTATTTGATGACAACTTGCTTACTTTGAAAAATTTTCACATATCACCCTTAACTTTAAACTTTTATCAATTTAACTATTTACCAAAATAGAAAAATTGAATACTTTTATTTTATAAAATTTGGGATCTCACAATCTCCCCTCCTTATGAAATTTTGCCCTCAAAATTTACCTACCTGGTAGTTCGAAGAGATGAGAATACCTTGCTTTCTTTTTGTTTTGTACCTTCCCGGTTATTTCCTCTCTATCATGATTTTCCCATTTCTCATCTCCTGTATTTCAGATATCATTCTAGAATATAGATTCAAAAAAAGGGTTAATTGACATGCCACATATTATCTCTATATTCTAACCGACCAATTGAATAACAAATAAACTTAGGTAGGTCATACTAGCGAAGGAATTCCCCGTCTCTCCCCTCCTAGTTCTTGTCTCACATCTCAGCCAAGGATCATATCCCTAGGCTTTGATACCAATTGTGACGCCCCCAAAACAGGTATACATCACCCATCCTGAGTCGCCAGATACATAGTATATAAACATAGTATATCCATACTCAATGGAGTCCTCATTACAATTATTATCACACTATTTTATAAAAATAATGAGGACTACTAAAGCCACCATCTCGGACCATCACTCCATTCCCCGACTCATCCCAGTTATATTCAAATTTCAGGAAAGTCAATAACAACATGAATATTATTCAAATTTGACGTGTTTTTATTCAAATTCATAACATGGGCTAAGAAAGCTTGACATCCGTTTTTCAATAAACGAATAGATTTATGATTAGATATGACAGTGATTGATTTTAATGGTTTAGTTGCTTGAATTCGAACAACAGGTTGTTTAGGAATATGAAAAACTAACAACCTTACGACAACAATCAATTTTGGCATGATGAGTAGTTAACCAATCAATCCCTAAAATCACATCAAAAACAAGTATCTTTAAAGAGATAAGGTCAACAGATAAGGTGATGGTGCCAACTTGGATTAGACAAGATTTATAAACAGTGGATGTGGTGAAAGTTTCTCTAACTGAGTCTCCACGAGATAAGTCAAAGTCTAATTTCTCCGAGTCAAGTTTAAGCGTTGAGCCACAAGCAGGAGAGATAAATGAATGGGTAACACCGGTGATCAAGTAAGGTATAAACTTCACAAGAATTTATGATTAGCTTACACCGTGATCACCTCGTTTGGGTTCCTTGCATTTTGACCGATCCACGACAAATGCTCTTCCGAGAACCGATTGACTTTGACTTTTCTAGACAACCTTTTGAGTCACCGTCCCTCATTGAACTAGGTTTTATTCCGTCATAATCTCGGCGATATGTCCTTCTTTTCCATAATTATAGCATTCCTTGAACTATTGTGGGCGGTTTGCCAATGATATTTCCTCTTTCCGCATTTGTAGCATCTGACCGGTGGTCGTTCTCCTCCTTAGAACCGGTTCTTCTTTGGTCTTTGTAAATCTTTCACATGGTCATTGTTGAATCTCCTCTTTTTAAAATCTCCTCCCGACTCGCTTCTTCTATTCTCATGGCCATGACTACCACTAGAGAGAAAATTTATAAGAAATGAGATACTGACGTATGTCGAGTTTCAAACCTCTCAGAAACATCCGCGTCATCCGTTCCTCATTCTCCACCAAATGAGGTGAAAACCTAGATAACTCTGCAAACTTTGCCTCGTCTTTGGGACCGCCATGTTATTTTGTTCCGATCTAATGAACTCCACTTCCTTCATATAATGAATACTTTCGAAAGTACTTGTCATTGAAAAGTTTCTAAAACGTCTCCCAAGACATCTTTGAAAGTCTTAATTTGGATGGGTACGCTCGCGATTTCCACCGATGTCTGACTTTCATTTCGGAACATAAAGGTGGCGAATGGAACCTTACATTTCTCCGTGCATCCCAAGACATCGAATATCTTGGTGATTTATTTAACCCACGTTTCCGCCTTAATCGGATCCGACTTTCCCCACAATTCTGGTGGTCCCAACTCTTTGAATTGCTTGGTTGTGACAACCCGTGAATTACTATCATTTTCTCCTGTATTTTGAACACGAGTCTCCCTCGTCTAATTTTGCATGAACTGCAAGAAGCTTCTAAACATCCCATCGTTCATCATCTGTTCAGTGGTGTTGTTCACAGGAGGAACATTGTCAGCCTGTTGCACGTTCTCCTCGTTAGGCGTCTCCACGGTCTCATTTACTCCACTGTTAATATTCTCAGTCGACATTCTCAAATACTGCCATAAAACAAGGGTTAATTAAGGAAATCAATATATTACATAATATCCCTATATACTTAACCAACTAACAAATAAGCTTAAGAGACACTACACAAGCGAAGGATTTACTCGTCTCTCCCTTCTAGTTTCTATTCCGATCTCTACCGGAGATCATATCCCTAAGCTACGATACCAATTAATGGACGCCTCAAAATAGGTATACATCACCCATTACGAGTTGTCAATACATGGTGCGAAACAATTACAACTTTATTAATACAACAATAAAGCTGTGAGTTTAAATACAAATATTATCTTCAGACAATATCTATACCCAAATAAATCCTCATCACAATTATTTATACATTATTTTACAAAATGGTGAGGACTACTAAACAACTCTCTCTATAACTATCATTCCATACCCCGACTCGTACTCGCTACATTCTCGCCTCCTGAGAAGAAAAATAGAACAAAAAGGAAAAGGGTGAGCTCAACTAGCCCAGTAAAGAACATTATGACTAAGATAATATAAAACAAATTATCGTTAATCTTCAACGAGGAAAAAAAAGAGAGAATATAATAAACAACAAGTTTTAGATCAATATTCATGTGGAAAATAATAATTCATAGAAGAGTTACGTAGAGAATGAAATCTACTAGTATCTATGAATTTAATAGTCTATCAACAGTATTTTTATCCCTGTAACATCAATCAATGCACATCTTGAATCATATATTCAAACTTTGCACTACTACTGGGCCAAAGATATTCATCGAGTTGGTCGTGTTAAATCTCAACACTGTTCATCTTTGCACTACTACCAAAGATATTCATAATAAAATCAACCATCTTTTGCACTACTGGCCAAAGATATTCGAAGAACGTCATCATTTAGGACCTGAGGATGATGAAAAATATTTTTAAAGAAAAGCGAATCCGGTGAAACAAAAAGAACAAATATTAAGGATTCGTACTTTAAACAATCCGAAGTTCAAAAATACTTCATAAATAATCATACTGAAGTAAAATTCAAGAATGATCAAAACATGGATACAAACAAAGCTAGTATCCATAATAGATATTTTAGATGAAAAGGAAAAATTTCATTTTTTGATTAATAGTGTCGTATTTGTGAATAGTGCCGTATACGTGAATAGTGTCGTATACGTGAATAGTAACCCCAACACAAAAAGTTCCAACTTTGATTAAAAGTTCAAACCAATATTTTGGCATAATGATATTAAAAAAAATAATACCATTTAAGAAGAAAATAATATCCCTTACCTCGAAAGAATAGTCTTACAATTTGAATTCTTGAATAAAGTCTTTGAAGAAACTTACATCGTGAAGCAACACTTAAAGTATTAAAATACTCACAAGAATACGCTCAATATATCGAGAGAGAAAGAGAGAGAAAACTTCAGTTTTCGGTGTAATTTTTAATTCTAACCTAAGCACCCTATTTATAGGAAAATGCTTAGAACACCAAAGCAGAAAATTTAATAAAATATTAATATATTTTTATTAAATTCTTACTCACACAATCTTCAACTGAACTCAGCCCCTAGAACATGTTAAATGAGTCTCATAAAATGTAAAAAACGTTTTTCTTAATAAAAATAATTAAAACTTCAAAAATTAATTATTTCGGAGCTTCGGAACTTCAATAATTCATAATAAATAGCCCTTTTGTCAGAAAAATTCGAACCACATGTCTTTTTCATAGGAAATTCCATTCTCTACAACTTTACAGAAGAAATTTTTCCAAATTCCAAACAAAATTGACCAAAATCTACAAAGCAAGCGATTTTATTGGTATAATCAAATTCGATCGATAAATGGGGTCCATTGACATGAAAAACATGTTTTTAACATTTATTGTAACAAAAATACTCTTCTCCTCTCGTATACTCATATATCCCACATTCATTGTAAAAATATCACCATTATTATATTATTAAAATATAATAATAATATTAAATGAATTATTTTATCGAGAAAAAGATAAAATATTAATTTTCAACAATTGTCACATTAAAATTTTTTCCATCTATATCCACATAAAATCAATATTTTTCTCATCATATAAATCAATAATTAATTATTCACAAATAATATTACAGAATCACAAATCGATGACGAGCAGCTCCCAAGGGATAGAGGGACTTTTCAATAAGGATTTCTCACTCTTGCCAAGCAATTGATTAGATGACCTAACCTCTCCTTGACGCGAACTTTCTAGACATTGCCAATAATGTTATCCAATAATATTATTTAGATAATATGAATTATTGCTCAGATAATAGAAAATATTGTGTAATGACAATTATTGAAACAACGGTAATATAAAATATCAATACTGAATTATTGAATCAATAAAATAAAATATTGAGCAATAATTACATTGTAACAATTATTGAGTAAGTGCCTTCTTACGTAAGAATCAATAATTGTGTGCAATCAAAGTATCTTCTTGTATTTTAACCAAGAGTATTTCAACAAAGATAATGCAGAATAACTACGCCGTTATTTATAACTAACTTATTTTGTCGTTTTCTTCATCCAATCGCTTTCCATTATGGGACCCACACAAAGCTGCGCCGTCGTACGAATATTTCCCGACAACAAGAATATTCCACGACCAAACAAATATTCCACAACAACAATGAATATTTTATAACCACTTGCTTATTTGAAATATTTACGCATTTTTACCCATAACTAACCACATTAATCAAATCAACCCTTACTATTTAAAAATAATAAATAGAGGAATTTAAATTTTATTTATTAATAATTTGGGGTCTTACACCTATGAATAGTACTTCGAGAATAGTACCCCGACATAAAAATACCCAAAATACCCGAGTAAAAAATATTCAGATGAATAGTAACCCGTGAATAGTAACTCGTGAATAGTACTCCGACACGAAAAGTGCCCCGAATACTAGAGTGAATAATACTATAATAAATAATAACCGGGTGAATGTTAACCCGTGAATAGTAACTCGTAAAAAAAATTCTAAAAAAAATGATATTTCATGACGAGTACAAAAAAATTGATATCTCATACGAGTATAATAGAATATACAAAATTGCAAATAGATTTTCACCCACTATGCGGTAATCCACGTAGACAGATCATTTCCATAATTTAATAAGGAATGAATACGAAGGATCATTCACCATGCATGTGGTAATCCACATGTAGGCGAGTTATTCAGCGAGAATAATAAAGAATAGAATAATGAGAAAATCACCCGGGCATGCGATAGATCAAGACAAACGAGTTATTCCCAAGCGAATAATAAAGAATGGAACCGGTCACGCGTAATCCGCATGCATGCAGAATATTCAAAGAATGAAACGAAGTCATGCGTAATCGCATGCAGACGGGATATTCCAGCGAGAATAATAAAGAATGGAAGCGTAAATGCGTAATCCGCATGCAGCGAGGATATTCTAATGAATAATAAAAATGGAATACCAACAGAATTCACGGGCATGCGATAAACCGCAGACATCTGAGTTATTCCAGCAGAATAATAAAGAATTGAATAATGGAAGAATTTCACCGTGTATGCGTACTTGGCATATGTATGAGTTATTCAACATAATAATAAAGAATAGAAGAACAACCTTTACAAGAATTGAAATAAAATAACTCTCTTCATGAATACGAAAGAATAATACCCCTTACCTTAGAATAAAACTGGATACTGGAATAATGAGGTAGCAAACTTCTCTTCTTTTTTCTCTCTATAATTTCTCTCTATAATAATTGCTCTTGTGAAACTTAGTGAATTGGTGAGAAATGAAGGAAGAATGAGCTTCTATTTATAGAAAAATATAGTTTCGATAATTGCACGTTTTGGGGCTCGAAATATTACAGTACAATACCTCCCTCTTTTTTTTCATTTTTAATTTAGTTCCGCAAGTATTATCAAACTTGCACCACCTCCCCTAATAGTAAATCGTGTGAATTAATAGTTCATTCATGTGACTCAATAGTATAATCATGTGAAAAAACTAATTACAGTATAATACCTTCAACTATACCTCTATTTTTAATTTAGTTATGCAAGTATTATCAATCTTGCACCAACTCCCCTAATAGTAAATCATGTGAATCAATAGTACACACATATGAACACATAATTATAAGCATGTGAATTAATAGCAATTAATTGCTCATTTATCTGGTTAATTACCCGATAACTTCCAAACATCAATTATTATCGAAATAAATATCGATTTCCATTAACACTAATAATTCTCACACAATGGAACTATCAATTTCATCTTTAATCAACACAAACTTATTCATCATTAATATTATAATTCACAATATTTAACAACCAGGTCGTTTTTAGGAAAGAGGGAGTTTTCCAATAAGAATTTCTCCCTAATGGCGCACAATTAGGTGATCAAACCTCTCCATGACAGAACTTTTAGACATTGTCAATATTGCAAATAATAATATGAATAACTTTGTCATCTCAATTATTGATTTAATAATATATCATATTACGAGATGATCTTTGTGACAACAATTGAATCGATAATATAGAGAGATATGATCGAAGATTCTTTATTTGCGATAATTGAGTATAACTGAGTGATTTCTCACGTAAATATCAATAATTAATACCGTGTGCTACTATACAACCACACGTATTACTGTACTTTTACTACCGGTTATTTTATGACAACTTGCTTACTTTGAAAAAATTTCACATATCACCCTTAACTTTAAACTTTTATCAATTTAACTATTTACCAAAATAAAAAATTGAATACTTTTATTTTATAAAATTTGGGATCTCACAAATTCAATTTGAGGAGCAAATAATGTTAAGAATTTTATCTGTTCTTCAGCTTGAAAGATTATAACGGAAGAGTGATTCTCTGTGTTCAAACTCAATTGACGATTCTTGTTTGTTTTCGTTGATTTTATCTTCATATGTTTGGATAATGGAGATTTGATAAATTACAAAACTCTCTTTAAAATAAATAAAATCTTACATTATTATATGAATTTTGTTTTACATAAAATACGAATTTTTTTTATTGAGAAAAAAATATTAATAACACTTTTTTTGTCCCTCCCTTACATGCATCTATAGTGAAAACAATGAATAATAATAATAGATCAATGATCGAAAAGTTTTTATTTAAAAGTTTTAATAACATTTTTGTTATTTTAATCTGTTGGAGGAAATGAATTGATTTGGTATAAATATTAATTTTTTTGATAAAATAAATATAAATTTTATGTAGCTCATTGGTTGATGAAAAAATGTCTATGTTAGTGTTGTCACGTAGGTAGGTCAACGCCCATGTGGCACATGGGGTCTCAATATCCAAAATTTTGAATAGAAAAAGACTCAATTTACGTTGACCAAAAAAAACGAGTTCAATACTCGAAAACACTTAAAACTGAGTGGTGACATTTGTATTTTAACAGTGTAAAAACCAATCCAAAGAAAATAATGGAGGGTAGTTTTGTCCACATAACCCGGTAGAGTCCGGTGGTGCGGGCGGATATATGTTTGATTAGGTACACTTGATATATCTCCAGATCGATTGAGGTGCGGCGGTGAGTCAGTCTTGTGTTGTTGGCGAGGAAGAAAGTACAGAGAGAGAGAGAGTGAGAGAGAGAGAGAGAGATAGGGATGGCGTCGAACGCTGCGGTGCCGTTTTGGAGGGCTGCGGGAATGACGTACGTAACGTACTCGAACATATGTGCGAACCTAGTGAGGAATTGCCTCAAGGAGCCTCACAAGTCCGAATCCATCTCTCGCGAAAAGGTTCATTTCTCCGTTTCCAAATGGGTCGACGGAAAGCCTCAGAAATCCAGTCAGTAACACATCTCCCTCTGATTTATTATCTTTAATTTGTTTTTTAGGCTTCTATCAATTGTCTCGAGATGATATTAATTTTCCGATTTAGGGTTATAGGCTTTTCATGTTTTCTCTCTGTTGGATGTGTGTAGATGTGGCTGTTCAACAAATTTTAATAGTCACACAGGCGTTTACACCCTGAACAAGATAAACAACAAACTAACATTTTCTCGCATAAACAAGGATAGTGTTAGGTTACAATTTTTATCTGGTAATACACTCGTATATATTTGTTTAGTTAAAACACATATTTTTAATCCTGCCCATACATGTTTTCAAGTAGTATAATTGCATTTTTTTTTACTTAGCCGCATCTCTTTATGAAAAATGGTTTCTTCACATTTTTTTGCTATGTTCTGAGGGTCAAAACTTACCAAGAATAAAATTTCCGAGTGTTTAATTATAGTTTCTATCCCTGAGCATCTTTATTTATTTATTTAAATTTAAATTTTGGATGTATGATTGATATCTTTTTTGAAGATTATGGACTGTGACAAGTTGTGTGGTTAGTCATGTATAGAGTCTAGTAGTCTACATTCAATTGATTCATTCATGGAGCCCAATCAAAAAGAGCAAAGATTGTTGTCTAGATAGTCACTATGTATTTGCCTTTTATATTAATTTAGCAACAGGACCCTAAAGGCTGGGGAGCAATCAGTTTAGATATCTAATATTAAAGAGGCCATATTATATATTTCTACTTGGTGAATTTAAGGTATTTCTTGAACACAACTAGTGATTACAGAGGCTTCCATGAATTCATTAGCGAGTTTGCTTTCGTGCATACTTGTCCATAGGGGCATTACATGGGCTTTTTAATGAAGATTATATGTAAAACAACAAAACAATCGCGGACTCCATATGTGTGGGAACTTAGGATGGTTTAGTGATTTAGTCAAAATTGTACTATAGTCTACAGGCAAAGAATATTTATTTGGAGATTCAAAATGAAATGAAAGCCCAATTATAAGTAATTTTGTCCGTGATATCATTTTTTTGAAGGAGGGGCAGATACATACCTTATTCTTACTCCCACGAAAGTCAAAATTTTATGGTATGCAACTCCTAGGTCCACCACTAGATGTAGCCTTGAAAGAAACTATGCATGGAAACTTCAATATGATATATTTATTCTTTTCTTACCTGAAGGGTATTCTGCACTGAAAACATTAAACGCTTCATCACATGTCTGACTCCATATCTAATTGGAGTATGAGTCTTTACATAATATCATACTTGTCATGTTTTAATTTAATTGTAGATATCATGGCCTCGCCCCTGATGTGGTGCAGGTAACCCCTTTCTGACCAAAAATAAACCAATTTATGAATATAAAACATTATATTCTTTATGTTAAACTTTTGGTCTTAACAAGTGTAATCACTTCTTAAACTTTGTGATTACTTTTTAGCAGTTATGATGCATGGTTTACAAATTAGTAGGAGCTACAACACTTGTTTCTTTATGCAGTCAGTTGAAGAATAGACTTTTAAAGATCTAGTGTATTACAGAAAAGAAAAGAAAAGAAAAGAAAAGAAAAGAAAAGAAGAAGAGAGAGAGAGAGAGAGAGAGAGAGAGAGGGACCTACTATGTTTACCATAGAAAATGAGTAACCTGGTTCATTAACCCATCATACTCCACAGTAACCTAGGCTGTAACTGTGGGCACCCAGGTGTTTGGATTCAGCCATAGTTGATTTGAGAACTTTATATCTTTTCAATGTATCTGTTCTTCAAGTGCCGGTTAATTAATCTTTTACCTGGGCTTCACTTCTTGGAGTTCTTTTGTCTTACCTTTGCTGAGTGAGAAAGTTAATCCAGAATGAGTCGTATTATTATTATATAGAATTATAGATGTTGGTTAGTCAGCTGCTATATCTGATTGGAGCAGGTTATGTTTAAATATTTGCAAATATTCTTTTGTTATTTATTTTTGGCTACTTCAGGTTTAGGAGTTAAGCTCCAATAAGTTTTGATTTTGGGCTGCGCATATATATATATATATATATATATAATGTATTTTGTATATCCTAATTCATTATTGGGGTAACTGAATGTGATTTCCTAGATATAAAAAATTTCACATATGTTTCTGATATTTTTTTAAAATGTTTTTTTTTTTAAAAACCAGCTGTCCGCTCGGATGATCCTGAAGAATGAGGTGGGAAGTTGCTTGCCAAAAAAGCTTTATGTTTATTTCTGCTGAAGTTGTATTTCTTATGTTTACGGGTTTTAATGTCTTGGAATGTCGATACTTGTGTGCTGGGTTTGCACAAAATTTACCAGAAATAATGTTGGTGTTCTTGCCCAATTTCTCAGCCATTTTTTATTTTTATTTTTGTTGTTGATGATGTCTTGGAGTGATTTTATAACCAGGGGATAAAATAATTAGGTGCTTATTTGCTAAAACAAAGCAAGTAAAGGATTGAAGGAGTAACAATATACAAACTGAATGAGGAGACGACCAGAACTTGATAACTCCGATCTATCACCACTTGATATAATTCTCTCTCTTCGTTCGGTGGGAGGGTTGGGTGGAGGGAGCATTATTTTTATAGTATGTAATTTTCACAGGAATTCATTTTATTGGTGATCATATGAAAGCATCAAAATCTGTCTGCCTCTAGGGGGATCAGGATCCTCTTCTATGTGATGAGGATGTTGTGAGAGTTTTGTTGTGGGATTAATAACAAGCAACTTTTTTTTTCTGTTTGTGTATCAAAACGATGTCGTTTTGATAAAAATTTAAAATAATTATTTTTACATATAATTATTTTAAATTTCTTAATTATTTTATATATGATTTTTTTTTATGTATTTAGTAACTTAGCTTGCTATTAATATTAGGATAACTACAAACTTGATTCAAAAAAATAAATAAATATATCATTGGATCTCTTTTTTAATGTGTTGTCAATCTTATAACAAAATTTTCACAAGATATTCACATAGAAATTCTCAGAGGATCCGGATGCCTAATTTAGACTCAACCACCTTAAAGCTTGATATTATGATCAGTCTTTTAAAATTTATACAAGTAATATATATTTTTTTTTTGAGTTTTCTAAAAATAATAGTACTCCTTTTGTATCCCATAAAGAATCGTATTTATTTATATATATTTTCTTCTTCTTCTTAGAGTTCACTTCTTAACGAATCAAGTTATCAACAAAATTTGATCACTACTAAATTAAAAATTAATTATTTTTATAGTTACATATGAAACAAATTGTTTCTTTTCCATCACGAATTTTACAAATAAAACTAATTTTATAAAAAGAAAATAGTAAAAATTAAAAAAATAAATTATGTCGTAATTTGCTCAACACGTATTATTAAAAATTGTGTTTTTTTCTGTTTTATCAAACACTAATAAATTTATTTATGTGTTTAAAACTATTTATTTAAGGTAATTGATAGTATTATATTATATGTATACCTGTATTATATAGATATATCATAATTAGTTTAAAATTGAAATCGGGTGAAGCAGTTTAAATATATATATATATATATGTTCAACTTATTTAGATTTGATGCTAAATATATTTGATTTTTTGATAACACAAAAATGATTTTATCCTCTGAAAATGGAAATAAATATAAATGAATGAATATATAAAACAAGCATGCGTCCATGCCTATCATATCTTATCTGTCACACCAACCAAACCAAACCAAACCTGCAGCTGCTTTTTACAGTTAGTACTCCAGATTAGAAGACAGAAGAGGGAGAGGGTCGTGTTCCGTGCTGGCGACCCAACAAACAATACCATCCTCCCTCGGTATTTCGGGATCAAAAAATTCTTTCTTTGTTTGTGCACTCACATAATATAATTTCTCATCCATCCCAATTTCACCCCTTAGATCTATAATTCTGGTTTGGTTTGTGCCTGCTGAATTGGATCTGAAGTCAATTACAGCAGCTTATGGCTTCGATCAAGTTGTCGTCCCGGTCAAGGGGAAGCTCAGGGACCCCAGCCGCCAAGGAATCCGGCCCCAAGCTTGAGGAAAATCTCAACGCCTTCAAGTCCGACAATTTCGATGCCGATGCCTTTGTTCAGTCCAAGTGTCACACTTTGAACGAGAAGGTCTGTTTTCTGCCCTATTCTCCTTTTCTTGCCATTTTCATCATCATTTTTATTATTTGTTTTCTTAATAAAAATCACCATGTTGAACGGAGTATACAAACATAAAGATTGAAGGAGGCATTGGGAACATGTTTATAGTTTATTTATTTGGATAGATATATTTGGCCCCAAGAACAGGGATTGGAACCAGCGACCTTGAGATTATTCCTCAAGGCCTCTGCATTTATCCCATTCCCACCCATGTTGGGGATAGTAGTTGAATCTGGTTCATAATGAGCTATATATAAGCTGATTACAAAAGATGTTATAATGTTTAACATTTTAAATTTTTATGTTAATAATATTTTGAACAAGACTGACTGACGAGGCACTGCCAACATTTCATTCTTAGAAAACATTACTGTCATTACAGGACAAAGGACAAACGGAGTATGTAAATATGAATGTCGGAATAGACATCATGTAATCCACGTTGTTTAAGGTGGTGAGGTTCCCTAATTGATAAACTTATAGGGAAGTATTTCCTGTCATGGTCTGATGTTCGATTAAAAGAATTTCATTGCTGTATTGATCAATGTAATTGCATTTACTGGTATGCAATTGCTATTTATAAACTAAGTTTGAAAATTTACCGCTTATATCAAATTTAATATACTATGGCTAGTATTACTGGTAGTAAACGATGTCTAAGTTTTGATTTTAAATGATAAGTGGCATTTGAGGATTAATATTTGACTCTACAACTTCATTACAAACATTCTCTTCCAGAATATGGTAATTTGATATTTCTACTCCTTTTATCTTACCCCCTTTATAGTCCATCCCATCCCGAAATAAGTGATTGGATTTGAGTGGTACATTGTCTTAGAGAAGAGAATTTTGACCGAAACTAAAACTTTAATTCCCATAATGTCCTTTGAAACATGAAAAAATTCAATTTAAAAAGGAATGGTGGGGTCCACTTAGTTTAAAATGCTAGGATAAAATAGTCAAATTTACATGGATACAGACTAATTAACTTACGTGGATCCAAAATTGACATCCTATCTCCTTTTTGGATGGGGGAGTATAATACAATAACATGATGGAACTCTTAGCTTCCTAAATGGACCGAAGGACTGTAGCCTGGTCAGTTGGCTATCCTGAATCTCTCAACTGCGCTATTGGTTGTAGTTCTAGTTTCACCAGATACAAAAGCCAATAATTTATTTTGTGTTCCATTTGCTCACATAAAATTAATACATTTATGAAGCAATCATGTCTTGTGATACAAATGCTGTAAAACAGTAAACGTTGAATTTGGAAATTCTCTTCTGCTAATGCATTTCTCTATCTTTTACTGTCAAGATGACACAAAATGGGGACTATTCCATATAGTTAATAAAACTAGGCATTAAAACATTGTTGATTAATCAGGTAACTGTTTTTTCCTCCTCTTAGTTCAGTCTATTGCCTGAGCATTTGTATTGTTTTTATGTACATATTTATATTCAGATGATGGACTCATGTTTAATATGGTTATCAAATAATGTGCCGCTTCCATGACCCTTGATGGCTATCAGATAGGGAATCTAAGATGGATTGGTGCAGCTTGTTACCCAGTTTCTTGGGTTTCTCTGAGTTTAATTGGTAGGAGAGGGCATGGCTGTACCCTTTTTAGGTGGTTCCTCCATTCTATCCCTGCATGACCTTGTTTGACTTGTGGATTCTATTTTAGGATTAATTATGCCCTGTAAAACCTTTGGCTGATATATTTCAAACTGGAAAGTCATACTCCAGTAGGTATTATGGTTAAATGTATGCAAACTTATCAACGTATTTTTTTATATATTTTTTCTGTAGTAGGTTCAGATTTTTAGTGATATCTAAGCCATAAAGTTATATAAATTGATGGAAAAACTAATGAATTACCCACTGTAGTTAGCAAGTTTTACTAATTACACCATTGAACTTTTAATTTTTCAAATTACCCCAATAAACTAATTATTATTTTAAAATTGGGCCATTTTGTTAGCTCTGGCTCATGGCTGTTAAATCATTTCAGCTTTTATCCTACGTGGACGTGAAAAAGAAAAGAAATAAAAGTATATAACATGGCCTATTAGAACATTTGTTTTTGGTGTTAAGAGTTGACGAGGACCGATTATCATGGTGCTCGTGCTGCGATTTGCCATCACCAGTAGCTGAAGTCGACGGAACAGACAATCTCTCCTTGTTCTTGCTATTCAAAACCCGAGAAGGCGACGGTGATGATTTCTCCAAGTGTTTATCCAACGCATCGTTGATTCGCTTCCGATCCAACGGGCCACCAACCACCTCTGACTTCGACGATCCACCACCTCGATCTCTAATCATATTCTTGCTGCGTGTATATGTAAATTATATGTATATTTTATAATAATCTCCAAAATTTGAAGAGATTTCAGTTCTTTTACCAAACAATTTTTTGTATAGGAATTAGCTAAAGAACACTTCATTTTGGGGAAATTGAAGGAAATTTTGAGATTAACGAGAGATCGAAACAAATTGACCATAGATTTGCATAGAAAAGTGACAAACTGTACATATTAGAAGAGAGATAGAGATGGAGAAAACTAGGGTTTCGTCTAGGGAGAGACACGAGCTCTCCTCTTTCTTGTTTTCTTATTCATGATTTTTTTTCTTCTTTTTCTTTTTTTTCTTCTCTGTTTCACTATATAAAAAATCTAATAGGCATATACTTTTTTTTTCTTTTCTTTTTCACGTGTCCACGTAGGATAAAAGCTGAAATGATTTAAAAGTTGTGAGCCAAAGATAATAGAATGACCCAATTTCAAAATAATAATTAGTTTACTAGTGTAATTTGAATAATTAAAAGTTCAATGATGTAATCAGTAAAACTTGCCAACTAAAGTGGGTAATTCATTAGGTTTGCCATAAATTGATGAAGATAAGTTTGTGGACACTATATATCAAAAGATAGTTAGAAAGGTCAATTATGGAATACAACTAAAACTATGTAGCCATTTCAATTTTCAAGTGGCCACATTAACTTGGACGCGGGTGATGGGGATCACATGTCAAAAACAAAGAAGATATTTTTATATTTATTATTAAGTTTAATGGAAGAGCAATTGATTTAATTAATTATTTTATTTATTAGAGGGATATTTAATAGGAAATATCATTATTTAGTTAAAGTATTTTAGTCGTTTGACACTTATATTATTCCCCAAGTAATATTAGGGTTTTGAGTCTCTTTAAATAGTTATGTAATCCTAACAAGATTAGGATGCTAAAGACTATTGATTATTGATATTGAGTTATGAGTTATTTTCCTTTGTTCTGCGTTTGAGAAACCTTTGAGATAGTGGGGAGCACCACTCAAGTAAAAAATCCTTGGAGTAGTGAGGTGCAAAATCTCACCAATCTCACCTAACTTAATATTTTCCGTATGTGTACCAATTATTTTCTGCAATTGTTCTTTTTCAAATCTTGTCCTAAATTAGGAGGGAGTATTCCATATTTGACTTATTGTAATATTCTAGATCTTCTTTACCTGTCATGCTAAGTTATATAATGATTTCAATAGTTGTGTCATGCGTGTATAAACTAACTTCCAGATTTTTCTGCCTACATATGTATTTTTATTAAGTGTTTCTAAAAACAACTATTTTTTAGTATGGTTAAGCGAGATAATATTGTATCGTATATTGAGTTCAAACTTCAAGTTGTGCTATTTAAGTCGATGTTTCCCTAGTTTTTGTCCACTAGGTTATTAAATTCTCAATGGCTGGTTAAGGGGAAAAGAGAAGTTAGAAGGAAAGTATATAGAATCATCTGAGGTTGATACTGAATTCTTTATCATCTTCTATAAATAGTTTAAATCAAAAATGGATTTAATGCCATCAATTCCTTTTACCCTTACCTGATTCTCTTATGTCATAAATGACCATTTGTAAGGTCAATAACTCATATAATCGCGTTAACAGGAAATAAGACAATTATGCTCGTATCTATTGGATTTGAAGAGAGCCTCTGCTGAGGAAATGCGTCGAAGTGTCTATGCTAATTATCCTGCCTTCATTCGGTAAGTCACTGGTTATAGTTTCTATACTACTCCCCCAGTTCCAAAATATAGGATCAAGTTAGACTTTTCAAAATCAATTTGAGATATTTTCAAATTCAAAATTGATATGATTCATTTAACTATTGAAAACAATAAATTTTGTAATTAGTAGTAGTAGGACTAGTAATTAGATAGTTTATAGTTTTAATAATTGTATTGCCTAAAGTCTAAACCTAAATTAATTCATATCAATTTTAAGTTTAAAAATATCTCATATTGACTTTAAAAAGTCAATATTGATCCTATAGTTTATAACGGAGGGAGTATTACATTTGTCACATGCTTTATGCTAAGATTCGGCTGTAACATTGTTAGTTTTCCCTTTCCACAGCTGTAACACTGTCCCTATTGAAATGCAGAGGTTTTGAGGAATAATATCAAGGTCTCTGATTCTGATCACCATATTTGGGCCCAAAATTACCTATAATTTTTTTAAAGGTCGCTGCATATTCAGTTATAAAGTTTTACTTTTAGGTCATCAAAACTATTTCATCTAATTGGTGTGCCTATTAGATGAAGTAGTTTTATTTTTTCACTTTTTTGTGGTATTAGTTATTTGTGTTTTTTTTTTATGGTAGTCCTTTTATTCCTGATCATAGAAAGGTGATTGGTTTAGAAGCCATCAATTCAAGAAAAAGTGTAGATACAATTTGTTATTGTCCTCTACTAGGAATGGTAGTCTTCATGCTGTTAAAATTTATTAGCTCTCTGATACAAAACATTGCTTCTTTTTTTTGGTAATAAGAGCTTGCTTTACGCATCTTGTACAAAATTTTACTGATTTAATACGTCAGTCAATTTATGTAGAATTTTGTATTGTTGATGGCATAAATCCTTATCTTTTTAGTGCATTAAATTTTCTAGGCTAGTATGTGGCGTGTAATCTATTGTTCGGCGTCATGATTTCTAATGCGCAAAGTACTTAAAAGTATATTTCAGGTTCATTTGTATGGAAGTTTGTCTGGACCCCTCTCCTCTCCTCTCCTCTCCTCTATAATGTTTGCCTAGAAGTCTGAAGTTTAGCATCTTTACCTCTCTCTCTCTCTCTCTCTCTATATATATATATATATCTACCTCTTTGCCTGCATGCAATCTCAGTTTTATATTGAAGATTATATGTCTACTTATATAAATTGAGCTGTTTTATTGTGCTGTATTAGCAAGCAGTTAATATCTGGATTTGTAATTTATTCTTTTTTTTCAGCACATCAAAAGAGATATCAGATTTAGAGGGTGAACTTTCATCAATCAGAAACCTTCTATCTACTCAAGCAACTTTAATTCATGGCTTAGCTGAGGGAGTTCACATTGATTCCCTAGCTATAACTGTCCCTGATGGTTCTGCTGCAAATGGATTATCTAATGATGAAGAAAGAGATTCTTCAGACCTAGAGAAATGGTTAATAGAGTTTCCTGATCTCCTTGACGTTTTATTAGCTGAAAGGAGAGTGGATGAAGCTTTGGCTACCCTTGATAAAGGAGAACATATAGCGCTTGAGGCAAAAGAGAAAAAAACATTGAATCCAGTTGTGCTCATGTCATTACAGAGTACTATTACTGAACACCGGCAAAAATTAGCTGATCAGCTTGCCGAAGCTGCTTGTCAACCTTCTACACGTGGCAGTGAGCTCCGTGCAGCTATTTCATCTCTAAAAATGCTCGGGGATGGGCCTCGTGCGCATAGTTTACTTCTCAGTGCACATTACCAAAGATATCAGTACAACATGCAAAGCCTTCGCCCATCAAGCACCTCATATGGAGGAGCATATACTGCAGCTCTCTCACAGCTAGTGTTCTCTGCCATCGGTCAAGCTGCAAGTGACTCTCTGTCTATATTTGGTAAAGAGCCAGCTTATACCTCCGAGCTTGTGATGTGGGCTACAAAGCAAATTGAGGCCTTTGCTCTTCTTGTAAAAAGACATGCATTAGCTTCTTCTGCAGCTGCTGGAGGTTTAAGGGCTGCTGCAGAATGTGTTCAAATTGCTTTAGGTCATTGTTCATTACTTGAAGCTCGTGGCTTGGCCCTTTGTCCTGTGCTTCTTAAACTATTTAGACCTAGTGTTGAACAAGCGCTAGATGCTAATTTAAAGCGAATTGAAGAGAGTACTGCTGCTCTGGCAGCAGCTGATGATTGGGAACTTACCTATCCTCCAACTATTGCACGACAATCTGGCAGGCCTTCCACTACATCTCTTGGTTCTACAATGACATATAACTATAAATTTTCAAGTAGTGCACATCGGTTCAATATGATGGTCCAGGTGAAAATTATTATACTTGCTAAATCAAATCCCTAGAATATATAAATTGCTTCTCCATATCTGTCACACATGTTTACATGTTTACTTTGTGCTATCAATTCAAAATTTATTCGTTAAAAGTGTATCATGTTCCTCAAGTTTTTTTTTTTGAGTTTTTATCCCAACTTTCTTAGCATCTTTAGTTTGTCCAAGGTGGACTCTTAAGCTAAATATGCTGAATAAATTCTGCATGTATATAACTGTTTGTGTTGGTTAGCTATGTATAGTTCTAATTTGTATTGCTCAACAGTCCAACTGCTCTTGCAGGATTTTTTTGAGGATGTTGGACCACTATTAAGTATGCAGTTAGGAGGTAGAGCATTGGAAGGCTTGTTCCAGGTGTTTAATTCATATGTTAACATTCTCATAAAAGCATTACCAGGTTTCATGGAAGAAGAAGCCAACCTTGAAGGCTCTGGAAATAAAATTGTTCGAATGGCTAATACTGAGGCCCAGCAAATTGCATTACTTGCGAATGCATCCTTGCTAGCAGATGAAATGTTACCACGTGCAGCTATGAAACTTTCCCCATTCAATCAGGCCAATTTCAAGGATGATCCTCGTCGAAGGACTTCAGATAAGAGACATCCTGAGCAAAGGGAATGGAAGAGGCGTCTTGCTAGCTCAGTTGACAGATTAAAGGATAGTTTTTGTAGACAACACGCTGTAGAACTTATTTTTCCTGAGGAAGGTGATAGCCATCTTAGTGCAGACATGTACATAAACATGGATGGGAATTTGGATGAAATAGAATGGTTTCCTTCTTTCATATTCCAGGTATTTCTTTATGGAGTTTTGGATTTTTGCTTAGCATTGTCTAAAACTACCTTATACCATTATTAGTTACATAAGTTAGCTGGACATGTTTTCTGTTTTTTTGTTTTGTTTTGATTTTCTTTTCCTGTGTAAAATTTTATGTGCTTTGTGTCTTGTTGAATTTGTTACATTTGTACGTTATTTGAGAAGGATTCAATTGTAGATATTTTTGAATGTGGTAATTCTTTTATTTTATGGATCCTGTTACACTTCCCTATTTGCTTCTCTCTTTGTACATTTCACTCCTTTATCTTTCTTTTTTTGGGTTGTTAAAGTAATTTTTGACCATGTCTAAAGAATTAGACCCTGGTTTTGTGCGACATTAGAGTAAATTTAGTTTTTTCCATTACGCCATCTTTAGAAGTTCAAGCTATGTAAAAATGACCTGTGCAAAACCGTAAAACTAGTAAATTGAAGTGCTCTGAATGATGAGGTTGAACAATTTTGTGGATTCCTGTTCGACTATTGTGTAATTACTTTAGCGTAATTGGCTTGTCCAAAGCATAATCATCTGGGATTTAAATTTGAGTTTTTGCACTCATGGAGCTTAATTGCATTTTGGTAATATGTTATCAACATGGTCGGCCGAATATTACTTTATCTGAATTATATATATATATATATATATATATATATATGTGTCTAATTTTTTTGGAGTTTTATTTTTCTAATTTTATTTGTAGATGTTCGATTAAGGTGCACGGTTACCAATTGATTCACCATTAAACCTATTTGCTCCAAGTACCAGTGTTATTGTAGACTACCTTGTGAGTGGATATTTGACACTACTTTTCCTCAAGGACCTCAACCACTTTGTCGAACCATCGATATTTACTGAAAAATTGAGTAAAATTGCATTGTGAATTTGGGTATCAGTGACTTGTGCTACTGAACCGAGTAGCGCTGAAAAGCAGGCTTTGAATCCAAATGATGTACTATTATTTTATGTTTATTTAGTGCAAGACTGCCAGCTATTTATTCAAATTTCAAAATTAATAATTTTATTTCTTAAGTTTGTGTTTTGTTGTTTCTATTATTACTATACAGGAACTCTTTTCAAAACTTAACAGGATGGCAACCATAGCAGCAGATATGTTTGTCGGAAGGGAAAGATTTGCGACATTGTTATTGATGAGGCTTACGGAAACTGTCATCTTATGGCTGTCAGAGGACCAAAGTTTTTGGGATGATATTGAAGAAGGGCCAAAACCTTTAGGTCCTCTTGGTCTTCAACAGGTTCATAAAATTGATATCCATTTATCTATATTTCCAAGGTTAAAGATAGTTATGAACTTTTTCTTTGTACTTGTTGAACCATGTGCAGTTCTATTTAGATATGAAGTTTGTCATTTGCTTTGCTTCCCAAGGACGTTACTCATCTCGAAATCTGAACAGAGTCGTCAATGAGATAATATCTAAAGCATTGACAGCATTCGCTGCAACAGGGATGGATCCATATAGGTATGCATTGCTACCATAGTTTTAAAGTTTTAGTTAGCATGGTGTGCTGTATTTATGCTGGTTAACATACTAAATTTAATAACCATAAAAAGTGATGGGGCGTGTACTTTTACTTTTAAAGTTGTCTTTTATCTTTTGGCTTTTTAAAGTGAGACGATGGATTTGTTTCTTAATGATGCCTGGTTTGTGTTTAATTTTTATAGTATATTTGATTGATTGAACAGTTGTAGGAAATTAATGTGGAAAGAGAGAAGAATATGTTTGTAGAATTTGGTAGATGAGGTATTAGTAGGGAGTATTATTTTGAGTTGATATGTTTATTGTAGTTGCTGAAGTAGCATAACCATTTTGATGTTTACAAAACATTAATGGCAGCAGCGTACTTCCGGAAGATGATTGGTTTACTGATGTATGCCAAGAAGCAATAGAGAGGCTTAGTGGTAAGCCAAAAACTGCAAATGGGGAGAGAGATCTGAACAGCCCAACTGCTTCCGTGTCGGCACAATCAATTTCATCCATCAGATCTCATGGGAGTTCCTAATTAGACAGCTAACAGGATCCAATTATGGATTTTCAAGTAGTAAGATTTATAGTTTGTTCTATCTTCTAGGAATTTTTCTTCTGTTGGGAGCATTTTTTTAATTTGTAAATGTTGCTTTCCTTATTTTTAATCCAAATATGTTATGTAGTATATTCTACTTTAGCTCATATTTCCAAAAACCCTTGTTTGATTTGGAAAAGCATAATAAATTAAATATAATCTTGTTAGTGGGTGGGTTTTGGGTTATATATGGATCGGGTGGGTGGTTTGGTATTCTGCATATTGAAGAAGGCCACATTGGATCGATAAATAGTGGACAACCGAGAGCACATTCTCTGTCTTCAAATTTTTTGTCTTTCTTGTGTTCTTCTATTTAAATTTTGACACGTCCTTTTATTTAATTTTAAAATTAATTAATATTAAATAAGAGATTAGGTATCAAAATTTAAGTGGATGGATATAAGGGGACAGAGAATTTGGGGACAAAGATCTGCTCTCTGAACAACCACGTTCTCATGTGCCTGCCAAGGAAGTAAATATAGAGAGTATGCATTTAAATTTATTAATTTTATTCATTGGAAGGGAAGAGAGTTCGGAAAGACTCATTCTAGTTACTCACTAGAATAAAATATTCCATTCCATTTTTTTCCTACCACCACCAATTCTATTTCTATTATATGCTCTATATTTTGCTGGACATATGGATATGGATATGACGGGTACCATGATAATTATTACTATCTCTATTTTTAAAAGATTGTCGTTTAAGGTTTTGACATATGATTAAAAAAATATCATTTATTAAGTAAAATTTATTTGAAATTTCATCATTACTCCTTTATGAGAAGTTGAAAATTATTAATACAAGGGAGATAATTTCTTAGGACAATGAGAGAAGGTAGAGGTAATATAGGAAAGTAAATATTTTATTCTTCTTGAAAATTATAAATAATAATTTTTTTGAAATAAATTTTTTTGTTTAAAACGATAATTTTTTAAGAACGGGAGAGTACTTGATTGTTGTATATTACCGCCTGTTTCACAAAAGGAAAACAAGAAAGAAAGAAAGAGAAAAATGACAATTATTTGTCATTTTTTTATTGTATAAAAAGTATCCACTTGTTAATGATATTAATATAATATATTTTAAGTTTAATATTATAATGTGGTCATCGTATCGTAATATTAAATTAACAGTTTGAATCGGAGGAATGAAATGAAACTGTGAAAGAATGAAATAGATACTAGAATGGTTTGTAGTTGCCTCACGTTATATTGGAAAGAATAATTTCAAGTTAAAAATTAAGTTGTAAAATTGTTTGGTTAACGGAACTTATAAGTTAAATAAGTTATAAAGATAACTAAAATAAAAACTCGGTCAAATTTATTTATTTTAAAATAATTTTTAAATTATTTTAAAATTAAATTGTTATTTCCATAAGTAAGTAAGTAAGAAATTATTACTTGTCAAAAATAACTTATAAATCATTTTATAAGTTAAAAAATAAGTCGCAATCCAACAAAACTTATATAAGTTTGTTTGAAACTAACTTATAGCCGAACATGATCTGCATAATGAATTGAGGAGAGTCAGATTTGATGTTGACGGGCACCGGAATCGAATTGCAATGGATTTGGTGCGGCGGAATGCAGGCGGCACAGCCACTGCTCATTCATTATTTATCAATTGTATCGTACTATTTCCTTTTTTTTTAAACATTAGGGCAAGTGTGCAGATTGATCTTTTGCCTCTTTTTTCGGCTCGGCTGGGCTGGAGAGGTGAGGTTGTTTGCTTGTTTGAGACTGAGTTCATATCGTATCGTTATTACAACAGATTCTTTCAATCTTAAATTATTCTAGTATTCCCTTTTTAAAGGTCATAGCAGCAGCAGTTAACCTATGCATCCTTCTTAATTAATTGGTATCAATTCATTAATTCTAACACATATAATATAAATATTACTTGTACCTCCATCCCTGCTATATATATATTTTACAATGTGTATATTATTATATTCTTTGGAGGAAGAATTTATACACTACAGTGGTTTCTAGTTTCTACAACTAGCTACCAAAATACTGCACTTGCCCTTTCCCTTGCCCTTGCCCTTGCCCTTGGGTTTGCATTTTCATGACAGAGTTACACCAATTAATAATTACCATAATATACTTAATTTCCATTTCTCAAGGGGCATTTGGACGAGTGTGAGATTATATATCTTGTCCCACATCTAATACATTTTGATTTTGGTATAATATAATGACTAGGGTCAACTCCTATTACTATTACTATTACTATTACTAGAGAGCTTATTGTCTTTATATGCTAACTTTGGATCTATATATTTTTTGACTTTCTATGGCACTGCCTTGAAACTTGCATGGGTTCACAGTTTCCCTTTGTGGTATTTCATATTCATTAATATTACAATAAAAATTATCAGCTTAATTATTTCAAAGCAAAGACTCCTGTACTTGATTCCAAGAAGGGTACGTACTACAGGAACTAGTTCAATGGGTAATCGTTCTCGACTTGAACCACTGTTAACTACTCTTTTGTTTAATTAACGTGCTATGATATGAATTTGAAGGCAGCAGCAGCAGCACAAGTTCATGTCCTAAATAAGGGAAGGGTTTTGTATTGACAGCATAAGCTGTGCCAAAAATTATTTGGAATGGCCTAGATGACTTGGTTGCTACAGTTTCCAATTGATAAACATGGATTAGATGGCTTCAATTGCTTTCATGCATTTGGTGATACTACTTGATTGATTGAGTCCATCTTGGGTGGAAACTGGAAACTTCACTCTGGTTAGTTCATTTTTATTTTTTTAATTCTTGGTCCAATCTAAGTTTATCTAATTTGCTGGTTATCATTCTTATGTGATTACGTACATTCTGTATATATAGTCCACCCTCAGGACTTGAGACTAGCTAAATGTGGTGGCTTTACCTGTTGAAAAAGCATGATAATTTATTTTTTTCCGAAAGGTTGCATGCTATCCCTGAAAGATCTGTTAAGTACTCAATCTAATGCTTCCAAACATTTTATAATAGAAGCAGTTGACAACTCCAATTAATATTAAAAGAAAGAGTAACAGAAGCATAGGAGCTTGGACTTTTACAAATTCAACTTGACCCAGTAATGAAACCTCTCTCACAGATTAGTCTTTAATCTAGGTGTTATATATTAAATTTTATGATATAGCTCGATGCATCAAATGCAACTTAAGAACAATATGGACCTTCTAGTTCTCTTCATTATTTTCCTCGGTTTGAATGCCCTCTTGTGCACAACACAAAGTAATTCCCACAGCAGAAACGTATCTTTCCCAGTTGGGGTGGTTCTTGATTTCCTCAGCTACTTGTCAATGGCACTTTCGGATTTTTACAGAGTCCATAAGAACTACACTACCAAGCTGGTTCTCCATGTTGAGGACTCAAAGGGACTTGTCATTGATTCTGCTGCTCCTCTAATCCTCAACGTAATGTTGATCCACACACTTGGACTCAAAATATAATATAAGCTTGCATACATATATTAATTTTCGTTTTAGGAGGGGTCTTTGCTTGATTCATTGATAACCTGCTCAGCTTAATTCTTAGCCATGGTTCCACGGTAATCTTTTACTAGCACTTAAATTGTATAGTTTATAGTTTATGTTATAAAATATTGATGGACATAGTAATTGTCTTAAATTATTGATTATAAACATAAAATACGGTTCTTTAACTTATTTGAATGGATTTATTGTTTTTTGTTTCCTCTTCTTCTTGACCTTTCTAAATTGAGCTAATAATAGAGCCTCTGGTGTTGACCTCTACTCTGCTACACATTAACATTATCAATTTTCTACTCAAAGCCCATCCTTTTGATCCTTATAATAAGTGAGGTGAACTCCTCATAACTAGGAGTTAGTAATAAGCAATCGTAACTTTTCTTTTGACCACTTATAAGAAACTAAAAACAGTGAATACTACATGTTAGTATTCTGAAAATAGAAAAATAGTGGTCAGTGCTTTCTACCATGGTGAAACATGGATGGACCATATATGTTCTTGGAAAAGTCTTTTGCAATTTACATACATTTTTGCATAAAATATTATTTTTTTAACTTGCCAACTAGCCTAGAAGTAGAAGATTATATTGACTAGGGACCAGGAAAAAGGGAGGGGGCTTCTCTAGACTCTAGAGACTTGAAACAAAATATCTGAACAAACTCAAGAGACTTGAAACAAAATATCTGATCTATTGATCAGGATTACTAGTGACATATACTGCATACAGTTGATTAATGCTTGAACCTACTATTTTGTATATCTCCCTTGTATGTAAAATAAAGGAATTTTTTATATTAAAAAGGTAATATGTATGTGTGTGTGTATATATACAAGTTTTTTCTTTGAACATTTATACAATTACACATACCAATACTATCAATTCTCAAGAAGGGTTTTCTGATAATTTAATTTCCAATATAAAGAACTGATGCAAGCTAATGGACATCACTTCCTTCCAAGGTAAAGAACTACTTAAAAACGAGTAATTTTTATCCACATTTGAAATTTGTTCTATTTTTTTGGCATAAATACAGCCCTCAAATTGTTGAAAAATGTAAGAGAGGATGCAATAATTGGTCCGCAAAAATCTACTGAAGCCAGTTTTCTGATGGATCTTGGCAACAGAGCCCATGTACCAATTATTTCTTTCTCGGCAACAAGCCCTTCTCTTCTTCCTCGAACTCCTTATTTTATTTAAACAACTCAAAGTGATGACACTCAAGTAGGAGCCATTGCTGCAATAGTTAAAGCTTTGTAATGGAGGGAAGCCGTAGTTATATTTGAGGACACGGACACGGAGAATGGGTGTGGAATGATTCCTTATTTAGCTAATGCATTGCATGATATTGACGTGCGAATTTCATATAGAAGTGTCATTCCTCTTCAAGCAACTGATTATTTTATACTCGAAGAGCTGTACAAAATGATGACCATGCAGACGCGAATATTTGTGGTGCAAATGTCACATTCTCTTGCCTCCCGCCTCTTTCTGAGAGCACAGGAAGCAGGAATGATGAGTGAGGGATATGCATGGATTGTTTCAAGTGGGATCGATAATGGATATGCTCTCCTCAATGGACTGACTCACATGTTGTGGAATCAATGCAAGGTGTATTGGGTGTAAAACCTCGAATTCCAGAGACAGAAAAATTTGTTTCTTTTTCGAGGAGATGGAGAAAGAATTTCTTTCAGAATGATCCTAGGATCAAGCAAGCAGAAGTAAGCATTTTGGGTCTGTGGGCATATGATACTCTTTGGGCTCTGGCCATGGCTGTAGAGAGAGTTGGATTTAGGGACGAAGCTCAAGCCTTATAAGTTCGCTGATTGACAAAAGGAAGTAAAAATGGCGGTATATCAGCATTTTTTGACGTTTCTATCCAAGTACTGCAATAAGTACACGACAGTCGGACCAACTTACCGAACAGATGGATTTGTTTTCATTTCTTAATTATGTAATTGTGACTTGATCTAATTTGTGTAAAGAGCAGGTTTTTCAGAAAGGATCACCTTTAGTTGCGGATGTCTCACGTCACGTGCAATAATCAGTGTAACAGAAGGTAAAAAGCAGATCCGGAATGACATCAAACAGCGTGACCTTGAAAAGTTTTGAAGGCCTCTTTGCAATCACCGGAAGTAAGTGTTAACGCAACTTGCCTGCTTGTGTTCTTAATTTTCTACCTCTGCAAGAAGAAACATCTTCTTCAAAGAATCATTGCGAATTCAAGCTCCACAATGACACTACCCAAAGATGACAAATTTCAACTTAATATTATGGCGGCGGCTGCTGCTCCTGCTTCCTCCTCGTCACATTCCAGTGCTGATTCATTAACAAGTTCTTCTCATCTCCCGGATGTGGATGTGGAAATCACGGGATTATTCAACCAAATGTAGTAGTAGTATGAGCAGTAAATTATTAGTTCATCTTTGGTCTTAAGACATTTGTTCTGTTTTAAATCAGGTGGTATGTGAATAAATTGAAGCCCTTACCACCTACCTGTACCTGTAATGTATTTAAGGCCTGCTTGTTTCCACTCTTGCAATTATTAGCTTCCAGCCTTGCTTTGTGCTTTTGGCTCCCTCCCAGGCAAACCACCCACCCACCCACCAAGAACGTAAACAGTAAGATGAAGGGTGGCCATCTATAAATTACTCGTAATTAATTAGCAAAACAAACAAACCAAAAAAAATGACACCGGTGAAACGGTTGCACTGCTCATCAGTTAGCCAAGCCAACAAAATGTACACGGAAACTAACGCACTGAACAAACAAGCAGTGAAACTACTTGTGCCTCCTCTATAATTAATTGAAAGCCAAATTCAAATCTTCTAATCGCTTCACTACTTCTCTCATTGAGGGCCTTCTGCTTGCCTCCTTTTCTGTACATCTCAAAGCAACCAAAAGCACCTCACTCACTTGTTCCCTGACACTCGTTGAATCACTAAATTCATCCAAAAGGCTCGGGTCTACAATCCTCTCAATTTCTTCCACATTTCTCCATATAGATGTAACCCACCCCACAATGTCCTCTTCCTCCATGAATGTAGGATCCAAGGCCTTCTTTCTAGTTATCAGTTCCAACAAAACAACACCGTAGCTGTAAACATCCGACTCCATACTCTTTGTTGTTGTAAATGCATTTTCTGTCCAAAACCACAAGGCAAAGTAACACTATAAAGACTTTGCACATATCTAACCTATAAATAATAATAACACAAAAGTATTACATATAGTACCTACCCGGGCCAATATACCCAATTGTTCCCTGAACCGTCGTGGTGGTTGGTGTTGAAGCAGAAGAAGACTGAACCAGAAGTTTGGCAATGCCGAAATCTGATATATGCGGCTCCATATCAGAGTCCAAAAGAATGTTCATTGGTTTAATATCTCGATGCACAATAGCAGGTTCTATGTCAAAATGGAGATATGCTATACCCCGCGCAGTCCCAAGAGCTATCTTATAACGGATATTCCACTCTAAAGTTGGTGGGGGACTTGTCTCGTGGAGAACATCGTGAAGACTTCCGTTTTGCATGTAATTATATAAGATCAAACCATAGTCCTTTCTCAACCAAAAGTCTTCCAGTTTAACTAGATTCCGGTGCTTCACCTTCCCAACTGTCTGAATTTCTCTGACCATGCTTGTGCTTCCTTCCTTAGTACCTGCGAACACAAGTTTTTTTACAGCATATACTTTATCTGGACCCAATGAAGCCTTATACACAGTACCATGGGCTCCGCTCCCAATAATATACTTCCCGTTCAGGTTCTCAGTAGCTTCCATTACTTTTCTAAGCAGAGAAGAAGTACCCTCTTCAGCAGACATTTCAACTTCCTGTTCTGGTCTCCCACGCCAAAGAAATATATAACCCAATCCAACAAAGACAAGAACAACAAATATTGACAATGATACAGTCGCTATGATTGCAATTTCTACTTTGCTAAGGCCTTTTCGGCTACTCGATTGAAGGTCACATGGCCTAAAGTTGCTGCTGTTCTCACAAATTGGAAGACAATCGATACAAAGTTCTGAATTACCCAAAAATGAGGAGGGAGATGAGATCAGCAACTTCATCAGTGTTGCTGGTATTGCGCCGGTGAACAAATTGTAAGAGACGTTGACATTGATCAACGAACTCACTCCACCAAGAGCTCCCAAAGTCCCAGTAAGATTGTTGCTAGATATGTCTAGATGCTCTAGCATAATCAACTTCCCTACTTGCGCAGGAAGATGACCTGTTAACCCATTATTGCAAAGATTTAATGCTTTCAAGTTCCGGGCTGCTGCAATAGATCCAACTGATGGGGGGATTTCTCCGCCCAATAAATTCCCACCAAGTTGTAGATTCGAGAGAGTGTTGAAATCAAATAAGAAAGGTGGAACACCTCCAGTAAAACGATTCTCGCTTAAAACCAGAAAAGACATCCCTAACATGTTCCTCAAAGTCGAAGGAATTGAGCCAGTCAAGCGATTATAGCTCACATCAAATTGCAACAACCTTTTGCAATTGGACAGTCCAGATGGCAAAGGACCTTCAAAGCCATTGTCAGAAATATTTAGAGCCTGAAGGTTGACAAGGTTTCCTAGCTCCGGGGGTAACACCCCTGTAAGCTTGTTTAGAGACAGGTTAATTGAGGTAAGATTGGTAAGGTTCCCCAAGCTTGCAGGAATTTTTCCGCTGAGGCTGTTATTACTGAGGTCCATGTATGAAAGGCTTAGATTTTGTACAAACTCTGGAAGACTTCCCGTAAGGTTATTCTGGTGTAGGATTAGCCTTGTTAGGGTAGTACACCTTCCTATCTCAGAAGGAATACTACCTTGAAAATGATTTATACCTAACGTCAACCTCTGCAGGTTCTTTCTGAAGCAAAGATTTGGTGGGATTTTGCCGGTGAAGGCATTTCTGGTGAAATCCACTCTTTCCAAACTAGTATTAATCCCCAAACCTTGAGGTATAACTCCAGAAAAGCGGTTGTCGAACACAGAAAAGTTTCTTAATTGCTTCAGCTCAGTGATGAGAAGAGGTATTTCCCCGGAAAAACGGTTACTATACAGTTGAAGTTGAACAAGACTTTGAATCCTCCAAATGCCCTCGGGAATTTCACCAGTTAACTGATTCTCAAATAGGTAAAGGTTCTGCAACTCAGTGAGCATCCCTAATTCGCTCGGAAGCTCACCCTCAAGTATATTAGCATCTAGTTGCAAATCGGTCAAGGATCTGCAATTGCCAATCTCAGGCGGTATTTTCCCAGACAGATGATTCTCAGAAAGGTAAAGAGTGACCAAATTAGAAAGCTGTCCGAAAGTAGAAGGGACAGGACCGGTCAAGCCACAATTTACAGCAGAAACGATTGTTAAGCCAGTACAATTTCCCAACCCCGGCGGAATCCCTCCGCTGAAACTATTGATGGACAAATCCAGGTATCTCAACTTCCTGCAACTAGCCAAACACAAAGGAATGCTCGCCTCTAGGCTGTTTGTATTGAGATCCAAATAAACAAGGTTTTGAAGATTACATAAGCTGCGGGGCAAAGATCCGGAGAATTGGTTCCCAGACAAAAAGAGCTCTTGCAACTGGGAACAATTGGCAATGGAGGGAGGAATGGTTCCTGACAAGCGATTGGAATCCAGGTATAGGTGGAGAAGGTGAGTCATGTTCCCCACACTTGATGGGATGGAACCGGAGAGTTTGTTGTTACTTAGGTAAACAACTTGAATGTCTGGAATTCGGAACAAGGAGTGGGGGATGGGACCCGTTAGGGAATTAGAGAAAAGGGCCAAGGAGAGTAAATGATTCAAGTTGGCGAGGGTTTGGGGTATTTGTCCGGTGAGGTTGTTAGAAGAGAGATCCAAATGGCGGAGAAGGGTGCAGTTTCCTAACTGCGGGGGGATGGAGCCGGACAAAGTGTTGAGGCTAAAGTCGATGGAATTCAATCGGTTGAGGGACGCAATTTCTGGGCCCAATTGACCAGAAATCTCATAGCCAGACAGATTCAAGGCAAGCACAGATTTGGTGGGACTACTAGGGTCACACACAACTCCAAGCCAAGAGCAAGGAGTGGCGTGAGAAGCATTCCAGGTGGTTGTGATGGAAGGAGGGACGCGTGTCCAGTAGCTCATAAGTGCCAGTAAAGATTCTCCATCCGGGCTCAAACCATGAATTTGAATTACAGAGAGGAGGAGGGGGCAGCAGCATAACAGTAACACCAACACAAACAAATTAAGACTTGAAAAATTAAGCATTTCTCACGGGTAAACAAGAATAATAATAAATACTAGTAATATGCAAGAGGAACGGAGGGACGGGAGAGGGGGAGAGGGGGGAGGGAGAGCGGAAAAATGAATATGAATGTGAATTCAATTAAAAAAAAGTAGTGCGCAGGGGAGGGCAGAAGAATGAATGCATATACAAACATACGCTTATTTTAGTGTCCCGGACTCCCGCGTAGTGCATGTTTCAAGTGGACTTGTATGTTCACACTCAAAAGTATTGCACCATAAATTTATGTTGATATTAAAAGTCTGTCTCTCTCTCTCTCTCTCTCTATATTATATATATATATATATATATATATGAGATAGGAAGAAAATATAAAGGGGTTTATATATTATTTTTTAATCTTATTATTTATAATGTTATGTTAGCTGTAATTCAATTTTCTCATAAGATTTGTTGACATATATAGCAGATAAATTTAATAATCGATAGAAAGAAAATATAAAGGAATTCATATATTATTCTTTTATCATATTATTTATAATGTTATGTTAGTTGGAATTCAATTTTCTGGTAAAATTTGTTGACATATTTTTCTTAATATCTTTTAAACAACGTTATTTCCATTCAAGTATGTTTGCATGTATTTGTGTACTACGTAGTAATAGAAGGGTGGTTAATTATTAATGTGCAGAAACAGAGTTGACAGTTGAACATACATATACATATAGGTAGTGATAGTGATGGAAAGATTTATGATCAAGCCCCAAGCCGAGTGGGTGGGTGGGTGGGTGAGTGGGTGGAGTGGGTTGGGTGGGGCGCCTCCTGTAACCATACCATACATGGACTACCACTTTTGGTAAAATTCATTTTGGAACACACAACAAAAGTCAAAAAGGTGTTTGATGCAGTTGTGGCCTGGGGCTGGGGAGGTTGCTGCTCACTTGACTTCCACCAACAATCCCAATTCCCAATGCCCGACTTGTCTAAACTTGATGATTAACAATTTTATAATCTCTCTCCCCCCAAACTCATAGGAACTCATCTATCTATCTATCTAAAGTAGACAAGGTCTGGTTTTACTGGTTTTGTATTAGCATCCAAAACCCAAGATTCAGCAAGGGTTGGTTGTTCTGGTTAGGCGGAATAGGAATTCCCTCCCTTTCACCCAATTTCCCTTAATCACACATTTAACAATAGACATTAAGCAATACTAAAAATCATACCATAAAAATTAACTTCATTGGTCAATTAACGTCCGGCCTGCATATTGACACTATATTAATTAATTGACCAAAGTTAACCACTCCCCTAAAACTCATTACAAATATTTGAATACCCCTTGCTGAAGATAAAGCCATCTTCTAGGCCTCTTTCCGTATTGTATCGTTTTGTTTTGTTTTTTTTGGAATTAATACTACTGCCTATTGATCCTCTACCAACACAACACTTTATATATATATATACCTAAATTACTACCAAGATATTCATTTTAGAAACCACTTTAAAACTTGTGAGACTAATATATGCCAAAATCGAGAATAAAACCAAGGAACTTGTAATATTTTCATCATAACCATGAGAATTATTTTTCCTCTCTTAAAAAAGCACATTTCATAAAAAATAACAAAACAGTAGAAATGTTCATCACAAATTACTTATAAATTTATGCTTTTTCATCATCCCTCCCTGACTATGACATGACTCTGATTATGATTAAGAAGCCTCCATTTTCATTGAAGGATAAAGTTTCTTTAGGAATAAAAGGCAACCTTGGCATTTGGCTTGTCGAGAAAAACTGCCGATGGAATCACCTATATAAATGAAATAAATGTATTCAGGATATCAATGTTCAAGAAAAATCTAACAGTATAAACTTTTTAATCAATGGTTTTTTACTCGCATTCTTTTCTTTCTTTTTTTAAATTGAGAGCTAAATTGTCTGCACCGCAGTGCTATTGAGAATACTCGGTTTCAATTTACTTCAAATTAACCAGGATCAAGAACTTGGGCATAACCAATGTTTGATATTTGCCGATGACTCGTACATAAACTTTCCATTCTATCAGCTTTTTACAAGATATGTAGTAATTCTCAAAAAAAACCAAAGGAAAAAAAATTGAGAGATCAGACAGAAACATGGTGCCGCCAACCTCATGTTATCATTTAACTTGAGCCAAACAATGACTTGATCAAGTGGCAACCCATTTTTCAAACATGACAACCAGAGGAACACCCAAGTCACGAACAACACAATACCCAAGGGGGGATAATAGCCTTCTTGTTTACGTTATTTTTTCGTTACAGAGGGTTCATTTAGTACAGAAATATTAAAATTCAGAACTTTAAATAAATATAAAGGTCTACTTTAGCTTTTCAAAACACCACTTTTACTTTCTGGGAAGTGTTTCACTTGAAAAAGTAAGTCCATAACCAGAAATTTCCTACATCATTACAAGCAAAAACTTGCTGATTATAAATTTAAATGCAAGCAACAATAGAAATCTTCCACAATGATAAAATATGGCTCAAGCTCTGTACTGAGTCCAAAATAACCATGGATTAAGGAGTGACAATACGACTAATAAGCCTCAATGCCTTGCCCACAATATAAACATCAACCATGGATGTTTTATTGGTACTCTTCTATAAGGTAAAATTACCTGAAATAAAAAGCAGCTGCAAGCCCTTGATCCTTCTCAGACGAACGAAAGCCATATCATTTTGTATAAACATCCTGCATGAAATCAGCAGCATATTTTCCAAGGTTCTTTAGGTTATAATGCTTTTGATATACCCTAAATATAAAGCATCATCATAGTTTGCTTAAGTGAAGGATGATGGATTCTTTATGTCTTTATGAAGGGGGAGAGACTGGAGATGGTTACCGTTCCAGTCATGATGTATGATGAGAGCTTCTACTCCATATCTTCATGAACCCATGCCATGAATGAAACTCCATGATTATTTAATAAAAAACAATGTACTGACATGTGACATAATGAGTACTCTCAAATAGTGGGCCAAGACAATAGCTCACATGGCACACATCCAGCTGAAAAGCATTTCTAATGTCATGACAGTATAGTCAAGATGGGGTGGAGAGAAGCAAACAAATCCAACAAAAGCTACAAACAGATTCGCTAATATATAACAAAATCTACACCCCCATTAAGTTAACAAAGCATCTAAAATGTTACTTCAAATGCATGTCTTGCAGAGTGAAATATAACATGGCCCAATAATATGTTCATGAGATCGCTTCGTGCACTCATATGCAAAGAGATGCTAATGCTGATGTCTTGATGATGAAATGGATGCATGCAACAGCTGCATGATGCATCCTATGAAGTAGTAGTTTGTATTGGTCAGAGCATAGAGAACAGAGTACATCCCCTTCCAGCTACTGGTAGGTCATAGGTAGTGGAGCTCCATTTGCACCAGGGGAAACAACTGGGTGACCAGAATCCTTCCTTCTCCCAAATGGGTTTTTCGAATATGTTTCTGGAGGTTAAGAAAAACAAAACACACAAGCAAAGAGGACATTTTTAGATCATGGAATATGCCAAATAGTTAGTTCAGTATAGGTAGCTAGCTACGTGGGACCCACTGATTCAGGACATGCATGTTTGATCTTTTTTAGAAAAACCAGGATATGCACGGACGTATTCTAAATCACCATCGTACTTAAGGCTCTAGACCAATGATACAGAGTCGAACAAACAAAGATGCAGTGTCACAGCCGCACCCTTTTTAAGCCCTGCATTTTATGCAGCAGAAACCTAAAGGACAGATTGCATATCGAAATAATAGAATGAAGCATCTGCTTCTAACACATTTATTGACAAATTCAGCCTCTATAAAATAAATGTCATCGAACCCCAAGCTCAGGAGGTTACTTCACTAGCAATACACAGAAGAAATCCAGTGTAAAACACTAAAAACTGGGATGGTAAAAGAGTAAGACAAGGAAACCAAAGCTTCACAGACGAATCAAATAGCAAAATCAACATCATCTCCCACACTTTTTGGAAGAAAAAAAATAGCTTGAATGATGCTAGTCCACAAAAAAAAACTCAGCGGCATATGTTCTCTAACATTCTTTTGGACAGTCGTTTAAGTAAAGTATAACTTTGCAGCAAAGAAATCTTTAAAACAAGAAAAATCTAGTTAATATATATATATATATATATATATATACTGAATATGTAACTAATAGGTACTTGCCAAAAGTTTAGGAGATGATGCAATTTATAACTTTTGTTTTCATTTTCTTTTTCCTTTCCTCTTCTTTCATTTGCTGATAAGTACTTTATTTGAGTTCCCACGTCTTATTCTTGTTATAATTTCATTTGTTATAATTTCTTTGCAAGTAAGAATTCAAGCACTATTTCCACATGTGATTTTGATATTTCCATAATGTTTCTTCTCACATGAAGGTGGGACCCACTATATGCTCATGTGAGATAGGACCATGTAAAAATATTACTTGAATACTAAAATAATAGGATACCTCAGGACAGTTGGACACGTTTATGGAAGCTGTGCAAAAAGTGCCGGACACGTTTATACCAGCTGTACAAGAAGTGTCGGAGTCGGACACGTTTATGCAAGCTGTACAACAAGTGCCGGACACGCTTAGGCAGGCAACTGCGCATTAAGTGCTGGACAGTGTTTTAGAGACAGAATTATATACTAAAATTGTGGACTACTAAAATGAAGAATCAGGCACATGCCCGTGTAAGTAGTGGTGTCCAACACCGACCTGTCAACCTTGTGGAAGTGCTGATACTTGATACTTCCTAGCGAATACTATAATACCATCTCACAAAGAAAATTTCACTCTTTTTCCAGTCAGAGGATGTATAAACGTAATGTGATTGACAACATATCACAAAACACGAGATTGTAAGACATGACCATAGCCATCTTTAACAAGTATCTCGGGCATCAAGGTTGTCGGAATAGAGTCACTAGACAACCAAAAGGGGGAAGGTAAGAAAAGAAGGATTCTTGGTGATAAAAATAAGATAGGTTGTGCCTCTCTATAACTGTTCAACACCACCAGATACACACCACAAACATGCATTTAATTGAGCACTTAAGAACCAAATGCCATATATTGGTTTGAAAAAGGAAGGAAAGCAGGGTATTGGGGAAATTCTTCAAAGGAAACCAACACAAAGAATCATATTTCATATAGGAAATAAGAAATTCTAAAAGGATATTGTATTCGCATTCCAATTGAGCCAGAACTTGGGATAACAGCACCCTGCAAGCTATGGTGCACATTGGTTGCACTATTAACTTCCTGCACAAATGACAGGAAAATATAATGCAGTGAAAAGAAAAAAATATAACTGATGTTCAGATAATAAGGAATGAGAATGTGTATATGAAGATGCATAGAATAAAACTTACTTCAAACTCGATGAAGCAGACTGTGTGTCTTTCTTGTCTCAAAATCTTCATCTGCTTAAAACCAGGTTGTCTGCATATGTAAAAGTAAAAAAATGAAGCAGAAAAATCTTGTAATCAATTGGCATTCAAAAAGCTACCAATACATAACAGTTGGCTAATGTAAATTTTCGTACACACTGAAAATGCCTCTCAGCTCCTCCTCATTTATGTTCTCTCCAAGATTGCCGATAAAGAGGGTATTGCAAGGAGGGTTATCTTTAGTGTTCTACAGGAAAATAAGATATTAAGTCATATGATGTATAGCCAAAAATTTATCTCCAAAAATAATAAACTATAAGCAATCACATAGTGAACCTTAATGAAACTATAAATCTACCAGTTGTTTAATAATAGATCTAGACTTGAAAAGTCAACAAGGTCAACTTCTCAATTCACCGATAAAAACCAGTGGGAAGTGCCATATGAGGCCTCCTCTAACATGTAACTTAAGTTTCTATTGCTGGCTATATTATCCTTGGACAAACACAAGAACAAAATCCAGGGGATTCAGTCATGAAATCACATTATAAGAAAAAAAATCCTTTGTAATTTTGAGACTTCCCCACCAAACAGGGTAACATTAATATTTAATAAGTAATCAAACATCATGCAACCTCTATTCCTATTTTTAGTTAATCAAAGGTGTGAATATATATAAATCCAGTAATAGATTAACTAATGATATTTCCATCTGAGATTTAATACTAGATTTGGCAGGCTGTCAATGAGCAATAAACCAATAACACGCCATCATAGTGTTTCCCTTTGAGCTGATTACTGCAAGACACTTTGGGATTATGTTCTAAAACTAGTTACTTTGAGTCCTTTGACTACAGCCTTTATATTTCTATACCTGTTCATCACAGAACTATATATACGAACTAGTTTAATGACAAACACAATTACTCAAATATTTATCATTCCTCTAGCACACCGAGCTTTTTCGAAATAAAAAACCTAATACAGCCTAGGTAAGCCTTAAGCCATTAAAAGTTTGGCATTGGACAGATAAAAACAACAGAGGATAATAATCTTCACCATTGTTTGGGACTTGGATCCCCTCCTATAACAGACAGGTGGGTTTAATAAAACAAAAGCCAGTAATGGCAAAATGCCTTGCCACATACTTAACAATAAAAAGTAATTCCTTTGCGCGTCCCATTAGTTATGACAAAAAGTTCTTTATTTTTGCCAAAGAATGTTTCTTTTGGTCACCATGCTAAAATTAGCACAAAGAAACTTTGTTGCCCTACAATTTATTAAAAATAACAGTGTTATATATAATTGAGTTGCAAACTTAGTGTGGAACTAATTAAATTGATCAAAGTGGATAATTAGATGAAAATCAATATGCAATGAGCTACAAAGAGTAACAACCTTCCACAAACGAAATGCAATAAACTGAGACATGTTACCTGAATTGGTACGTAAGTGCTGGGTGCTGGTACAGGAGCAGGAGCAGGCATTGGTACTGGAGGAACAGGATAACCTCCATACGGGTCATATGGTGGCGGAGGTGGAGCCAAGTACCTAAACAAATTAACAAACAATTTTTACACAATACAGAAATGAGGTCTCAATTCAATCTGCCGTCAATGCAAAAGAAGCACTGGAGCACAATTAAATTTTGTTCAGAATCCAGATTACCTTCCTTTCTTGGTTAATCGTATAAAATGGGATCAGCAAAGGAAAAACACCAGAAATAAAGTCTTACCCATGTGGCCCCCAAACAGGTGCAGGAGGAGGAGGGTGAAAAGGTAATGGACTTGAATAACCTGTATGTGTATAATCACCACCAGTCCGCATGCGTTTACTTTGATCATAAGCATTAGAATCAGCTACTATTCCTGCAGAACAATAACGATTAGTATCAGCATGACCAGCATAAGCTAAACATAGGTACAAAAAATAGTACGGTAAAATCAATTACCGCATTGAAGATGGGATAATATGGTGAAAATGCATTAATAAAAATTTACAATGGCAGTGGCAGCTAGGAAGCATGGACACTTCCCGGATGGCCACAAATTTGTGTCGGACACAAATTCGCTCTAACGCGCACCCGACACATGTCCGCGAGCTCCTCTTCTTTTTTTTTCTTTTTTTTTAAAGCTTGGACACGCTTAGGACACGTTGGGACTCACCTCGGACACATCGGGACATGCTAGAGGACACGCTTAGGGTCAAAAAATTTATTTAAAAAAATTGCAATATAAAAGTTATGGGTTATTTTATGTCTTTTAAGTTTGGACATTATTATATAAATTTAAGATATTTATTATGCAATGTGTTTGTGTTTCTTATTATTTTGTTCAAGTTTTTATCATGCTCTATTAATATTAAATTAATTTATTTATTGTAAAAAATATATTTATATTATTATTATTATAATATATATAAAAAAAAAATTGAGCGTGTCCATAAATGTATCGTATCCTAGTTTTTTTGGAAAATGTCGTATCCGGTGTCGTGTTCGTGTCCGAGTCGGTGCTTCATAGGCAGGGGGTAAAACGTCCACCCTCACTGAACTAGTGAACAATACAATAGAAGCACAAACACCTTCGACTCGAAGAAAAATAAATAGAAAACTGCAAAATAACTTATAAACGTCCTAAAAATAAGATTTAGACGCACAACTGACATTATAAGACTTCTCAATTTAAGTAGAACCAAATTCTGAACTCCATCTTTTCTTTGATCATAATATTGCTCGAAGAAATTCAAAGAAAGCACTATCAAAGACATAACAAAGAGCTTTAGCCCATTGTTAGCACAAAGATAATGTAACTTTGATTAAAAAAAATTATTTGGCCAAACAGATAAGAATATATATATATATATATATATATGCCAACAATTCGCAAGATGTCAACCAACTCCTCATGCTTCAATGTAAGAAAGCTCAAAAGTTTCTCGTCATTTTCAACTTTCCCAACCTTTAAAAATCCATCTTATGTTACAAAGTTAAAATATCCTTTCCGTAGTATCCGTGAAAAATATGAGGCTTCAGAAGGAATTTATAGATAATTGTTTAGTGGGTATTTTTTTATCAAGCTGTTGGGTATAGGTGTTTTATGGTTAAGATATGCTAATTGTTTGATTTTTGGATGCAGGGAGGAGGCTGTCTGTAAAGAGCTAGGCAATCTCGAGGAGCAACACCATTGGGGGATTGGGCTATACAGCTATACTAACAGCTTAAAATTAGGTGGTAGAGATTATCGCCACAACGTGAAGTGTTAAACTTCCAGGTTTTCTCTAACAACATTTCCCTAATTTTCTCCAACGTTGCCAGAGCTTCAGATTTCAAAAGATTTTCCGTGATAAGGGACAAAGTAAGTCGTTTAAACTACAATTCAAACCTGGATTGTTATTTTAGGAGATGGATGATATCCACTATCACACGTTGGTAATATGTACTAATGATTTCTGTTTAAAAAGTTGTTTTCAAATACAAGGAATTTTTAATAAACGAGACAGAACGGGGTTGTCATCCAAGTACACGTGGGTGAACTATTCTTTTTTCTTATAAAACAAAACTGCAAGGATATCAGCCCCCAGCTCTCTATTCAAATGACTTTTCGGCTTGCGCTCTTACTATATGGTGGGATTTATTTGACACACATCTTCCATTTAGAGCAAAAGAAGGAAATTATGATCATCTCTACTTTATGATTTGCAACTCTTGTAATATTTCCTTTACCATTGTCCCTTCAAATCACTATCCTCATTGAACAAGTGAACAACAGGTTTCCTAACTACAACAAAAATGAAACCTAGTATCTAGAGCCAAAGAAGTCACATTCTCCAAGAAAATGGCATTCACTTACCATATATATTTGATCAAACATTCTTGTTTTTCATCTCATGATTACACATTCTCTCATGAGAACAAAATTATTCTCCTCCATTCCACAAAAAAGTCCCATTTGACTTTGTTCCTGCTTAATTTGCGCAATCCTAAAATTCAAATTATGATGCAAGTTTATTTTAGTGTTTGAAATAACATTTTTGTACCAAGTAATAGTTTTTGAGTTTTAAGTAGTTTACAATATTAGATATTGCATTAATGGAAATTAAATAAAATTCACCCCAAAATTGAATTTTATGATTCCACAAATTGACTATGAAAAAAATTAAATGGGACTCTTTTTTGGAAGTAAAAAAAATTGAATGTCTTCATCAATAGCCCAACCATTAACATTGGAGGTACCAGTCCAATGTAATTCAATCTCAAATCTATTATATGTATATGGAGAAGCACATACTAAATTAAAACTCACCCCTTTTCACAAAAAGATTCTTCTTTGCCATCTCCGTATGCAAAACTGACTTGGATTCCGCATCAAAAATCATATCCTAAACTCCAAAAACAAAATTATAAACATGTTAAACAATCATATATATATATAGCCCAACTTTTCTATATAGATTCGTCCCAAAATAAGAACAATCCACTCCCAAAATTAAGGTACCAAAATCATATCACATTTAAGTAAATAATATTAATAAGTGGAGCTCTACATAAAAACATAAATCAACTTTCCAACGTGCATTCTCATTGTAAATAGAGAGAATAAATAGTTGGTGATTAAGGGTAGATCACCTGAAGAGCTTCTTTAGCAGCAATAGCAAACTGAGGAGTGGAAAATAAAGCGAACCCCATGGGGTGTTCACCTTTAAAATTGACTTGCGAAGCCTCATAGCCAGGTATCCATCTCAGAAGATTCTGCAATTCTCTCTCCTTTACGTCCTCTGGGAGGCCAGATATGAAAATCGTCCTGACCTATTAATAACACCAAACACAATCACAAACGAACACGCAAGAGTTTTTAGAATTAGATAGATGTGGGCAGAGTATGTACCTCATCGTTTGGGAGTGCAATAGACATGGACGGCGGGTGAGGATGGGGAGGGGGAGGAAGAGGACCGGCGGCAGGAGCAGGCGCTGGAGGGGCTCCTGCCGGAGGCCACTGCGGGTGGTATGGGTGGATTCCGGTACCGGCCATCTTGTATCAATCCTATAATAATCCCAATACGACAACAATAGTAAAACCCTATAAGAGAGGACGCCAAATTTTGAGCTAGGGTTTGAGATTGGCGAGCGATGAGTGACTAGCCTTTTGGCAGATCGTCCTTCATATTTATTAGTTTTGTCTCATAATTTCTTATTATTGTAATTAGTATTTTTTACTCTTTGTAGTTTTGACTCGTAGTTGGTTTGTATTGGCATTTGCACACTCGTGAGTCGTGACTCTGAAAATTGTTGGAATTGCTTAAAAAAATCTGATTACATATTTTAATTGGTGTTTTTAATTATACATTTAAAAAAATATAATTTATATTTGGTAAATAAAAAATATTTAAAGTAGTAATAAGTGAATAATGTTTGGTATAAAAAAATTAATAACAAGTATAAATTACTAAAAAATATTGTTTTGAAAAGTAAATACGAAAAAATAAATAGAGATAGATTAGTAATGTACTTTGTTAAGCCTAATTATTAGATTTAATAAATAATCATAAGTTTCAAATTGGAGTTTTTGATTATTTTTAAAAAAAAAAATGGTTATAAGTAGTTTTAAAATAAGTTTACTCAGCATTTTTTTTACTTTTTAAAATTAATTATAATCATGTTTAACTGTTTATAAGCTATTTCAAACACCCACTAGACTCTATGTATATCAATATCATCCCTAATTTAAAAGCATTGATTTAATAATAACTAGCTAAGTGACCCGTACAAAGCACGGATTTATTATTCAAATAGCATAATTTTTAATTTCATATTCATTTTATTTATATTAATTATAAAAAAAGTTAAAATTTTACTAATTGACTTACTATTGCTATTAAAATGTCTATAAACTTTGCTCGAAAGATCGAAATAGAAATAAAATTGTTATAGAATACTAAGTTACTATTATGATAAAATTTAAAACTAAAGTTTAATTATGTATTACTTTGTTTTGATATACATATTAAGTTTTTAATACTAATTATTAATTAGTCATGATAGTTTTTATATATTGTTAACATAGTTAATTATTAATAGAATTGTAGTAAAACAATAAGTTACCATTATAATTTTCACTTTTAAAATTAATTTACTATATTTTAATCACTAATATAAGATTTAGAATTGGTTTTATAATATTAATTAACTAAAAATCTCATATATGAAATATACTTGGTAACATTAATCCTTACTATATTTTATAGTATATATCATACATTTGTTAATATTAATTTATTATTTATTTATGATACGTATGTTTTCTTTAAATATATATAGTTATTTATAATTTAAAGTTGAGTAGAAGCCAAAAAATAATTTTCCACCACCTTTTTTTTTTTTCTTTTTTGTCTTTGCACATTAAAACATGTTTTAACTGTAGTTAAAAACGAAGACTAAAAAAAATTAAATTTTATCTTAATATCTATGTAAATACAGGGCTCATGCTCAAAAGGTAGCATGAATTTTGGAATATAGTTTTGGTCTACCAATTAAAAGGCAAAGATCAAAGTCGTCATAATATTAATTCTAACCTTTCATTCAAAAATATTACTACTAATGTGATATTTACCAAATTTTTGACATGACATGCTAATGTGATATTTACCAAATTTTTGTTTACAACAAATATTTTATGATAATAGTTATAATTTTATTTTTACTTAAAAACAATATTAATAAATAACTTTTATAAATAAATTTGTTATTAAATAAAAAGTTCCTCTAAAAATATGTAGGATTATAAATAGTGTGTTGGTTGTAATTAAATTATATTCTAAAAAGTGTTTTAGTATTAATTAATAAAATTAAATTAAAAGGTTTTAAAAATCTTTTAATAGCAATTAAATTATAGTCTCAAACCAAATTCCAAGGATCAAAAAACTTAGTTTTGTCTTAGGATCAAAAATATTACTACTAATGTGATATTTACCAAATTTTTATTTACAATAAATATTTTATGATAATAGTTACAATTTTATTTTTACTTAAAAAATAATATTTGTAAGACCCCAACTTATTATAAATAAAATCAAATTTCTTCTATTTATTATTTTGAAATAGTAAAGGTTGATTTGATTAATGTGGTTAGTTATGGGTAAAATGCACAAATATTTCAAATATACAAGTGGTTATAAAATATTCATTTTTTATCGGAGAATATTCGTTTGGTCGTGGAATATTCTTAATGCTCGAGGGAATATTAAATGACGGCCAGTAAATTTTTGTGTGAGTCCCCATAATGTAAAGCGATTGGATGAAAAAAAACGACAAATATAAGTTGTTTATAAATACTTGGTACAGTAGTTATTACCAATTATCTTGTTGGAATACGGAGGTTAAAACACAAGAAGCACTCAGATTGCACCAATTATTAATTCTTACGTAGAAAGGCATTACTCAATAATTATTACGATGAATTATTATTCAATATTTTATGTTATTGATTCAATAATTGCTACATTGATATTTTATATTATTGTTTTTCAATAATTGTCACTACACGATATTTTCATTATCGGATCAATAATTCATATTATTTGAATAATATTATTAGATAACATTATTGGCAATGTCTACAAAAAGTTCATCAAGGAGAGGTTTGGTCACCTAATTACTTGCAAGTAAGGAGAAATCCTTATTGGAAAGCCCTTCTTTCTGAAGCTGCTGGTTGTCGATGATTGTGATTACTGTAATATTATTTGTGAATAATTAATTATTGATTTATATGATAAGGAAAATATTCATTTTATATGGATATAGATGGAGAAAATTTTTAATGTTACAATTGTTGAAAAATTGTTATTTTATCTTTTATAATAAATAATTCATTTAAATATATTATTATATTTTAATAATATAATAATTGTGATATTTTTATAATTAATGTGGGATATATGAGTATATGAGGAGGAAGAGTATTTTTGTTACAAAAATTGTTTAAAACATGTTAAACATGTTTGTGGGCCCATTTTTTGACTGAAATTTGATTATAGCCTGTAAAATCGTCCGTTTGTGGATTTCGGTCAATTTCTGTTTGGAATTTGGAAAAACTTAAACTTATAAAATTGTAGAAAATGAAATTTTTTATGGAAAGGACATGTGGTTCGAATTTTTCTGATAAAAGGGCTATTTATTATGAATTATTGAAGTTCTGAAGTTCCGAAATAATTAATTTTTGAAGTTTAAAATATTTTATTTAAGAAAAACGTTTTTCTTACTTTAATTGAGTGGGTGGCTGATATTTGGCTCAATTAGTGTGCGTAGGAAGTTGTGGAAAAAATAATATTAATATTTATTAAATTTTCTGCTTTGGTGTTCTAAGCATTTTCCTATAAATAAGGTGCTTAGGTTAGAATTGAGAATCACACCAGAAACTGAAGTTTTCTCTACCTTTCTCTCTCTATATTATCGAGCGTATTCTTGTGAGTATTTTGATACTTTGAGTATTGCTATACTGGTGCAAGTTTCTTCAAAGACTATATCCCAGATTCCAATTTAGAAGTCTGATCTTTTCAAGGTAAGGGATGTTATTTTTTTTTTAAATGATATTATTTTCTTCAATATCATTATGCCAAAATATTGGTTTAAATATTTAATCAAATTTAAAATTTTTTGTGTCTGGAGTTCTTATTCACGATGCAAGACTATTCACGATGTGTGTATTTATTCACGAATACGATAATTATTCATTGAAAAATGAAAAAAAAAAATCGTCCAAAATATCTATTATGGATACTAGCTTTGATTGTATCCATGTTTTGATCATTCTTGAATTTTACTCTACTATGATTATTTATGAGGTTTTTTTGGACATGGATAAACCAAATACTGAATCCTTAATATTTATTCTTTTGTTTCAATGGATCGTTTTCTTTAAAATATTTTTCATCATCCTCTACCCTAAATGATGATATTATTGAATATCTTTGGCCTGTAGTGCAAAGATTAATGATTTTATGATGAATATCTTTGGCTGTAATGCAAAGATGTACAGGTGTTGAGATGAACATGACCAACTGATGAATATCTTTGGCCTGTAGTGTAAAGATGGATATTTGATTCAAGATGAATATTGATTGATGTTACAGGGATAAAATATTGATGATGGACTTTTAAATTCATAGATTATAGTAGATTTAATTCTCTACGTAACTCATCTATGAATTGTTATTTTCGCTGCGAATATTGATCCGAAACTTGTTTATCATTGTATTTTATCGATTTTTCCTGTTGAAGACTAACGATAATTTGTTCTATGTTATCTTAGTCATAATATTATTTACTGAGCTAGTTGAGCTCACCATTTTCCTTTTTGTTCCATTTTTTCTTCTCAGGAGACGAGAATGTAGCGAGTTTTAGTCGGGGTGTGGAATGATGATTCTAGAAAGTTGTTTTAGTAGTCCTCACCATTTTTATAAAATAATGTTCCAATAATTATAATGAGGACTTATTTGGGCGTGAATATTGTCTAGACAACAATATTTATATTTAAACTCACAGTTTATGTATTGTATTAATAAAGTTATAGTTGTTTCTGTACCATGTTATTAACGACTCAAAATGGGTGATGTATACCTATTTTGGGGGCGTCACAATATTAATAAATAACTTTTATAAAATAAAATTGTTATTAAATAAAAAGTTCCTCTAAAAATATTTAGGATTATAAATAGTGTGTTGGTTGTAATTAAATTATATTCTAAAAAGTGTTTTTAGTATTAATTAATAAAATTAAATTAAAAGGTTTTAAAAATATTTTAATAGCAATTAAATTATAGTCTCAAACCAAATACCAAAGATCAAAAAACTTAGTTTTGTCTTTACTACTAATTAAATTATATTCTAAAAAGTGTTTTTAGTATTAAGTAATAAAATTAAATTAAATGATTTTAAAAATATTTTAATAGTAATTAAATTATAGTCTCAAACCAAATACCAAGGATCAAAAACTTAGTTTTGTATTAGGATCAAAAATATTACTACTAATGTGATATTTACCAAATTTTTGTTTACAACAAATATTTTATGATAATAGTTACAATTTTATTTTTACTTAAAAACAATATTAATAAATAACTTTTATAAAATAAAATTGTTATTAAATAAAAAGTTCCTCTAAAAATATTTAGGATTATAAATAGTGTGTTGGTTGTAATTAAATTATATTTTAAAAAGTGGTTTTAGTATTAATTAATAAAATTAAATTAAAAGGTTTAAAAAATCTTTTAATTGCAATTAAATTATAGTCTCAAACCAAATACCAAGAATCAAAAAACTTAGTTTTGTCTTGTTATATATGTATATAGATATTAACAATAGGACAATAAATTATAGGCTTAAATACGTTTCACTAACTTTAACTATATGACATATTCCATGTAAGACCAAAATTTTTATGAATAAAGAATACTTTTCTCTAAATATCATTTTGAACATTATGGTGTGAATTTGATATAATATTATAATTGTGGGTAATATTTAACAATTTTACAAAATAAGCAAGTTGTTATAAAATATTCGATTGGTCGGAGAATATTCGTTTTAACAGGGAATATTCGTACGACGGCACAATCATTGATATAGCCCACAACGAAATTATTATCAGAGTTAGAAAACAACAGAAATATCTTTTTATAAAAATAACAGTGAGAGTTTTACCGTTAACTGTTGAAATAACCGGTGATAAAAGTACAATAATACGCGTGGTTGCATAGTAGTACACGGTATTGTACAATATATTGATTATTGATGCTTACGTGTGAAGTCACTCAGTTTTGTTCAATTATTACCACAATAATTGCTGCATAGTATCTCACATTATTGATTCAATTATTGTCACAGTATCATTTGCACAATATTTTATATTATTAAATCAATAATTGAGACGACAAAGTTATTCATATTATTATTTGCATTATTGACGATGTCTAAAAAGTTCTATCGAGAAAAGGAGTTTGGTCACCTAATTGCGCGCCAATAGGGAGAAATCCTTATCGGAAAGCCCCCTATTTCATGAGAATGATCTGATTGTTAATATTGTGAGTTATAATATTGATGATAAATGTTGTTAAAAATGTGTTTCATGAAGCCAAGTGAGTTGAAATAAATAGAGGGGGTTTTATTGAAGTATTTGTTGTAATTTTTTGCTTATTATATGGACACCCACTTATTCATTTTTTAAAATTATCAGGAGAAAGTTATCTCAATTATATATATATATATATATATATATATATAGAGAGCAAAGATTAAGAGCATTCCCCTTAAATAGCATTCCTCCTTAAATAACACTCCTTTATTAAAACTACGTCGTTTTGGAGTCTTTTAAAAGAGAGTGGTCCCACTTATTTTTCTTTTATTTACAAAAATGCCACTCACGACCCCACTTATTTTTTAAAAAAGACTCCAAAACGACGTTGTTTTAATAAAGGAGTGCTATTTAAGAAAGAATGTTATTTAAGGAGAATGCTCTTGATCCTTGCTATATATATATATTATAATAAGTTCTGTTTTTTATGAAAAATATAATATATTATATTTTATTATGCATAGTGTTTGCATTGTAAAATCAGAAAATTTCAGTCGATTCCCGTGACTAATATTGTGCGTCCGTGATTTTCTAAATTCTAATAGTGTCTTGTCATTCTCCTATAAATAGGATGCTTAGTTTATAAATGAAAATCACACCAGAATCATAAAATTCTTATTCTATAATATTGAGCGTAATTCTTTAGAGTTTAAGGAAGTTTTGAGCGTAGAAAACAATATAAGCTTTCTTCAAGAATATCCCCGCCCTACCATTCAGAAGTACTCTCATTTTAAGGTAAGAAATATTATTTTTGTTAAATATTCATATGAAATAAATTCGACTCGAAATACAGATTCGACTCGACTCGAATATTTATTACTCGAATTCAATCCGACTCGGATCGATTTATATTCAAAATACTCACGGGTTTCAAATTCAAACTCGAATTCGAGTCTCCACATAATAACTAGTTTTATAATAAATATAATTATAAATTAAATTTGTTATTTTACTTATAAATGAAAAAATATATTTACTATTACACTTTATAAATATAAAATCATAATTAAAATTAAAAGAAAAAATAAAACAAAGCAATAATAATTAATTATCCTAATTTGATTTAAATTTGTATATATTATAAGAGAATACATCGAACATCTAATTAAATATGTATTAATCGAGTATGTATCGAATCACAATCAAGAATTCGAGCAGTTTGAATTTTAAATGAATCGAGTATAGCTTTACTCAAATTATACTCATATTTTTATTCGAATTATTTTTAATGCTTAGATTTGAATTATATTAATAACGAATTAAAGTCCATTTCGTATTTTTTCGATCGAGTACGAATCGGTACGAATCGTTTTGCATTTTATCGCTTTAATGATAAGAAAACTGAATATAAATTGGGTTTGACGCATGACCCCCCGAACCATCCTCAATAATGGGCAAGTCTGGCCCATAACATGAAAGCCCAAATCAAATCAGGGTTTGGATAATCGATAATCGACTGAGACTAGGGTTTTCTGTGAGAAGTAAATAAGGAAGAAGGAAAATAATCTGTTGCAGAGGCGTAGTCCGAGTCAGCCATGGCGAGCACTAAAGTACAGAGGATCATGACCCAACCCATCGTAATTTCTCACAATTTGCATCTCCATCTGTATATTTGTGTTTCTGTGATTTTTTTTATTTTCTATTGTTGTCGATTGAATTCAGTTCGATATGCTTTCGGGTGCTTCGTAATTCTTATCCTCAACCTCTCTCTACTGTTGTCCTTTTTTTTCCTTTGTTTCATGTATCAATGGTGACATAAGAATCTCATATTCAGGTTTCTTCAAAGTGTATGTTTTCTACACCACAATCCTCAATCCTTTATGTGCGAAGTTATTTTCTCAATGCATTAAAATTTTGAACTTTCTGTCTAAATTGACACAGAAAGCTCGCATACAGATATGGCTTTTTGAGCAGAAGGATTTAAGGATTGAAGGACGCATCATTGTATGTTTATTTGCTTAGACTGTATTTATTTATATTTTGTGTTAGCTTTATTCCGTTTGCCTATTCTTACCCATATCTTTTGCTTTGAGAGGTGTGTATAAAGATTTTTTGGTTGGTAGGTTTCCACTAAATTCCATTTGTTGCAAATGGTTAACTACTTATGTGAATGTACTGTGTGCCAGAGATCTCAAATGGCTGTTATCATCTACAATTATCTTAAGAAGTTCATCCTTTTCTTTGTGTACTTATTTTGCATGTTCCCTGTGAGATTTTTTTTTGGGGGGAGGGGGTGGTGATTTGGGGGAAAGATAGAAATATCACATCTTATTATTATTTAAGTTGGTATCGTTTGTTAGTTTTTTTTTAATAATTTTTTGTGTTTATAAGGGTAGGCTGGTAGGTTCTTCTGGGTCATTCTAAGTTGCAATCTATGGTGGTTGAGAGTATGCTGTAAGCTTCCATTCGTGGTACTTAGAGAGAGCAGATGAGGTATTGTAGAATGTTAGTTTTCTTTATTTGCTATGTTTTGGAGTGAAGGTATGTCAAGAGATAGTATGAGTAAAAATATCTTCTGAATAGTGATTAGGAAATGGGTTTATTCTTGAAGAGTTGGACATACTAGTGGTAAATGAAGCTCTTTGTTACCATGGGATTCGTGTGAATTCTTTTTTTTCTTATTCTATTTTATCCCTCTATTCTGTCCATCGATTTTTTCAATTCTGTGAGGTGCTTTGGGTTTAAATTGGAAAAACAAAGTATAACGAGTTTCAATTATACAAGCATGGATTATGGAGCTTCTTATAAGTAGTGAAGTAAGGCAATTGAATCTCTTTTTTAATTTTTTTATGAATTGGCTTATGGGCAGAGATGAGGATGCTCTAGACTAAAGTTACTGCTCTCAAAGAAAGTTGAGAAAAACACCAAGGCTTTTCGTAATTTTTATAAAATAAATTGTGTTTTCAATCTAAAACTAATGTTTACATATAAAAAAATAATTTTGAAAAGTTTGGGTATTTTTAAATATATTATTATTACTGTAGATGTAAATATATATATTATAATATGGATTTATACTTTGTCTTAACCTGCATATGCTTTTCTTATATGTGTTTGTAATTAGCTCCATATAGTCCTTTTTATTTAGTTTCATCTTTTAATTATAAGTATTCTTCGTATAAGCTTGTGAATATCACCTGTATATGATTGAGTACTCATCCTTGTTTTAGTTTTATAAGAATATTTTTTATTATTTTTGTGCTGAAGTCATAGTTCATCGGGAGGTTTGCTTGTCATCATGTTACTACGAGGAATATTATGAAAGCAACTAACAGAAATTCCAGATTCGCTCAGAAGTGCAACTAATGTCCCAATTGTCAGAATGTAAAATGTTAATTTTCATGTCATTAACAATTACATATGCTTTTAACTTTGTTTATAAGAGTTTATATTTTTTTATTTTATTTTTTTCTCATGCATTTTGTTGGGCATGCAGATTGTAGCAGTTTGAATAATTGATTTTATTTTAATAGAAACATCCCTTCCCTCAGAAGGGCAGCATCTGTCTGAATTGCATCATGGGTCAACATGTACTCTATACAGTCAACATAATACTCCCCTCTCTCCAAAACAGATATAGGAAAAATGTGTTAATAACATTTGTTCACTTGTAGATGGTTCCGACTTCCACTTACCTGGTTCATGTAGCTGTCTTTCTCACGCTTGTAGAGCTTTTTAAGTTTCAAACTTCACAAACAAAGTCGTTTTATTTTAATGAATTAACTTCTGACCTGCAGAAAAATGAAATAATTGACCGTGTGTGTGGACAATGATGAATAGAATGAGTATGTGAAAAGTGGAAGAGATTAATGTCGAAATGCGGAGTAAATATTCCCTGAAGTAACTTAAACTGAAAAATAATATATTTTCAAGCTGAATTATGCGGCTTCCAAATGTTAATCAGGTTGAGTGTTTTTTTAACCTGATAGATTGTTCACGCTAAGCCAATAAATGGGAATGAAATCCGACATTCAAGGCCACTACAATGGCTTGTCAACTGTCAACCGTTTGAAATTTTCGTTACACTTAATCTAACTTCTGCCTATGGTTATTGTTGTTTTCTCTTTTTAATGGTTTCATACGGTCTGTGGCGCTTAATATATATGTCTAGTAGCATCATAGTTGTCCATGTAATATTTCTTGTGTATAGACTATAAGACCCACTCTCTCATTCTACGTATACATGAACAATTGAGCTATGATGGTTGTTTGGTGGATGCTTAAGGATAAATGATTGTTTATCCATAAAATAACCTATAGTTGGTCCTTTAAAATCAAGCATAGTTGTTTCTAATTTATTCATTTAGATGGTTGTACCTGATTGCATGGTGACCAGTATGTGAATATTTCTTTTTAATTACTGCTTCACCCAAATGTTAGTTTGCATTACGGTGCCACTAGAACTTGTAGTATATCTTAATGATGTGACTTATTCTTTTACCTTTTGGGTATTAGGGGTTTGATGAATATATGAATCTGGTTCTTGAGGATGCTGAGGAAGTCAGTATAAAGAAGAAGAGCAGAAAGCAACTGGGTGGGTAACATTACTTGATTCCCACTCCCTATTTTTGAATTTGTGGGCTAGGTAATAAAACGTAGGACTTGTAACTTGTATACTTGAATTGTGCAGGTAGGATCCTACTGAAAGGCGATAACATCACACTGATGATGAATACGTATGTGATTGTTTTTTCATATGCACGTGATGATGTGTTGAACTTGCACATACTTTCTATCAGGCACACAACAATTAATTTCCTGATATCTTTTTATTTCTTTTCATTTCAGGGGGAAATAGTGACGAGCAGTTGTTATGGTTCATGTATGGACATAATATGGTGTATTTGCACAAGCAATGGAAACAGATTTGTGTAATTTCTAATGTCACTTATTCTGATAATATGATTGTTTTAGGCAAAATTATCACTTCTGTATTAATTGCTCGAACTTGGTAGTTGTGTTCTTGATAAGCTTGTACCTCAACCGACAACCAGTGCCAATTGGTTGCTCGTATATATGTTTCCTTTTTACCCCTTCCCGCTGTTAATGTTGGAGTATAACTTATCAAGCTTGATGATTAAGGTCATTAAGTTGTTTGGTTAAAAAAAAAAAAAAAAAAAAATTCCCTTTGAATGTCTTTAACCATAATAGAAAATTAAATTTAAAGGCGAGTGTGAATGAAATTGACTATTATTTGGATAAAAATAATTTTTTCAATATTATAAAATTCATCTTTTATCCCCAATAAGTCTCACCGTTTGTGTCGCCTAATCCCTTAGTCTTCTGGACTCACTTCCCTTCCATCCACGTTTCTCCGTCCTCACTTCCATCCACAGCATTATGGATAAGAAGGAGAAGAGGGGTTCATGTGAAGCCCATTATTCAAAGATAGAAGGTGCAGATGAACTGTTTGGTGAAAGTCCTGACAAAGATTTAGCTTAATTTATGAGAGAAATCAACTGATTCTCGGATCCAAATGTTAATCTAATCATTTCTTTTTCTCCAAGATCTTGTATCAAAATGTAACCCATGATTTTGCTAGCATTTTGTTGGATCTAATCTTTAGATTCTTGGCATCACTGTACTTGTTGACTCATTGTTAATGGTGGGAAGTGTTTGAATCACTGCCTACCCTTTTTGAGTTTCCACTACCCTGAAGAAGAAAACCCTTGGTGGCCATGGATAGTGTTGGGTTTCTATTTTCTACTACTCATCGATTAGGTTTTGATTTGATTTGGTTTAATGGTTGCACTTTTGGACTAGTTTTGATTTGATTTGGTTTAATAGTTGCACTTTTGGACTAGTTTGAGTAACTATATAGATAGTTAAAATAGTAAAATATTATTATTCAAATATTTTAAAAAAATTAATTATCAAACAAATATTTATTCATTCAGATACAATTCTAGACAGATGTTCTACGTTATTCACATGTCTAAATTGTTCATCTCTTAACATTCAATTTTATCAAACACAACATAAATATATCTTTATTTACATTAATAAATACCTTTGTCAATAAATATATATATTTTTTATCTCCTTCTTTTCTAAAAGACACATTTTAAGACAATAATAATTTAAATTTGACACTAAAACTTGTTACATGATAAAGGTGGTATTTTAGTTTTATATTTATCATCAAATCCTAGTCTTTTTGATCACAGGCGGGAGGGTTGACCGTCCTGGGCCTCCGATCAGAGAGGTCCCAATTTTTTTTTTTATATATAATATATGTATATACGATTTTGAACATTTGATTGAAGATGTTGACTTTAGAAATATTAGAAGAAGTATATTTCAATGAATGTATTCTCAAATATTTTGTTGTAGTCGAAGTTCTCATATATTCTGTTATAGTCGAAGTTGTCACATATTTTGTTGTAGTCGAACTATTATGTTTTAAGCTCCATAAATACACTTTTTTGGATATAACTTATATTTTTTATTTATTTAATTATTTTTTTTTTTTGTAAAGACAATGTTTCGAAAATAATTTCATTTTAGACTGAAGTTTATATATTAAATTGAGAAAAACTATAATCATTAGTAGAAACCATGGCTTACTTGAGAACAATTAAATGTAGTTAAAAGGAGTGAGTTTTAATTGTCTCCTGTTCAATATCATTAGTCCCATTTCTATTTTCTTTCTTTATAAATTAGATTATCAAAGAAACGTCCTCTTAATTTGGGTAGTAAACAGAAATGAAATGTAATTCACCAAGCTCATTTATTTAGTAAGCATTATAAAATAACACAGTATTCTTAAATTTATAATTAAAAATGAATTATCATGACATGATTATTAAATTCAACACCTAATAAATTTAGATTGTTGATATATATATATATATATATATATATAAGGTAATTATTGTTCCGTCTTATAATATATAATGTTTTAGATTGTTTTATTTTTCTAAATTATTTGATATTTTATATAATCTAAGATAATTAATTATAATTTTCTAAAATTACCCTCATAAAAAAATATTATAGATGAGAGAGTATGAGATAAATATATAATAAAACATATTTTAGACAATTAATACTATATTTAATGCTATATAATCATTTCATTCATTTTTATTCACAACTATAAAATAGGAGTATCATATACTACTACTATTATGGTTATGAGATGGAGGGAGTAACATTTAGTTGTGTAAAAAAAAAAACAGGAAAACATTTGTATGTTTGATTAATTACTAGTATAAGAGCATCTCTAAAAGTAGTAATAAAAAAAACTCTTTTAATTGAAATTTGTTCACAATTTGAAGAGAATTATTTGCTACTTTCATATTTCGTGTCTCACCAATCTCTTCAATTCAATGAGTTGTACATCAAACAAAATAAATGTTTTTAGTCTTTCTTTTATAAATATTTTGAAAAGATAAAATGAGATTGTAGATTTGAAGAAAGAGAATGAGTTTGTAGATTTGATGACTAAGATCAAAGAGACTGTTGGAAATAATTTTTAACTTCTCATCTATTTGAGTATCCAAAAATGATAGAAGAAACTGTTGGAGATTCTCTAAAGGATGTCATCATTAACCCCATCATCAATTATAGTACACGTGTCATGCTCTCAAGATAATTTGAATGTCTGGGTAACAAAATCAGTGTATGTGAACGGTTTTATATAATATTAATTTTTTACATATGTTGTTCACTTATCTTAAATAATTTACTATTTTTGTTTTAAATTTAGATATACATTTTTCTTTTTAGTCATTATATATATATTTTAAAATTATAAAATAACATGATATTCCTAATTTATCATTACTTTTTCACTATCATTTTTAATATCACACCACCACAACCAAACTTTTAACTAACAATAAAGCTATACTCCCTCCTTCCCTTTTTAAATGTCATTTTAGAGAAGTGTTTTTTTTCTTCTTAAAATTTGTTGTTTGAAAATTTCAATTAAACATTAATTGTTTAATTTTCAATATTATCCAAAGTATTAAATATAACTTTGATTCTCTAACTATATTTTCGTCCCTTAAATAACACCATCTTTTTTCTCAATACAAAAACAGTATATGCAATTTATATTATATTTAATGTTACACAATCATTTTATTAATATTTATGTACAACTCTAAAACGAAAACATATTAAGGAACGGATGGAGTATTTGAGAATATAAAATTATCTTTAAAAGTAATCGTTTTATAAATATATCTCTAATTTTAAAATAAATAACATATTTTTTTAATAAAAAAAAATCTATAATACCCTTATAAGAGAGCAGATCTTCTGTCCCCAAATTCCCTGTCTCCTTTGTGTCCCCCAACTTAAATTTTGACACATGTCCTTTTATTTAATTTTAGAATTAATTAGTTATTTATTATTTTACAATTTTTTTTATTTCTTATATGAGTTTAGTTAATTAATTATACAAATATAGTTAATTAATCATGTATAAGATTTTCACTCAACTTCTTGGACTCAAATAACTATATACTAAGAATATAGAATAGAATATATTAAAAATATTATGAGTAATATTAAGTTATTATATATTACAACAATTTTATTCTTTTTAAAAGTCATTTAGTTAATTAGTAATATACAAAATTATAACTTAGAATTTTATTTTTAGATTTATACTCTCAACTTTGAACTCTAAATAACTATATATTAAAATATTAGAATAAATATTATGAGTAAATAAATACTATACTATATATTTATATTACAAAATATAGTAACGATTAAACTTAGTTACCAATTTAATCATATATGAGATCTTTAGTTAATTAATATTATAAATTCAATTCTAACTGATATATTAGTGATTAAAATTTAGTTAACTAATTTAATACTTAAAATCAGAATGGTAATTTATTGTTTTACAACAATAATCCTATTCCTAAATAATTATATAGTAAAAATATATATACAAATGTGACTAAATAGTAGTAATTAGTATTAAAAACTATTTATAAATAGAAGAATCAACCTCTCTCCCTCTATATATATATATATTAAACTTTAGTTTTTTATTTTATCATAATAGTAACTTAATATTTTATATTACTTTTATTCATTATAAAATTTCTTTAACACGTTAGTTATATAATTTTGTCTTTTCGAGTAAAGTTTATTTACATTTTAATAGCAATAGTAAGTAAATTTATTTTATAATCATTATATATAAATGAATAAGAAATTAAAAAAATTATTCTATTTGAAAAATAAACTCTTAGTTAGTTTTCAGAATCAGAATTAAATTCCTAGAAAGTAGAAACATCTGTTTGGAATAGGAATAGGAATAGGAACAGGAATAGGAATAGGAATAGTAACCGTAGTACTAGTAATGTAAGCATCTCTCTCTCAGTCATTTTCCTTTTTCCAGTCCCACTGCTCATAGATAGACTTTTGTGTGACATTACGCTCCGCCCGTCATTGCTGACCGATCATTATCTTGTGCATAAAGAAATCCGGCCATTATTTATATATGCATGACGAGTTCAATACAATCGAGTTTACGATTTAGCGGAATTATCTCCTCAATCGTGTTCATTTTTGGTGTTTAATTTCCATGTAAGTTTCGATTCTTCACCCGTCCTTATCTACCATCCAGTTACTGCTATAACTATGCTTCAGCGGGTACATTTATTTTTGATTAATTTAGCATTGATCAGTATAGAGGCTATAAACAAACATTCCTATTTCATAATTACTGAATTATCTTTATATGATGATTCTTATCAAATTGGTACTAAAAACTGCTTGGTTTGTGATTTAATTAATTAATTTTGGATAATTCCACATCTTTATAGTTAAATATGATTAATCTGACATCCAAAATTGAGTTTTATATTAATTATTTTTAACTGTATCTATTATGCGGTAAACGCCAGAGTTTAGTAGAGCCTTTCCATATATATTTTTCTCAAATCTATATTTCCATTTTAAGATAAGAATTCCACAAGTCATTCTAATGGCAAGCAAACAAATTGATTCAAAATAAATAGAGAATGCAGCACAAGTTATGTGTTTTGGATTCAGGTGAGACGTTTTGATTTTTTTGGGGTGAACACTGAACATTTGAAATGATTTTTTATTTTTATTTCCTGAAATTTTTTAAGAAAAAACATTCAGAGTGTTGAACTGCTGATACAAATAGTAAGAAAAGGTTGAAAGGTATAGAATAAGGATAAAACAAGCTTACAATGAACACTGACAAGCAACATCTTTAACCCAATCTTATGTCCTTGTAAGGATCTGAGAAGCTAATTCCTTACTGAACTCAGCTTGAACTAATTACAGTAGGAAATTGGTTATTTAAGAAGAAGATTTAGAAGGAAAAGGAAGCAATTTTGGGAAAGATGTAGACTGAGTCAGAAATGTAGACTGACTCAGCTTGAACTAATTACAGTAGTCTTGGTTTTAGTCATATGACTTCCCTTTTTATAACCCCCCATGACTGATTTTATTCCCAATCTACTCCTCTTTAACCAAGCCTCCAGCTTAGCTTCCTCCATCCTTGCTAGCCTAATTAAGTCTTTAAGAGTAGTGATTTTTAACTCTTGAATACCTAATCTGTTCCTCCCTTAAACCTCCCATAAAACAATACATAAAAAATGACTCATTCAGCACAAGATTCTTTAGCAATGACCAGCTCTTTAACTCTTCAAATTTTTTTCTATATTCATCCACAAATCCTGTTTGCTGCAAATTTTTTAGTTCTCCTATAGGATCGGTTTGAGCTTCAGGACTGAATCTCGCAGTAATTTCTTCAATAAACCCCTCCCAAGTTAGTTCAGCTCCTTCATGTATAAATCCAGAATACCATTCTTCAACCTCACCTTCTAGGTTCATAGTAGCTAAATATAGCTTTTGGTGTTCAGCAACCACGTGATGAGAAAACAACTTATTGCATTTTCTAATCCACGATCTAGGGTTAGTTCCATCGAACTTAGGAAATTCAAACTTGATAGTTCTAAATATACTGTTGTTAGGCTTCCCATTACCAGAATCAACCTCAAATGATCCCAAAACAGAAGCACTTGAATTGTTGAGAGTACCTGGTATGACTTGTGGCTGAGGTATCCTAACAGAGAGGAGAGCTTCAATTCCTTTCATCATTTGCTGCATCTTCTGCTACATTTTCTGCTCAATTTTGTCCTCAAAGTCCTTCTTGAGACTAACGACTGATTCCTGCAATTGAGTCCTCAATTGTTGAAATGAGTTGGTATGCTCAGTAACTTGACTTTCCAAATTATCGAGTCACTAATTGTTGGTCGCCATGAGTGGATCTAGTGGCTCTGATACCAAATTGTAAGGATCTGAGAAGCTAATTCCTTACTGAACTTAGCTTGAACTAATTACAGTAGGAAATTGGTGATTTAAGAAGAAGATTTAGAAGGAGAAGGAAGCAATTTTGGGAAAGATGTAGACTGAGTCAGAAATTGAGAGAGAATAAAATTCACTATACCATTCATGTCCTTCAACCTTACAATGTGATACTATATATTTCTCAAAACAAACCTACCTCAGCAACACGCATGAAATGCTTAACAGAAATGGTTAAGCGAAATGACTATAGTAGCCTTACTAATAAAAGAGAATGACAATATTAACCTTGATATCACTATCTAATAATAACATCAAAGTTAACAACATATCAGCAGAAATGATGTTTATTCCATCATGGTGGCATCCTTGCAGTCCTTAACCTTGAACCCTTTCTTCAGGGTGAGGAGTGATTATCATTTTTGTGCACGACGTGGACTTCATCTAATACACAACATTATGGACTTCCTTGATTTCTTCTCTTTATTTCTCAACTAAATCCATGCGATGAGTAATAACTAATAAGACACAAAGCGTACAAAATTATTGTATTGGACATGAAAGTCATGTCTTTAATTTTCAAGGCAATAAAATACTTCATAATGTTGCCTCCTTTTGGACTTTTGGTTACATCGACTTTTTCCGGCTCATTAGTGAAGAATAATTCCAAAATACACAAAATCATCAGCTAACTAAGTTTGCTTTCTTTCATTACAAGGAAACAGAATAAAAAAAGAACTTGCGACATGAAGACAAATTTTTCGTAACTGCTTTCTTTTAAATGGGATGCACCATGATCTTGTTTTGTAGATTTAGTGGAGTGAAATCTTTCACTAGAAGGCGGGGTAGGTTGCAGCAGGCTTCCCTACGTAAGTGCTTTGAGACATTATTTAGAAAACGTATGCTACGTAGCTCCTGCTATTACTTGGAATTTCCATGTCAATTGTCTTACATCTAAGAAAATCCACTTCAGTGGCAAAACCAAAATTCACGAATGTATTACGTGTATATACCGTTACAACACTGTAGTTGTCGAGCTGGTTGCTACACTACTAAACCAAACTTCAAATGCTTTAACTTTTTAGAATTTTGCACAACCAAAATTCCTAGTGCTTCACCTTTTTACTTCAATGTCTTAATCTTGGTTCAATGTAGGAAGGGCTAAATTTATGTGGAAAACCTTTTTATATAAATAATTAACATGTTGTAACAGTTAAAGATAGTAAGTTGTGACATTCTTTGGCATCACTTGTTATTTATGTATTAGGTTGTGATATTTTTCACTTGGAGTGGGAGCTAAAGTATAATATACAAAACGTTTATTCAAAATATTAAATTCCCTATTTTTATTCATTGGATGTGTATAGTAGTACTAAATGTAGTGAAAATTTAAGTTTAGTTGATTGAGTGTAAGAATACTCTTAATTATATTAAAACCATATAGAAAATTTTCTTAATTGTGTTAAATGTATGTAGTTGATTCAATAAAGTGACTGAAGTCTATTATAAGCTTAAATATAGTTGTTACTAAAGTGATATAGTACATAAGTAAATTATTTTTCTGGGTTGGGAACTTGGAAAATAAAATTCACCCATTAGGTGTACTCATGATTGTTACCATTCTTGCTATTACTATTTCGTTGAGGAGACTAGGAGAGAGGAATCTATTTTTTTCTTCCTTTTTTGTGCTTATTTTCTTAAAGAAAACTTATAAAAACTCGGGTCTAAATACGAGTCCGAAGAAGACTCAATTTGCTGTCCCATGAACACCAAAAAGTTGTGTCAAGTTAAGGATACTCTTAGTAATAGAGTTGAGATCTTGTACACATGCCAATCTAATATTTATATGTTAAGTAAGGTATTACAATATCCCTTGCTAAATCCTTGACGTTCTCTTCAATCCCAATCACATTCTAATAGTTAGAAAAACCCTCTCTAACTAGGGTCATAAATTGAATTCGGAATATCCTATATTCGCTCTGAAAATTCGTATCTGTATTTGTCAGGCCACACCTTGGTCCTGACTTATAGAACATAAAATAGAGGGATATATAGAAGGAATTTAGGGAGGAAAAAGAGGAACAAACAGATATACTCAATTTTGGGAGAAGATAGAAGGAGGGAGATAGGTGTGAGAGCAAAATTTCTTCTTAGATTTTCGTATCATTCATCACTGGTTAACTTCTCAGCATGACTGGGATTTCGAAAAAACCCCTTATCTTCTCTATGACCCATGTGAACTGACATTTCCCCTTCTTTCTTTTATCTCCAATAGAATAAACAAAATCCACCTCATAATCTAAGCCTTTTTGCTTCAACAACTCATTTATACCACTTACGAAATAATCTATTTTTTCATTAATGAGCTGCAACTTTTCATTGTATAATCTCTATAGCTTAGAAAATCTTGTTGAACATTTGGTGTGCAGGTTCAACCATGGTTCTCAAAAATTTAGAATGAAAGTGAATCATAGAACAATTGTGATTCTGAGTTCAACAAAACAATCAAGTAGCAGCATTACTGTTTGATATTAAAGTAATTGAGCTTAGTAGCTTTTTAAGTTGGAAATGGACTTCGTCAGTGAAACAAGCTGAGTACCCGATTAGAACAAAAGTTAAACTCTATTAGCTATAGATTAATTGAATTTTAACAGAGTAGCTGAGCACACAAACACCAAAGGATCCAAGATAAATACTAACACAAGTTATCCAGGCAGTAACAAACACTAATACTAGCAATATAGTAGAAAACTGTATATATAAAATGGAATGATGAACAAATCTGAGTGAGAGTGAATTGGTTTGATGTTAGATGATTAAGTATAGTGCGTAACGATACTATATGATTAATCTAACACAAAACTATCACAACTAATTTAATATAAACATTGAATTGAAATATTTTTGGATTTTTCTTCGTATGAACTGAAATGATTCTATAGAATTAATCTATAATGTAGATGGTATAAAAACTTAAATTGATGATTGAGGAAGTTAATATGAATTGAAACGAGTGGATTGAGAAGAGAATTTACCAAACTTAACCATAAAAGATGATTAATATGTTGAGTTGCAGGTTTCAGCAAAACAGAGCATCGTTTTTGGATTTTTGCTACTACTGCGCTTAGATCCTTGCTTGTTTACTTTTGGTCTAGTTTGGGTTGTGTTTAGGTGATGGTTTGTGATGTGTTTCAATAGGTTTTGTGGTTGAATGAAGTGTTTTTTGATGGTCTGAATTTCTCGTGATGACCAATAGCGAAATTATGAAGAAGATGACTTTTCTCAGTGAAGGAATAGCTCTGATACCAAATTGTCAGGCCACACCTTGGTCATGAGATAGAACAAAAAATAGAGGGATAAATAGAAAGAATTTAGGGAGGAAAGAGAGGAATAGATGGATATACTCAATTTTGGAGGAAGATAGAAGGAGGGAGATATACATGAGAGCGAAACTACTTTTCATATTTTCATATCATTCATCACTTGTAAAAATAAAAGTTACAGGACTTGTATTTATAGACTACATAAACTTGCTAGAAAAGTAAAGTCTAAACCTACATCATATTCTCTTATCCTACACTCATAAAATAACTAGCTACCCATGTGCTCACATACTTACTCAAAATATACTAACTCTATACTATACTAATTTATTGCTTGCTGCCCAATATGGCCACTGCCTGACAGTATTTGCGTCAAAACGGATATTATATGTATTCGTGTCGAAGCAAATATTATCCATATCCGTATCCGTCCAGAGTGGATACGAATATGTATATATGCATATTCGTATCTATTAATATTTGTTTCCGTAAGTAATATATATATATATATATATATATATATATATATATATATATATGTGTGTGTGTGTGTGTGTGTATTGTTGAAAATATGTATAAACATATATGCATAACATAGACATGTGTAAATCTCTCATTTAATAATAGTATACAATATAAATCTAATTATTAACATCAATTGATTATACATCATTTATGACTATTTTATGATATACTATATAAAAAATATTTACATAGGAATATTATATTTAGTTTTAGGTAATTGTTAAATCCACAACAGAAATTGTTATTTCCACAACAAAAGTGTTGCTATAGTGTTATTTCTGTTGTGGATTTAACAATTCCCTTAGTTTTACTATTTTATTTGGTTGATTCTACATCATTTCTAATTTTTATTTGATTAAGAAAAAAATTTGGTTATTAATTTTACATTGTGCAAGATTAAAATTAAAACTTAAAATTGTATTTTGAATGGATACGGAAATGTGGATATTTTATATATTTTTCCATGTTATATTGTACAAAACGAATACGGATAATATCCGTATTCAAATATTATCCATCGGATACAAATACGGGTATTTTATGTTTGCATATTCGTCGGATATGAGTACGAATATGGTTATTAAATTTTATTTTTGGATATACTCTTATACACATCCAAAAATATCTGTTTATAATCCTATCTTTAACCAATGTTGGATAATACCAACAACTTTTATGTCCTCACTTTCGACACCTTTAGCATGATTGTACTAGCATTTTCATGTCCCTACCTTCGACAACCCGATTGAATGACCGATCAGAGATTTTGAGAGTCGGATTTGATATAATTTGTAACGATATGGGCCTAAACTCGATTTCAAACCAAATCAAGGTTCAATCCATTGCCCAAGAGTACCAGTTGGGTCAACCAAAATCATGGCAAGTTATTGATGGTAGTAGAGTTGAGACCTTATATGCAGACCAATATAACACATGTTTTGATCTAGGGTTTGGATATTACAAAACCATCTAGTAGTTGTCCGGGATTACAAAAGAAAACAAAAAATTAAGACCCAAGCAACGTCCTCCGACTAACTACTAATGTCTAATGCTCATCCATTTATCAAATCTTTCCACGGAACAAACTTAAGGTTTTTAAGTTTTCAATATAGATTTATTGATGCGAACTCGTGTTATTTAAATCTGTTTACAGTGATCACATTATGAACTACAAAATGCGTAACTATTAAAAATGACGCGCATTGATTCAGATTTTGCCAGTCAGCATGGATCTCAATGATCTCAACAAAGTCTGGGAAGTTAAACCACTCAAGAAAGTTCGAGAAAATGAGGCCAAGGAAATTCTTGAGAAGGTTGCAAAACAAGTGCAACCCATTATGCGCAAACGGAGATGGAAAGTCCAGATCCTTTATGAATTTTGGTACTATTTTTTTCTTTTCTTTTCTGTTGCAATGTTCACTGTTTTATTCATTTTATGAGTTGTCCATATTCTCATGAATAATTTTGATTTGCAGCCCTGCCAATCCCTCCCTTTTAGGGTTAAATGTAGGTGGGGGTGCAGAAGTTAAGCTCAGGTTGCGGAGGCCAAACAATGAATTGGACTTTCTCCCTTACAATCAGATTCTTGATACAATGCTTCACGAACTCTGCCACAATGAACATGGCCCTCACAATTCTGATTTCTACAATCTTTTGGATGAAATTAGGAAGGTAAATCTTACCTTAATATTTGAAAACCGTTCAGTACGAAGCAAATCTTATATTTTATGATTACTTTCAGCCTGATGAACATAGATACCGTTTGTTAGCTGATATTTTGTGCTCGTAGTTTTATTTGTATGTTGGGGACAATATCTATTTGTGGGATCCTTGTTTGGTTGTCAAGATGCTTGGATTCGTGGAATTAGATTTAATAATTTCACCCACCAGGGTAAGATTTGCCTGTCAAGGATAGGGGTCTGGTCACTTTTCATTCCCTGCTTTCTAGATGATGTTTTGTGATTCATTATGAGATGATCAATGGAACCTCAAAAACTTATGGAGCTTCCAACTGCTCTAGTCGTAAAATAATTAGCAAGGCGATTTTTGTACCACTGATATGTTTCTTTTCATAGAAGTAATTCTACTAGATGGCAGAATCTTATCTTGAAGACGCAGGATTCTTTTACCAATTGATGTACAAACTTAGTTCATTGTGAATAGATCCCGTAAATTGCTTAAAGGGTTGAAGAGGGTGGGGTGGGGTGGGGGGTCAGCTGTCTTGACAATTTATCGACTAGAACTTAATAAGTTGTTTAATAAGAAACATTAAGGCCTCTGAGAAGAAATTGTCAGTAGCTTAAGCTCATCAATGAGCTGGCATGGATGCTTATACGCTTCAAAAGTTGAAATTGGTGAAGTTTGCCAAAAATTAGGCTGAACGTGTATCTGCATATTGAAGAAGGTCATCAAACCTATTAGATTTTGACTCTTGGCAGATTGTGCCTCCAAGTCATTTCTTATGGTAGATATCAAAGTAACTTTTTATTGATATATTTCAAAACACAAAATATTCCCATTGTATTCCTATAATTCTAATTTGCTATTGCTACTTAGCAGATGCAATTTAAAAGGTTATTTGGTTGGTATACACTCTTATGGCATGTGTACTTGCTCTTGTATGTTTGTCTAGATAGACATTAGGTACTTAACAGAATCCAATTTCTTTGCTATTGCAGGATTGTGAAGAACTAATGGCTAAAGGTATCACAGGCACTGGTCAGGGATTTGATCTTCCTGGGAAACGCTTAGGTGGTTTTTCCCGGCAACCCCCTTTATCATCCTTGCGCCAGAGTGCTCTGGTTGCTGCAGAAAATAGAATGAAGCGCGAATCTCTGTTTCCATCTGGGCCTAAGCGTATTGGTGGTGATAGCAGCATTAAGGCTGCACTCAGCCCGATTCAAGCTGCTGCTATGGCTGCAGAAAGAAGAATGCACGATGAATTGTGGTGTGGGTCAGAGTCTACGGAGCAGGGATTTCCGGAAACATCTAAAGCTTTTATCTTAGCTGACAAGGGATGTATTAAAACTTCAATTCCACCCATAATTAGTCGGGGTAGGGAAGATGCTCAAGCAGTGTGGCAGTGTGGTACGTGTACTTTGTCGAATCAGGTAATGTTTTATGTTTTCCTTTTGAATACTGTTATGATGAACAAAATGTATGATAAAAAATCTTTTTTTTTTTTTTTTTTTTTTCACATTAAAATTAATCTTATGTTGCTGATATAATTAGTATTATTACAGTCAGCAGGTCTGGTATGTGAAGCTTGCGGAATCCCAAAGAATGAAGGCGAGGGAGTGAAGAAGTTGAATGTGTGGTCTTGCAAATTCTGTACGCTGAATAACGGTGTTGAAGTTGAGAGATGCCTAGCCTGTGGAGAGTGGAGATATTCACACGGTGCGCCAACGTCTACTGGTGGACCATATCTTGGTACCTGAGAGTCAAAGAAGAAATATGCCTATGCCTGCACCATGCATGCGTACTAAGTTTAGGCAAGATCCCTCCCTCCCGTGGAATTGTAATATTTATTGTGCTATCTTCTTCTTCTGGAGTTACTACAGCGGTATCTTTGTAGTACTCATTATACAGACTAGTAATATTCTAAATTACTATGTCCAATCTTATGTCATCAACGTTAACATTGTTGTAATTAATTTTTAAATAAATAATAATAATATAATTTTTAAATTAATTTATGAAATTTAAAAATGATGTTTTAAAAATAGCTATAAACATTTTGAGTTAATAAAGAGTATTATTGGTTTTCTTCACTTATGTTAACTAGTAAAATTTTAAATTAATACTAATATAAATTAAGTCAAAAAGAAAAAGGAAAAAAGAGAGTATAGTCCTAATTTTAGAACCGATGAATCTCCCCATTGTATCTTTCAATCTTTCCTTTTCATTAGTCGACTCCACATATTAGTATTACTAAAATATAAATATGAATAATAAATTTATAAGTAGTAGTAGTAGTAGTAGTTTAAAGAAAGGAAAGGGAAGGGAAGGGAAGGGAATTCATTATTTAGAGACCATCGATATCACCCTCGTCTTCCTCAGAATTTCCTTTTCCCATCTTCCAAGAATCTTCGTCTTCCTCCTTATCATTTCACTTTCTCCTCTCCTCTCCTTCTAGAAAAAGAAAAAAAGAAAAAAAGAAAAAAGAAAAACACAAAAATAAAAGACCAAATCAACGTCAACCCAACCCTTGTTAACAACAACTTCTTTTTCTGTTTACAAAAAAGTAGTAGCAGTAGTAGTAACATTTATAAATTCTAAATAACATATATAATTAATTGTTTCTTATGAATCTTTTTTATTATTATAATTATTATTATTATTATAGAACATATTAAATATTAATCGTTAGGTTACAAGTTCAATCCTTGTTATGTTATGTGTTATTTTTTTTCTCATATGATGCGAGGTGTTAATTTTTTAAAAAAATATTACACTCGTATCTCTCTAAGGCTAGAGAGTTCAAGCAAAAATACCACCTCATTACTTACTACTCTTTCAGATGATTTAATCTTAATTAATAATTTAATTAGATAAAGAAAAAAACAAATTACTACTACATTCTTACTTATTAATAATATAGGTATATAAAATTATATTATCACATAAAAAAATTATCGTTATGAATTTCGTAACGACTTTTTTTATAATCAATATATTTATAACAATACTTTTCGTATATTATAATACTAGAATTTTTATTATTATTATTATTAGCACAACCCAACCCAACCCAACCCAAAACACAACACAACACAACACAACACACCATTACGTTACCTTACCAGAAACTAACAACACGAGAACAAGAGCTAATAGCGTGAGGAGCGAGATCAATTCGCTGTCTGTCAATCGAGATGAGATCAATTCAACCACCACTTTCCGCTCCCGCTTCTACAGTCAATCGCAACCGTCCCCGGCGGCGTCCTGACCTAACCCTCCCCTCCCCACCGCGATCCTTCCTTAGCCGTACCCTCCTCTCCCGCCCACCTCCGCCCCATCTTCGTCTACCACCTCCTCCCTCCTCTCCGCCCCGCCCTTAAACTTCTCCGAGCTCGACCGAATGAACCGAATCGGAAGCGGCAGCGGTGGCACCGTCTACAAAGTCGTCCACCGACCCACCGGAAAATACTACGCCCTCAAAGTTATCTACGGGAACCACGAAGACTCCGTACGCCGCCAGATCTGCCGCGAAATCGAGATCCTCCGCGACGTCGACAATCTAAACGTTGTCAAATGCCACGATATGTTCGACCACGCTGGCGAGATCCAAGTCTTGCTCGAGTACATGGACGGCGGATCCCTCGAGGGAACGCACATCAATAACGAACCCACCCTGGCCGATCTAACCCGGCAGATCCTCTCTGGCATCTGCTATCTCCACAGCAAGAAAATTGTTCACCGCGATATAAAACCCTCCAATCTCTTGGTAAACTCAAGGAAACAAGTGAAGATAGCTGATTTTGGGGTTTCAAGAATCTTGGCACAGACCATGGATCCTTGTAATTCATCTGTGGGGACAATTGCTTATATGAGCCCCGAGAGGATCAATACGGATCTGAATCAGGGCATGTACGATGGGTATGCCGGGGATATATGGAGCCTTGGGGTGAGCATACTTGAATTCTATATGGGTCGGTTTCCGTTTGCTGTGGGAAGGGGAGGTGATTGGGCAAGTCTCATGTGTGCTATTTGTATGTCCCAGCCTCCGGAGGCTCCGGCCACTGCGTCTCGGGAGTTTAGGGATTTTATTGCTTGTTGTTTGCAGCGGGATCCTGGGCGAAGATGGACGGCTAGTCGATTGTTGCGACACCCTTTTGTTATGCAAAACAACGGCAGCGGTGGCGGCCATGGTAATCAGGTTCATCAGACACACCAGCTATTACCTCCTCCACGCCCACATTTTCCTTCATCTACTTGATGTTTTTATTTTTCTTTCTTTCTTTTCTGGGTTTAATTGTGTAATTGACGGGATCGATGCTGGATTTAAGGAAAGAAATGGAATTGGGGGTAGTAATTAAATGAATCTTTTTATTAGTATCATTTGATGATGTTTATCAGTAAATCTATGTTTCTAATGTCAGTATATTCCTCCCCCCCTCCAAAAAAAAAGAGTATATCTGGTGGATACATTTAGAACTTCAGAGAAGTTGGCATCAGATTTTTGGGGGTTGAGTTTCTTGTCAAGCTTTGCATTGATGAATGATGATGCTTGTTATGATGAAACTGAAAGCTTAGGTGTTAAAGTTTGAAACTTTATCAATCATCATTATGGTACTCATTGGGTTTAATATGGAAAAAGTGACAAGTTTGCTGAGTTTTAATCAGTCAATCTTGGAGTATTACTTATGTTATTGATGAAGTGCTGGTGTTTGCTGAAGAAGGAAACCTATTCTTCAATACCGGCTCAGCTTATTTGCATCACAATTGAAAAAATTTAGCCAATTTGGATTTGGGGTATTGCATTTGAGTTCCAGTTTGTATTTATTTTACATTAATAAGTGGGTTATAGTGATTTTAGGTCAGAGTTAGCCCCCCACCCCTTCTATTTTTTGGGTTATTAAAGCATGAATGAATCTTTTTATCAATCATCATTGTGATACTCTACTTCCTCTCTTGGAATCATTACCTTGGTTTCTATATATTAACATAACACTGTTGTTGGAGTGCTGTCTTCATCAGCATTGGTTTTTTGATTGTTGATGGTAAAACAATCAACTCTAGCTGGAAAGCTAGTAAAAGTTTTTGTAGCTTTATTGTTGTAATTAGGCATTAGCTACTACGAGAGTCTAACAAAGTTTTGAGCAAGTGAATGAGATTTGATTGGGATGTTTAGAAGATCTTGTATGCCAATGTGGAGGAAACCTCGGGCTTACATTCTCTTTTTGTGAGAAAGGAAGGAAGGACATGTCAATAATGAAGAGAAGATGCTACATATGGCGGACATGTGACGACCGTGTCTCTCTTTTTCTTCTCCAGTCACAGATGAGATGGGATGCAGGAGGAGGAGGAGCATTAACATTCTTTTGAGCCATTTCAAGTATCTTACAAATCATATAAATCCAAGTGTATAAATAATGGAACTATGATAAACTTGAAGCTGTGAGATTACTTTATCAATTGAATTTGCTAAGATACTCTACTACCAGTGCCCAGTAGAACCCAATACAATATACTAGTTGCTGTTGGTGATTCTTTCGTACCAACCTATTTATTTATTTATTTTGTAACCTTTGCTCTAATTCCACTTAAATTTAATTCTCTCTCATCATACATTGCTCAAGCGTATTTTGATTTAGCTGAAATCTTATTAATTTATATTTTTATTATCATTGATTGTGTACACCATAAATCATTTCTTACGGATCCGGTTAGCATGAAGTTTAATTTTTGATAAGTTGGTCAATTGACCAATAAAATGCTGACACACATAGAATCTTGCCTGCATGTATTGGCCAATTGACCAAATTACTCAAAAATAAATTTCATGCTAACAACTTCCATTTCTTACATTCACAAATTTTTTAAAAGAGAACATTTTCTTTATGAACACTTGTTAATTAAAATATAACAAACTTGTGTACACCATAAATCATTTCTCACATTCACAAGTTTTTAAAAAATAACATTCTCTTTATGAACACATCTTAATTAAAACACACCTAGTAGTTTACTTTAATTTCCTAATGTACTTGTTTATAACAAAGTTTTTTATGTTAACTTAATGAGTTACTACCATAAAGTATTGTATTTAATTTATTTTTTTATTAAACATTAATTATAAATAAAAAATTTATTAGTTATATAAGAAATTGATTTTCTTACAAATAGTATCTCACTCGATTCACTAGTACGGGAATGTTGTTACGGATAAAAAATAGACGAATACATTCTTTTTATTAATCAAAAGCCGTGACTAAAATTAAAAAAATTACTGTATATTGATTACTATTAATTGCGGACGGCGAATTACTAAATAGCGGATGGATCGACTATTAACAATAGGGGGTGCGGTGGATAATATCTTAAAATTTTCAATTATAATCTTGTAGTTACTGAATTGGACGCAATTAAGGGAGTATTTGTTGTTGTATGGAGTACTATCATTTTCTAATCCTAATTAATAATACTAGTATAATAATATGATTATAGGACATTACGCTCTAATCTAGACGAAGTCCGGTTGACTAAGGTGGACCGTCGGGCGGTAGATAGAATTGAGAGGCGGAGAAGAGGATGTGGAATCTCACGGCGATCTTGTGTGTGATTTGGGCGGCGACCCTTCTCTACGGCGAGATGTTTGCGTTTTGGGTGCCTTCTCTTTCCACTTGTTCTTGGCCCCGCCCGGTCTCTCTTTTAGCTAGCTAATAATACCAAAACCTCACTCACTTCTCTAAAACTACGAAAATCTTTGTATTAAGTTGAGTTGCCTCAACTCTTTTGAAAAATTCACCAGGCCTTTTTTAGTTACATTTCTGCACTCTGTTTCTTTTTTTAAATAAAAATAAATTATTCCCAAACAGCTTAATAGTACATACCTATCAAATCATGGCAGAATATAACATAATACATCCCTATGGCTGTTCGATGGACTGTTTAATAATATTTTTCTTAACCTGCACGATCTTGCAGTGAATTGTGTTAGATGGGTTCAAGGGCGGAGCCAGGAATTTTGCATCTCCTGGGCTACTAAGTACCAACTATATACACAAGAAATTATCCCACCAAGATCAATTATAAATTCAAAATCATACATAATAGTAAGGTTCAAAGGTACATAACATGTAAGGAAAAAGAAAAACAACACATAAGATGCATCCTTCTATGCTTTGTAGAATAGAATTTGTTGATGCACTTCACTATTTAAGTTTTATACGAGATTTGGAAATGGGTGGTTGGTGATTTGAGATGTCAAACATAAAATGGAGAATGCCCTTCACTAGTTGATGCACTTTCTCTTGGTTTAAAGAAAGAAAACAAAGTTTTTTCTCTCTTGCTTCCTTGACTTTCCATTGTGACTTATTCAAATTGAAACTGCAGATGAAATTTGTGGCTGTGCAATGGATATATGTACATTATGTCGGTTAATGCATATTAGTATATTATGAGTGAAAAATAACATACTGAATGCTAATAGTATCATTAGATTTCAAAACCTAGAAAATTTTTAACTAAGTAAATTAGTCAAAGCATGGCATACAACAAGCATAATATCAAACAATTACTCCTATCTTAGTAATGTGCCACAATTAGCAACAAATGATGCATGGACAAGTAAACATCAAAATTAAACATGATAAAGGCCAACATAGCACTAAAAACTACTTCCTCCAGGATGTCAAAAAAAACAACAAGGACATCACAGCCTTTGAGGATACTAGATTAAATAAACAGAACTATATCTTAAGGATAAAGATGAAGACGCAAGGAAAAAAACACTTGGATAAAATCATAAACACTTGTTAAAAATTATTGTACACTTAGATAAACACTTGGATAAACAAAACTAAAAATTATTGTACAAACCTTTAAAGGCGGATGAGAAGCCCAAGCAATTTCTTACTTCAAAGCAATTTGTAATCCTTAGAATCAATTCATCTTACGAATCCAAGTCAATCCACGAGCTAATCTTGCCTACGTAAATTAGAATTCCATTAGTTGGGATTTTGGGATACCAATGGATAATGAAATAGAAATAACTATCAGAGCATACTAAAGAAAACTTAGTGCAAAATTCTGAAATATTTGAACATCCTATATGCATCTGGACATCGACAAGAACATTGGTAACACCCCCTTCCCAAAAAGGAAAGGGAGATCACGTGCAAAGCACAACAAACCTCAAAATAAGAAAACAAAGCACTTAATAACCTCTCAAAATATTAATAGTGGCGATCCATTAATAGCGTACTAAATACAATTCTCCAAATAGAGTCAAAATAATCATAACTTAAAATTCAAATCAACCTAGATGGTCAAAGGCAACACTCCCATCACACTAGCCCTGAATCACTCTTGCAAACCTGCCGGAAGAAAAAAACACAAAGATGAGGCAATTGCCCAAAGACGGATCTGAGATATACAAAAGATATACAAATGATATAATGAAAACAATCGAGACAAAATATCGAACAAAGCCTCAAGTGTAAATACTGACAAAAATATAATCTCCAAAGATCTGAATGGAATATATCTGAATCAACAGAATTGACGAAACCAATGGAAGAATAAAGAAATAACTAACTGAAGTCCCTAACCCAATGAATTGAACTGAACTGAAATCAACAAACTAATACAATAAAATAATAGGCTGAAACAAATGGCTGGAGTTATTTCATACCGAATGAGCTCAGAAATACACATTGCCACGCAGGCAAGTCAAACTAATGCCACACAGGCAAATCAAATGATACCACAGAGGCAACCAAAATAATGCCACACAGGCACATCAAAACAATGCCACACAAGCAAGTTAAAATAATGCCACACAGGCAAATCACACATTGGACCGCGAATCTAAATGTATGCAAATCGGATAGGTGTATTTAGCACAACATCACAAATCCGCAGAATAGAAAACTAGGGTTAACCCATACGCTTCCCACAACAAAACACCAAATGACCCACTTCCTCCGGAGCCCAAACGGAGACGCCGTGGACTAATCACACCGCCATGAAAAGTGTCATGTCTCTCATGCCAAGACGACATGCCTATGGTACCCCCATAGGTGGTTATAGCTTAGGTATACCGTACGGTATATTCTAACAAAAAGACTATATCACAACACATGCGACATAATACCAACAAAAGGGTTCTATATGTACATGTTGAACCAAATCAAATTATAGTCACAAGGTTTCAAAAGAAGGTAAAACATGTATCGCTTCTACAATTATCAAAAATAAATAGTACTAAACATGATAACCTAATTCAAAGAGTACAAATACGAGTCATATGTATCAACTCTAAAATGAAACTAATATATTTATTTCACAAGAAACAATTATGTGAAATTCTAACAGAATTTGGAAATAAGGAAACAAACGAACAAATCAAATTCAACAAAAGTATCGCTGAAAGAGTACGGAATCCGTACCTGGATTAAGCAATGCAATACCCAAAATTATTATCCCAATATAGTTCGTTAAATTCCTTCCGTCTGATCTAATAATAAAATAATAAAATAAAATTTATTACAAATCTAGCCATTACAAACATAATATTATTTAATTTATTATTAAGAACTTTTATAACTATGCCGGCAAAATTAATTAATTTAAATTAATATACAAACTTCAATTTGATGTAATAATTCGGTTTATACATTTCATGGCCAAAATTTATTAAATATAATATATATATATATATATATATATATATATATATATAACTTAATCATCACATCCCATGCAGGTTAGTACATAAACATAATCCTCAAATATATATATATATATATATATATATATATATATATATATATATAATAACGTAATTATTGCAAAAGAAGTCAACAACTTGGTACTATACCTATATATATATATATATAGAGATTAACACTGCAACCAAGTATATATATATATATATATATATATATATATATATATATATATATATAAAACTTCAAAAGTAGTAAAAAAAAATGTATAAAACGTCAGAAACTTGACTGCCATAACTGCCATCATTATTCATATCTATAAATCAAATCGCCAAAAAATTATATACCCGAAAGCAGTAAAAGAAAGAAAGAAAAAAAAACAAACTTGATACAATCTCTCTCACAAACACAAACAAAATCAACAAGTGATTTGTCTTGATTTACAGCAATAAACAGCGGCTTGACTTCTCTTTCTCCTCCTTAGGTTGTATAAGGAAAATAAAATTAGGTTTAGTTATTTATTTACTTAAAAATAGATTTTATTTATTAATATATTTATTAACTCTCCAAATTTTATAAGGATTTTAAAATTACACAATTAAAAATTAACCTACTTAGTTTAAAGCCCAATTTTACCTATTTAATTTACCCAACACTTGTTAATACATTAGCCCACAAAAATTAAATGACTATTTTGACCCAAAATAAATGACAGTCCAATTAATATGTTTTAAAATAAAGTAATTTTTTTTTTCGGGTATTACATCACCTACCCCTAAAAAAAGATTCCGTCCCCCGAATCAAAAGAATGAACGTACCTAATTATCAAAAAGATGCGGATACTCCGCTCGAATAGACTCCTCTATCTCCCAAGTAGCTTCCCGCTTCGAATAATTTTACCACAAGACTTTAACAAAAGAAATTATCTTTCTCAATTTTAATTTAATCAGTTATTTAATTACCAACTAAAAGAATTTAATTTTTCAAACAAAACAAAGAAGAAAAGAGGGAAACAAAAATCATTTACCTTTTCCAATTTAAATACAATTGTATACAATAAAATTAATTAATATTTAATTTTAAAAAAATATGGGTTATTATATTTTTCACCCCTTAAAAATAATTCCGTCCTCGGAATTCAAATAAGCTACAAAAAAAATAAATAAATTTAGTTACAACGTAGCGTCGTCATTTGTAACGATCAACGCGGATAAGTCATCGGTCCACGTAATTATCAATGTACTTGTAAAAGATTCGTCAGCTAACGTGTCAAGCCTTGGTAAGGTTGTTCGTGTTGCATCAAATTAGATCACATGTGTGACGCCCCCAAAATTGGTATACATCACCCATCTTGAGTCGCTAAATACATGGTACAAAATATAAATACAACTTAATAATACAACTGTCGTGTAAAATACGACAAAACATATGCTGTGAGTTTAAACAAGAATATTGCCTTCTAGACAATATTCACACTCAATTGAGTCCTCATAGACAGTATACAAACTCAAATTCAGTCCTCATTATATTTATTATCACACTATTTTATAGAATAGTGAGGACTACTAACGCTATCATCTGGACTGTCAATCTGTTCCCCGACTCGTCCCAGCTATATTCTAATTTCCTGAATAGAACAGTGAAGGAAAGAGTGAGCTCAACTGGCCCAATAAGAAATATTATGACTAAGATAATACAGAATAAATTATCGTTAGTCTTCAACAGTGTTAAACTGCTACAATATAACAAACATCAAGTTTAACTGCAGCGGAACAAATAATCCATTAAAAGAGTCAAGTAGAGAATAAAATCTACTATCTTTTATGATTTAAAAAGGTTTTTCATCACTTTTATCGCTGAGACTCAGCTTAATAAATAATCCACATCATCCCTGCACTACGGCCAAGGATATTCATTAGAATCACGACCATAAATTATCCATGCACTACGAGCCAATGATATTCGTGTATTCATCAATGGTCATGATCATGCCATAAAACAATTCATCTTTGCACCCTTGGCCGAAGAGAATCCATAGCCATAATCATACCAAAAACTGTCCATCAATGCACTTTCCACATCATTTGTAACATTAAGGTCATGATGATTATACCAAGAATAATCCACTCGGTCATAATCATACCAAGTCCATCTATGCACTACTGAGGCCCACAGATGACTTTCAACATAATATAAACATGAGGATGATGACAATGATATAAAAATTCAATAAAACAAGTTCAAGAATTAATTTATCCAGAACTAATAACGCCCAAATTATCAACACGATACTTCTTTCAGAGAAATTCAATAATGCTCGGAAGAATATTTCCATGAAAGATCTTTGGATGAAGCGCAAATATCAAGGATATTCCACTAATTTCATGGAGTATAGAAGTCAAAACTTTAACCAACCGAGTATAATAAAGAATGGAATAACAAAAGAAATCACCGGGCATGCGATAGGCCGCATGCATGAAAAGTTAATCCAACCGAATAATAAATAACGGAACCAGGTCATGCGTAAACGCACAAACATGATATTCCAACAGAATAATAAATAACGGAACCGAAGTCGATTTAAATTGCATGGCAAGCGGGATGTTCCAATGTAGAATAATAAATAACGGAACCGGTGTCATGCGTAAATGCAGACCAGGATGTTCCAACAGAATAATAAAGAATGGAATAATGTAAGAATTTCACCGTGTATGCGGACTTGCGATAGATCGGTTATTCAACATAATAATAAAGAATGGAATAACATAAGAATTTCACCATATATGCATATTTTGATGTGATAAAAGTTATTCAACATAATAATAAAGAATGAAATAATGAAGAATTTCACCAAGTATAGGGTAGTCGCGATACAAAAGTTATTCCAATGAATAATAAAGAATGGAATAATGAAGTTCTCTTCATGAATACTGAAAGAAATAATAATTTACGAGTACAACAAATAATATCCCTTACCTTAGAAGAAAGCGGATATTGAAAAAAGTGAGGTGTGAGACTTTCTTCTTCTTTCTCTCTATAATTTTCTCTGTAGAGTTTCAAATTGAATTCGTAAGAAATAATGAAGGAATGAACTTCTATTTATAGGAGAATGGGTGAATAGTAACTAATTCTGAACAATCCAGATTGATTTACTTTTAAGCAGACGGTCAGATTGGTTTACTATAAAATATTCTAATAAAACAAAATTTTTTAAATAAAATATAATATATTCTATTTATAATCTAATAAAACGAATAACTTTATAAAAGTATTACATTTTAATATAAAAAGATTTTACTATCTGAAACCTACTACTACGCATACTATGCATAATAAAATATAATATATTCTAATTATTGTCTAATAAAACAAATAACTTTATAAAAGTATTTTGTTTTATATAAAAAGCTTTTCTGTTTTATTACATAATAATACTAATAAAACAAAACTTCATCATCATTATTATAATTCACACTATTAATCGACCAGGTCTTTCCCAGGAAAGAGGGGGCTTTCCAATAAGGATTCCTCCCTATTGGCGTGCAATTAGGTGACCAAACCTCTCATTGGCAGAACTTCTAGACATTGTTAATATTGCAAATAATAATATTAATAACTCATCATCTCTATTATTGATTTAATAATATATAAAATATCGACAATAATTGAATCAAATAACGTGAGATCTTATGCAACAATTCATCAAGCAATAATTGAACAAAACCGAGTGACTTCTCACGTAAGCATCAATAATCAATACCGTAGTGCTACTATGCAAACTACCGTGTATTCATTGTACTTTTTACTAACAAAGTAGTTCAACAAGATTAACGGTAAAACTTCGTAGTTATTTTCATAAAAATATTTTTGTCGTTTTCTCAATCAAATGATAATTTCGTTAATGGGGTCCACCAATGATTTGTCATTGCACGAATATTCTCTGTTAAAACGAATATTCCCCGACCAATCGAATATCATATAACAACTCGAATACTTTGCAAAATTTATAAATACTACCCACAACTATAACATTATCTCAAATTCACACCATAATATTAAAAAAAATATTTTGAGAAATTTAAATCTTTATACATAAAATTTGGGATTTTACAACATGATCCACCGATGGTGCGGCTGTCGCTAATATCTTTGAGTTTAATTCTTGTAAACGTACTCTTCGGAACATAATTCGAAATCACAAAAAAATTTCTTCATCTAAATACGATTTGAATACCCAAAATATTTAAAATTATCTTTAATTCGTAAAACGTTTATGTTCCACACATGACAAAGATTTAAAAAAATTTATTTTTGTTTTTATTTATTTATTTTACATAAATTCATACAAAACTCCAAGGACATCAAATAAACAAAACACTATGCAAGCTATATTACCAACTCTCCCCAAGTCCTCAAGAGCTTCAAAATATCTTATCGTCAATTTGAACTATTCATCAAATAATATTACACCAAAGAATATACTACTAATCTCTTTATTACTAACTCTCCTAAGTCCTTAAAAGTTTCAAAATATCATAACCTCAAATCAAATTAGTTCTCAAATATTATTACACCAAAAATATACTACTACTAAGATCTCTCCATCACCATACCAAACTCCAAATCATATATCCTACTATCTAAATAAACAAACTATAACTATCAAAATCTCTTAAAATACATTGGATTCATCACTTATTATATATCTAATCATTCAATAAATCAATCATTTTCTTAGTGCAAACCTTAACTCAACAATTTTCAAAATCTCATCTTATTATCACAAAGAAATTTCATATAAAATAATTTCAATATCTTACTAGAATAATCGAAAAGTCTAGAATAACCGGAAAGTTGATTTAGTCCAAAAGATTAATCTTATTACCTCGAACTTCTACAACTCCTCAAAATTCCAAGAGATCATCTGTATTTAATAGCTTTCACTTTATTATATTATTCCACCGATACACATACCTCAAATTATCCACCAATTTAACAAAATTTAAAGCATAACCCAAATCAAATCAAATTCTAAATTCCAAGATCTCATAATAATTGATACTTGAAATAACTCTTAACAAATAATTCTCCAATATAAAATATTTGCTGATATAAGTACTCATATCATAATCGCATCTCATATAAGATCGTTTCTTATATGCACAAAGTATAGCTTTATTCACCTCAATGATTAAATCACAATTCTTAACTAATATCATTACTCAATCACCTTAACAAATTATTTCACTTTCCTCAAATCAACTACAACTCGAAAAGAAATCGACAGTTAGTCAAAATAGAGACCAACCAAACAAAGAACAAAATCGAATCATATTCCTACGTCTACCCAATGGTTTACCCACAACTCACAGGTCAAACCTAAATAGGTTTTCTACAAGAAAGAACATGGCTCTGATACCATCTCTGTAACACCCCCTTCCCAAAAAGGAAAGGGAGGTCACGTGCAAAGCACAACAAACCTCAAAATAAGAAAACAAAGCACTTAATAACCTCAAAATATTAATAGTGGCGATCCATTAATAGCGTACTAAATAAAATTCTCCAAATAGAGTCAAAATAATCATAACTTAAAATTCAAATCAACCTAGATGGTCAAAGGCAACACTCCCATCACACTAGCCCTGAATCACTCCTGCAAACCTGCCGGAAGAAAAACACATCATGAGCCAATTGCCCAGTACGGATACAGATATACAAAAGATATACAACTGATATACGAAAACAACTGAGACAAAATACTCAACAAAGCCTCAAGTGTAAATACTGACAAAAATATAATCTCCAAAGATCTGAATGGAATATATCTGAATCAACAGAATTGACGAAACCAATGGAAGAATAAAGAAATAACTAACTGAAGTCACTAACCCAATGAATTGAACTGAATTGAAATCAACAAACTAATACAATAAAATAATAGGCTGAAACAAATGGTTGGAGTTATTTTATACCGAATGAGCTCAGAAATACACATTGCCACGCAGGCAAGTCAAACTAATGCCACACAGGCAAATCAAATGATATAACATAGGCACATCAAAACAATGCCACACAAGCAAGTTAAAATAATGCCACACAGACAAATCACACATTGGACCGCGAATCCAAATGTATGCAAATCGGATAGGTGTGTTTGGTACAACATCACAAATCTGCAGAACAGAAAACTAGGGTTAACCCATACGCCTCCCACAGCAAAACACCAAATGACCCACTTCCTCCGGAGCCCAAACGGAGACGCCGTGGACTAATCACACCGCCACAAAAAGTGTCATGTCTCTCATGCCAAGACGACATGCCTGTGGTACCCCTATAAGTGGTTATAGCTTAGGTATACTCTACGGTATATTCTAACAAAAAGACTATATCACAACACATGCGACATAATACCAACAAAAGGGTTCTATATGTACATGTTGAACCAAATCAAATTATAGTCACAAGGTTTCAAAAAGAAGGTAAGAATATGCATCTGCTTCTACAATTATCAAAAATAAATAGTACTAAACATGATAACCTAATTCAAAGAGTACAAATACGAGTCATATGTATCAACTCTAAAATGAAACTAATATATTTATTTCACAAGAAACAATTATGTGAAATCATAACAGAATTTGGAAATAAGGAAACAAACGAACAAATCAAATTCAACAAGAGTATCGCTGAAAGAGTACGAAATCCGTATCTGGATTAAGCAATGCAATACCCAAAATTATTATCCTAATATAGTTCGTTAAATTCCTTCCGTCCGATCTAATAATAAAATAATAAAATAAAATTTAATACAAATCTAGCCATTACAAACATAATATTATTTAATTTATTATTAAGAACTTTTATAACTATGCCGACAAAATTAATTAATTTAAATTAATATACAAACTTCAATTTGATGTAATAATTAGGTTTATACATTTCATGGCCAAAATTTATTAAAATATATATATATATATATATATATATATATATATATATATATATATATATATATATATATATATATATATAACTTAATCATCACATCCCCTATGAGGTTAGTACATAAACATAATCCTCAAATATATATATATATATATATATATATATATATATATATATATATATATATATATAATAACGTAATTATTATTTAAACAAGTCAACAACTTGGTACTATACCTATATATATAGAGAGATTAACATCTATGAACCAAGTTTATATATATATATATATATATATATATATATATATATATATATATATATATATATATATATATATATAAAACTTCAAAAGTAGTAAAAAGAGAGTATAAAGCGTCGGAAACTTGACTGCCATAATTGCCATCATTATTCATATCTATAAATTAAATCGCCAAAAAATTATATACCCGAAAGCAGTAAAAGAAAGAAAGAAAAAAAACAAAAAACAAACCTGATACAATCTCTCTCACAAACACAAACACAAACAAAATCAACAAGTGATTTGTCTTGATTTACAGCAATAAACGGCGGCTTGACTTCTCTTTCTCCTCCTCAGGTTGTATAAGGAAAATAAAATTAGGTTTAGTTATTTATTTACTTAAAAATAGATTTTATTAATTAATATATTTATTAACTCTCCAAATTTTAAAAGGATTTTAAAATTACACAATTAAAAATTAGACCTACTTAGTTTAAAGCCCAATTTTACCTATTTAATTTATCCAACACTTATTAATACATTAGCCCACAAAAATTAAATGACTATTTTGACCCAAAATAAATGACAGTCCAATTAATATGTTTTAAAACAAAGTAATTTTTTTTTTATTTAATTTTTTTTTCGGGTATTACATCCAACCAGTTGGTTATTAAAATTAGTGATCTTGTACGCTTTTTGATTGAACACTTTAAATATAAACAAACAAACATTGCTTGCGTTGAGTAATATTAGAAAAGCCCCAAACATCTAAAGACTGCATTTAGATATTACAAATATTAAGGAATGTCAAGGTGAAAAGGATCGGTATGTGTATAAAAGAAGCCCTAAAAGTTTAGTAAAGTCTCCACAATCAAATGACATTAACAACAACAAAGCAGAATAAATGATAAGAATGCATAAGCAGTGATGAAGAATTGAAGATAAAGCGACCACATAAAAAAATTGGGGTAAAAATAAAACCCTAACCTTGCAATTTGGGGAAATCAAAAAGAGAGGGAGGATGGATGGGTTTGGGGAAAGGACCAAGGTATGCCGCGGGAGACCTGCAAATCAGAGTATTATGGTGGTGAAATTCAATAGCAGTATAACACATTATCTGGGCTGCAAGCAGCAGAGAGGCTCCATAAGTTTAATGTTGAGAAAGCCGAGTTTCAGCATATCATCAATACTGCGTATCTCTTCATTGCTTTTAATGAATCACAAGAAAATAGGAAAACAATATTGGGCTGGGCTATTGAAGATATATATGTACTAAATATTTTCCAAAAACTCCACCCGGGCTAAAGCCCACCCTAGTCTATACATGCCTCCGCCCCTGGATGGGTTGGTTGGGTAGTGATCCATATCCTATTTTTCATATGGATCTCCTATATATACACATGTTTCTATACATTGATTTACTATTTGTTTGTTCCTATTTTTATTTATTTTAATTGTTATCGGTTTTATCTTCTATTATCTCCTTGTCTTCTACTTTTACTTCTAATTCTAATATGAAATTTACTTTCAACCCGCCCCTGTTGATATGCCCCAAAATTCATAGTTTTTCTATATCGTCTATTTTGGAGATATTTTTGTGTATATTAGTACTTGTTGGCTTGGGTTTAGTAACATGGTTGAGGAAATAGGGATGGGCTCGCGCACATGAGGACGACTAAGGAATTGGGCTACGCCAAGCTTGATTCTTGGACTTTCGGTCAGAAAACCTTAGTGCGTGTGTGCGCCCATTACGCCCGCGCAGGGGGGGTGCCAATCCGATGGTCTGTTTTGCTAAAATCCCTAACTTGTAAGCGTTCTCTTTATAAATACCAGTTTTGCTCAGCACAAAAAGATACAATATATTTTGTTCTTCCACTACGCATATACATATACAATAATTTATTCTTTCTTCCGCATGTGTATATAAATTCTGTTAATTGGGCAATTCACATAGACTTCTGTGAGTACACACAATCGAAGACTTCACCGTTGAATTCTGAAGAGTGACCGCCGGCAGCCCATTTGTACATGTAATTGCTATCAGTGGGGCGAAATTGCTTTTTAGGACAGTAGCTTCGCTACGCCTCGGTTTCTATCATCTACAAGCTAAGTTTACTGCTATTAAACTGATACTGGTACTGCTAATTTTCCAACAATCTAAAAAGCAATTTCGGTTTATTAACAAGATGAAGTGGAAGAAATGTTTATTAAATATAAAGCGGAAGTTGAAAATCAGTTTGAAAGAAAAATTAAAAGACTTAGATCTGATTGTGGAGGTCAATATGATTCGGGAAGTCTTAAAAAATTTTGTGAACTAAATGGAATTATACATGAAACTTCTCCTCCTTATTCTCCACAGTCTAATGGAGTCGCAGAAAGAAAAAATAGAACACTTAAAGATATGATAAATTCTATGCTAATTAGTTCTGATTTACCTTCTAATATGTAGGGAGAAGTTTGCCTGTCTGCAAATCATATTTTAAATTGAGTTCCACATAAAAAGATAGACTCTACACCATATCATTTATGGAAGAAACATGCACCTAATTTGGGGTATCTTAAAGTGTGGGGGTGTTTAGCTAAAGTAGTTATACCGGAATTTAAAAGGAATAAATTGGACCTAAAACAATGGATTGCATTTTTATTGGATATGCTTCTAATAGTGCTGCTTATAGATTTTTGGTAATTAAAGATGCAACTAATAATTATCAAAATAATTCAATTTTGGTAACAAAAGATGCAGAATTTTTTGAAAATATATTTCCAATGAAAATAAGAGACGAGGGCAATCCTTCTTCTAGTGAACATCTTAAAAGGAAAGATAAAGAGCCTGTACCTACATCTACTAGAAGTAAAAGGCAACGTTTTGAGAAAACGTTTGGTCCAGATTTTATAACTGCTTTCATAACTGAAGATGACCCTAAAACTTATGAAGAAGCAATGAAATCAATTGATGCAAATTTTTGGAAGGATGCTATTAATAGTGAACTAGATTCTATTATTTCTAACCATACATGGGAACTAGTTAATTTGCCTAGAGGATGTAAACCTATTGGATGTAAATGGGTGTTTAGAAAGAAGTTAAAAGCTGATGGGTCTATTGATAAATTTAAGGCAAGACTTGTAGCAAAAGGGTTTACTCAAAAAGAAGGTTTTGATTATTTTGACACTTACTCACCAGTAACTAAATTAGCAACTATAAGAATTTTAATTGCTTTGGCTTCTATTAATAAATTGATAATCCACCAAATGGACGTTAAAACTGCCTTTTTGAATGGAGAGTTAAATGACGAAATATTATGTGTCAACCTGAAGGGTTTGTTGTTCCAGGTGAAGAAAAAGTGTGTAGACTTGTAAAATCTTTGTATAGTTTGAAACAAGCGCCAAAACAATGGAATGACAAATTTAAAAAAACTCTCTTGTCCAATAATTTTGTGACAAATGAATCTGATAATTGTGTCTATAGTAGATTCAATAGAAATTGTGGTGTGATTATTTGTTTATATGTGGATGACTTGCTAATATTTGGTACTGATGAGAAAGTTGTGAAAACTACTAAAGATTTTTTATCTTCTAAATTTGACATGAAAGATTTAGGAGAAACGGATTTGATTCTTGGCATGAAAATAAATAAACATGCAAATGGGTTAGTTTTATCACAATCTCATTATGTAGAAAATATTCTTAAGAAATTTAATTTCTTTAACGAAGAGCCATTAAGAACCCCTTATGACTCTAGTGTGCATTTAAAGAAAAATAAAGGGAATGATATTGCACAAATTGAATATGCTAGAATCATTGGTAGTGTAATGTATTTAATGAACTGTACTCATCCTGATATTGCATATGCCATTAGTAGACTTGGCAGATATACACATAATCCTTCACAAGATTATTGGAATTTATTGTCACGACTAATGAGGTATTTAAAAGGAACAGTTAATGTAGGTGTACATTTTACTGGCCATCCTAGTGTTTTAGAAGGATATTGTGATCTTAATTGGGTATCGATAATGATGAAACAAACTCCACTTTAGTGGTTATGTGTTTTCTTTAGGTGGAGGAGTGTTGCTTTGGAAATCTGCTAAACAAACTTGTCTTCGCTAGATCTACTATGGAATCTGAATTTATTGCTTTAGAATGGACAGGTACAAAAGCAGAGTGGATAAGGAATTTATTGGCTGATATACCATTGTGGTCTAAGTCAATTCCTTCTATTTCTCTATATTGTGATTCTCAAGCAGCTATTGGCAGAGCAATGAACCATGTTTATAATGGAAAGCAGAGACATATTCGCTTGAGGCATAACATTGTACGAGGACTGATCAGTAACGGGGTTATTTTTATAGAATTTGTGAGGTTTAAAAAGAACCTAGCGGATCCACTTACTAAGGGATTGAGTAAAAAGGTAGTCCAAGAAGTATCCAGAGGGATGAGACTATTGCCAACATCTTGAGTAAATAATATATGATGGAAATCCAACCCATGTGATTGGAGATCCCATGAATTGGGTTCAATGGGTAACAACAAGTCATGTAATTATTTAATTAAAGCACTACAATTATTTATATTTCTCCCTGTGTGTATGTGGTGCTTACTGACAAATTGTGATAGGATGAATCATTTAGATTCTTAATGAAACTCATAGCCCTAAAGGGTGGTGTATGTCAGTATACACTTGATGGGTTCACCTATATAAAGGTGGAAGTGTAGGCCGCTTCCTATGAGAGTCTTTGGTAAACTCTCTAGAGCCTTTATGAAAATCTGGGATATGGCGCATGGCCTAGAACGCGCCCAACTGCGGACTTGTGAGGATTCAAGATTTTTAGATATGTGTGTAAGTTCAATTGATTGTATCATAGATAATGGGTTCAAGAATATAGTTCACCTATAATTTACAATCATGAGCTTGTTCCACTAAGTGTTTGTTATGTATTTAAAATCCATTGCCCTTCTCACTTCCTTTTAATTTTTCTCTCTTTGATAATTTTGGATCATGTGGGGGATTGTTGGATATGCTCCAAAATTCATAGTTTTTCCATAATCCCATATCGTCTATTTTGGAGATATTTTTTGTGTATATTAGTACTTGTTGACTTGGGTTTAGTAACATGGTTGAGGAAATAGGGAAATAGGGATGAGGACGATTAAGGAATTGGGCTAGGCCAAGCTTGGTTCTTGGACTTTCGGTCAGAAAACCTTAGTGCGTGTGTGCGCACATTACGCCCGCGCAGGGGGGGGGGGGTGCCAATCCGATGGTTTATGCCATGCGGGTGCACCCAGGTAGCCTACTGTTTTGCTAAAATCCCTAATTTCTTCTTCTCCTTATAAATACTACCTCCGTCCCATAATAAGTGATTTTTTAGCTTAAATCACATATACCAATACATAAGCTACAATGACAAAAATATCTTTAATATACTTTCTTTGGAATTGAAGAGTTAATGAGTGTTATTTAATTGTAGTGAGTAATGGAGGAAACGAAGAGTCAAGAATAATGGAGGGCATATATGGGAAAGTATTGTAAAATTTGTATTGGAGTTCTAACACATCACTTATTTTGGGAAAAAATATTAAGCCTAAAAAATCACTTCTTGTGGGACAGAGGTAGTACCAGTTTTGCTCTGCACAAAAAGATACAATATATTTTGTTCTTCCACTACGCATATACATATACAATAATCTGTATATAAATTCTGTTAATTGGGCAATCCACATAGACAAGTCCAAAGTCTCCTTCTGTGAGTACACACAATCGGAGACTTCACCGTTGAATCCTGAGAGTGATCGCTGGCAGCCCATTTGTACCTATAATTGCTATCAATGGGGGCGAAATCTCTTTTTAAGACAGTAGCTTCGCTACGCCTCGGTTTCTATCATCTACAAGCTAAGCTGTTTCAATTTTACTTTTTGTTTCTTAGCATAATATCGCTATTGCACTAATACTAAGATCGCTGCATGATTCATCGCTAATTTTCCAACAGCCCCAAATAGTTTGGGGTAAAAAAACGTAGTTTAGTTGAGTTGTTTAATAGAAATCACTTAAATATTCTACGATTTTAAGGGTATCTACCTCATTTAGCAAAGTATATTCATCTGGTGTGTTTGTCACTTGTCTAATTTAACTACTGGGGCTTAATTTTTTTTTCTTTCTCATTTTCATTACCAAAGTCAATCTCCAAGCTTGTGGATCTGTGGCATAGTTCAAAATATTTTTGAAATCTTATTTATTTATTTATGACTCTTGCTACTTCAATCGTTCTTAAATAATTGTTCACATTTTTTTTATAACCAGGATTTTCTCAACCGCAGTCGGACTAAATTGTTCACATTTCCTTTTTGTGAATGTGACCTTGTACAATTTGACAAAGTCAAACATTTATTTATGCTACTTCTCAAATATAATTTTTGCTTACTGCTTCTAATGTCCAAAATCATTATGCTTTTACTGAGCTTTTCATATTTAATTTTTATCTTATATTTTATCTTCTTTAAATGTGACTTCTAACTGATCTGATCCACTTGTCATACCATTTATCTTACTTTTAAAAATGTAAGTGTTTCAAGAAATTACAATCTTTTATAATTAGAAAGAGTTTTGGTACAAACTCAAGTAAGGGTTTCTTGATTTTTTGAATGTTTAACATTGTTTTATATTGCAAGTCTCGAACCATGTAAATTGTGTATTGCCTTGTTTTTGAAGATTTGGTACAAACTCAAGCAAGGGTTTCTTGATGTTTTGAATGTTTAACATTGTTTTATAGTGCAAGTCTCGAACCATGCAAATTGTGTATTGCGTTGTCTGCTTGCTCTTTTTTTGATTACCCACTCCTGTTTCCTTTCCTTTGCAATATGCTCTGTGAGAATCCATCTTTTCATGTCACTTGAAAAATTACCATGCTAAATTTGTCTTCTTTATTTAAATCCCAAAATAAAAGGCCAACACATTAAGCTGATCACTAGATGTCAATCAGACCAAACTTGATCCATCCAAGTATTCTGAGGCTTATATATTGTTGGGTCGTGATATTTCCTATCTTTGGGCCGGGTACATTGGGCCTTTATTTTTAATCCGTTAAAGTCATCGGGCCCAGTCCTCATACTATATCCATTTTAACCTTTAAGACCGGATCGGTCCAGTAGGTCGACCCGTTAAATATTTTAATATCTGTTACTTTGACTTGTGATGATGAAAAAGCATGACGGTTGACCAAAGTTCCTGCCATGCATTAATGTGGATGGGATCATAGCCGGCCGGCGGTAGAAAACAGTGGCCAAAAGCAGTGGATAAACTATATACAGTCGGCAGAGCCCATCAGATCAGAGGGGTGTGTCAGGTAGTAGTGGGTGGCACAGTAATCCAGGCGGAGATAGTATAACCTAGCAAGGAAGCCTTCATGAAGAGGTACGTTCTCATACACTTTAAGATTCATTTTTATCTCACATACACAAAAGAAAAAAATTATTATCTCTCTCTAGACACTAGACAGTACATTCCTCCACTGTTAACCTTGTGAACACATACTAATTCTCACGCCTGAGCTATCCCCCGAAGGAACCGCCGTCAATCTTGTGGTGTTTACTGTGTTTACTATGCAGGATCAGGACGTCTTCCGTGATTGGGACGTGGCAGAAGATCTTGGCGTTAACATTGGCGCTAGAAGGAGGGCTGTGTTCTAGTGTTCTTGAAGTTTTCAATCACAAATTGTAGCTGCTCTACGTCGGAATCCATGGTGAAGAAGAGTAGAACAGTTACCTCTAAAGGATACCTGATGGCTATGACTTCGTCTACACAATGAGTATCTGTCAAGGATTGATTGGGTCCTTCAAAGAATGCTCATCTTTGATACCGCTTCCAAGCGGGTTTCGAGGGTTCTCGTTCGAGAGCCCGGGATGATCTTTGGAAGAAGATTGATTTTTCTTCGCTAAGAGAAGACGACCATGGTGGAAAAGGGTAGAAGGCATCTTGCTTAGAATCCTATATAGAAGTGGGTCGGGGTGATGACCGATCAAGTTAGAAAGAAGTCTACACTTTAAATACATGTCTCGAGACCTTCCCGGGATCAAGCAGACCAACAACCATTTCTTGATCGATTGGCCGAGAAGGGTATTCCGCCTATTGTTCTTGGGATTATGGTGAAGCAGAGTAGATGAAGACCCAATGACCATTTTCCGATCGATTGACCGAGAAGGGTATTCCACCTATTGGTCTTGGGATTATGGTGAGCGAGTAGATGAAGACCCAATGACCATTTTCTGATTGATTGGCCCGAGAAGGGTATTCCGCCCTCTTGGTCTTCGGGATTATGGTCGAAACAGAGTAGATGCCGCACTCCTGAGAATCCACTGAGGGCACACCGCCCTGTAGACACTTGTCTTTGGAGATGCCCATCTAAGGCTGTCAGGTTCAGATTCAGCACACAAAATGCACCCATATTCCTAAGCATCCGAAGAAGGTACCTCATCCTATGGGTTCTCGGGACTATGGCGCAAGCAGACGAGGGAGTAATTCAAGAATATATTCACCCGAGAACACAAAAAAGGCACTCTGCCTTGAGTGTTCTCACCAACAGCGAAGGACTCGTCACCAAAGCAGATCTATAAGCCGTACTCCTGGAAATCCAAACACTTTGGTAAATATTTCCAAGGTCGGTTGACATTAATGGTCCAAAGTCGATAATAGTTAAAGAAAGTGAGGAGTAAACAAAGCCGTTGCGATTCTTCATCGAAGCGAGTTAAGTGGGTATTGGATGCGAGATGGATATTCTATTTGGGACATCGATTATAACAGCTATCAAGGAGTCGATCACAATAAAAATTCCACCATAGGTGCATTATCGGGTTTAGCCACTTCTGAGATGCTTATAACTTTGATGGCAGATGGCGTCCTTCCTTCGGATCAGATGTTGGCAAAGAAGATCAAGTACAGGAGTGCCAATTTTGTTCTTATTGATGGAGATCTTTATCGATTGGCCTTTTCTTCCCCATTCTTTGAAGTGTTCGGTCCCATCCGAAAGGGGATATGCTCTTGGGAAGTTCACGAGGAATTCTACGGTGATCATATGGGTGCTTAAATCTTTGGCTTATAAAGTACTTGGTAAGGATACTATTGGCCTACAATTTTCAAGGAAATTCTGAGTATGTCAAGAAATGTAAAAAGTGCCAACTCAACAATCCGATCCCATGACCTACCGGAAGAGCTATACTCGATTTTATCTCCTATACCCTTCATTTGTGCAGGGGTAGATATATTTGGGTCCATTGCCTAAAGCTAAAGGTCGAGTTAGCTTTGTCATAATTCTTATTGATTACATGACTAAGTGGGTAGAGGCGAAGCCACTTGGTTAATAACTTGAGCAAGAATGTTTGAAGTTCATAAAAAGTCCGTAGTGTTTTCGCCGGGATCCCAGAGTATTAATATCGAACAACGGACGCCTTGATTCGTGGGATCAAAATTTGAAGCATTTTAAAGGAGTTGGGGATTTAACATAAGAAGACTTGGTGGCTCATCCACAATCAAATGGCCAAGTTGAGGTGACCAACGGAATGACTGCTTGAATGGGATCAAGCCTTGATTGGATGAAGCTAAAGGAAGATGGCGGTAAGAGTTGCTTTCGGCGTGTTGTCTTGATGCCTTAGTCCTGTCGAAATTGGATCTCCGGTCTTGGTTGACCCAATACAAAGAGATCTATAATGACGAAGGATGAAGGCCAATTTGGATATGCTAGAAGAAGTCGGAGAGGTGGCTCTACTTAAAAATGGTACAACTTATCAACGAAGAGTAGCTAAGCATTATAACAAAGGAGTCAAGCTTGTGATTCAAGTAGGAGACTTTCGATCCTCGGAGAGAAGCGAAAAACTACACCTCAAAACACGGGAAAGTTAATGCCAAATGGGAAAGGCCTTATGAAGTAATCAAGTATATCAAGCCGGGCACTTATCGGTTAAAGGCGTTATTTGGTTCCAAAATCAAAAGCACTTGGCACGCTGGCAGGCTTCGGAAATACTTTCAATAAAGATCAAGTTAATTCATCGGAAGTCTGTATATTATTGTTCATTATCAATAAAAAGTAACTTTTTCACTATTGATCTGGTCTTATTTGTCCTATGGTCACTTATGGTGTAAGGAGGTATGGTAGGACTTCTTTGGCCATTCGATGGCGACCCATTTGTCGTTCTACGAGTGGTAGAAGAAGGTCTATATTGATTTTACCGGTGGTAAATCAATGGTCCTTATTGATCCTGGTCCTATTTGTCCTATGGTCACTATGGTGTAAGGAGGTATGGTAGGACTGGCACGACCATTCGATGGCGACCCCATTTGTTAATTCTACCACGAGTGGTGAGCGAAGGTCTTATATTTATTTTACCGGTGGTAAATCAATGATCACTTATTGATCCACGGTCCTATTTGTCTATGGTCACTATGGTGTAAGGAGGTATGGTAGGACTTCTTTGGCTATTCGATGGCGGCCCATTTGTAGATTCTACCCCGAGTGGTGAGCGAAGGATCTATATTGATTTTACCGAGGTGGTAAGTCGATGGTCACAATTGGTCTTTATATCTTGATCCTTATATCTTGGTCCTTATATCTTGATCCTTATATCTTGATCCTTATATCTTGGTCCTTATATCTTGATCCTTATATATTGGTCCTTATATGATTGTTCCACCCAGAGTGGTAAACAAATGACCGATCTCACACGAACCGATGAATATGTGTTACTTTATTTTATTTAAGTGTTGAGTTCGATCCTTTCATTCGATTAAGTTAAATTACATCCATGAAATTCAATTCACTTCGTCTCATACATTAACTATTATATGTCTTAAGCGATTCTTTGTTTAGGTTCATTTTAACGATATTGAATTATTGACAAGAAACTAACAGAAAACATAGTTCACAATTAAGGAAATTGCAGATTCATCAGAAAACTAAAACATTCATTCGATCTATTCATTCATGAACTAAATACACCAATATAGGAACATTGACAACCTCCATATATAAAATTTCAAAATGATCCCAAAAACATAAAAAGTTTAAGCAGACAAATTTTTATATAAGTCGAGAATGAAAGCGGGAAGAACACTAGGCACCACCCCGTCTTGAGTTGAGCAAAGTTGGATCGATTAAGCGTGAGCAGTTTTTCTTTGCTCTCTCTCTCGGCGGTCTTCGTAGCCTTAGAATAGACCTTCATGATTTCGACGTAAAGTTCGTCCAAGAATCCACGTATTACGCTTGAATCTATTTTCTCACTCTTGATCCGGAAGAGGACCCTTCCTCATGCTCCTTTATTTTATAGCCGAAGTTTGTGGCGTTTGTTCTTATGTGTCTCCGCTCTTCGATCTGGGCTTTCGATTGAGCGTCGCCAAGCTGAATTGCCAAGCTCCGGTTGGCTGAAGAAAATTCCTCATTTTTGGCCTTCAAAAGTAGGTTTTCTTCGACCAGGCCGGCGTTCAGATCAGTTAAAGTTTGTTGGCTGGCTTCGGATGCGGCTAGCCCATCCCTTGTGGCCCTTAGTTCATCGTCAGACGTCTTCAGGTCCATCTTGGCTCGATTTAAGTCTCGCTGGAGGCCATCGATGGTTTGAATAGCGTCTTCGTGATTAGTTCTTTCTCGAGCCAAGGTCGATCTCAGCATGTTTATTTCTTGTCTCATGAAATCTTCCTCGGCTTCCCCATTTATGTGCCTTGGGAAAAACGCTTAGAAAACTGACATTGCCCGCTGCGTATGTTCAAGCGATTACTCAAGTCGATACCCAAATATCCAAGCAAAACGGAGATATAGGAAATAAAGAAATGCTTATTTACCTTAGCGGATAGCTCATCCCTTCATTGAGCAGATTTCGTCGTGTGATCACTGAACCGATGATCGTCAGCGTTCCTTACGAAGGCCCCGAAAAGGTCGAAGGGAAAGTTAGCATTGAATCTAGGCCACAGAGTCGGAGACCCCATGGCCTCGGCATGATAACCACGACTGACGAAGGGCCAAGATTCGTTGAGCGAGGTCTCGACCTTTCAGGAAGGAGGCCGGTTGCTTTCGGGAGGAGTAGGTTGAGTTCGGCGCATACGTGATTTCGGAGATGGAGATTTGTTTGAAATTTGAATTCTTGGAAAGGAGGCTGCAGATCTGAGCTCGGATAAATTTTGTCGAGTCGTTTCCTCTTTTGGATGAGGTTTGGATAGCTTCTTCACGATTACCCTCTTGACAATCTGTATTTCTCTGGTGATGCGAAGGGAGGGATGATCAAGACCAGGGCACCCTAAGCTCTTGGTGGTCGGAGGAGTTATTTTACTTTTCGGTTTTTTGAGTGCGGAGGATGCTTCTTGATCGGGGACGATCGAGTAGACCTCCTCGGCGTGGGGACGGATGTGGTGGTTGGCTCAACTTGAGCGTGGTTTGAAGGGGTTGGAAAGGGTGTTGATCTTGGCTTTACGATTGCCTCCTCTTACGGCGAGGACGGAGGGTCTCGTCCGAGCTGGAACCTCATCGAACCTAGTTTCGTCGATTCTCGAACTCGTCTGTATGTGTTTAAGGATTGGTTCGGCTCGGGAGGCGGCTTACATTGCGGAGTTTCCACCGCTTCCGAAGACTTCCCGGATAAAAAATCTTCAAACTCTTTTATCTCCAAAGAGCTCGGTTTGATCAAAGATACCGCGCATAACCAACCAACTCGTGTTAGAATCCACTTATAAAAGCGTTTTCAAAAATTCAGTATACATATAAAATAGCCCGATACTTACATTTATGGTCATACAACCATGCTTGTTTCGATAGGAGTCCATACTTCCACTCCTCCTTCGGGAAATTTTCAAAAAGTTCCATCATTTCCACTTCTCTTTCTTCAGAAATATCGCCAAAGTCAGCAGAAATCTTCTCATCAGTGGCCCAGTTCGGTAAGGAAGAAATTTCGGGGCCCTTGACGTAAAACCACTTCTCATGCCAGCCCCTATTGCTCGAAGGCGTGTTCACCAGCGAACGCCTCTCGAACTTCTCTCCTGACTTCGGAGAGTGCTTACTAATGGCCTTGAACCCCTTCTCCCTAGATTGTACTATCTTGTATACGGTGAAGAAGAAATCGAGGAGGATCCACGCATGATTCATGATGAAGGCCACGAAGGCCAAGATGTGGATGTATGAATTTGGTACCAGTTGGGCGAACCCCACCCCCAGGAACCCCAGCAAGGTTACTATGAAAATGTGCAAAGGGAAACGAACCCCCTTCTCTAACAGAGTCACAGGGACGGCCGTCCAACTCTCTGGCCGTTGATACATCTTCTCACCGGATCTGGGAGCCCTAATCGCGTGGGTATCCGGAATGTGGTACCGGGATCGAATCCTCTGTAACTCAGCCTCAGTCACGATAGAGGGAGTATTGGCATGCGAGAAACGCTCAGTGCTCCTGTAGTACTCAGAGGGGGTTTTGGGAGTTTTTGGGAGAGGATTCTTGTCGGTTTTCGACCCCTTTGGATTCGAGGCCGAAGTTTCTTCGTGAGCGGTAGGGTTTGGCGGAACGACAGTGATCGGTGTTACTAGTATGGGAGAACCTTGTTCAGAATTTTGGGAAACCATTATTGACAAGTTACAGAAGAAAAGAGAAAGTTCAGAAAGTTAGAGAGTTCAGAAGGCGCTCGAATTTAAAATGGGCAGGTAAAACTGTCAAAATTGGTAAAGTTACCTTTTATACTGACGGTTACACGGTGTTCAAGGCCGGCTCATTAAATGTTAGTAATGATTTGGAATTTGAATGGGAAGGGTCCGGTTCCGGGTCCATGTATCTATTAAATAGGGCTTTTCTGATTTGGGTCTCCGTTCTCTTCTCCTTTCATTTCGTGAACAACTACTGGGTACACTTCAATTATCTCTCACTATGGACCTTTAGTAAATTATTTTGGGTCATTCATAGTTTTCTACTAAACATTCTGTTTAACAAAAAACTAGGGGGCAATGTTGGGTCGTGATATTTCCTATCTTTGGGTCAGGTACATTGGGCCTTTATTTTTAATCCGTTAAAGTCATCGGGCCCAGTCCTCATACTATATCCATTTTAACCTTTAAGACCGGATCGGTCCAGTAGGTCGACCCGTTAAATATTTTAATATCTGTTACTTTGACTTGTGATGATGAAAAAGCATGACGGTTGATCAAAGTTCCTGCCATGCATTAATGTGGATGAGATCATAGCCGTGGTGATGAAAGCGATGGCCAAAAGCGGTGGATAAACTATATACACGATCAAAGAGCCCATCGGATCGAGAGGGGTGTGTCGGTAGTAGTGGGTGTACGATAATCGAGCAGAGAGATAGTATAACCTAGCAAGGAAGCCTTCATGAAGAGGTACGTTCTCATACACTTTAAGATTCATTTTTATCTCACATACACAAAAGAAAAAAATTATTATCTCTCTCTAGACACTAGACAGTACATTCCTCCACTGTTAACCTTGTGAACACATACTAATTCTCACGCCTGAGCTATCCCCCGACGGAACCGCCGTCAAGCTTGTGGTGTTTACTGTGTTTACTGTGCAGGATCAGGATGTCTTCCGTGATTGGGACGTGGCAGAAGATCTTGACGTTAACATATATGAACGAAAAACTTGGGCACAAAATGCGTCTACTGTTACATTAATCATGAAATTAAAAAAAAAAAGCTTATGTCCACTGAACTTGCATCATCCTTGGCAATCTCATTTTTTATGTTAGAAAAATAGTATTTTGTGTCAATGAGTTGACCATTGTTTTTGGTACTGGGTAGTTTCACATACACGAGTGTATAATAATAATAATAATAATAATAATAATAATAATAATAATAAAATAATAATAAATACATGAGTGTATTATTGTAATGATGATGATGATGATGATGATGATGATGATATTAAGGCGTTATTGTGTAATAATAATAGATTGAAAGCACATCATGCTATTTTATTTTATTTTTTGTGAACTTTGTGTTTTTTATTTGATAGTCCTATATGAACTCTGATTCTTAATATGGATGGACGGAGTAGAGCCACAGGATGAGGCGTCACCCTGGCCTGCAAATATTGCTGCTGTCTATATGTGCTTACCAGGAGGCAAATCTTAAAATTAGAAAAAGTCATGTATACCAAGTATTGGGCTCAACTGTTTTAGACCGTTGCAAATATTAGTAAACATTTTCTGATTTAACACATTTTGAATAGGAAATTCATGGTCCTTTGTTCTGCCTGGTTTCCTTTCTGCACTTGGACATGTACTATGAGCTGTAACAATTTTAGACGCAAAATTGAAGACGTATAATGTGTGTGCATGGAAAGATGCATGTTTTGTTACTAACACTACTGCTTGCAATTTCAGAAGAATGGAGTAGGTTATCCAGATGATTATGTAAAAGTTGCTATTATAGCTGATCCCCAGGTATTTGTTTTGATATTTTCTTTAGTATTACATTGTAATCTTGGTCTTTTCTACCTCCATACAATAATACATGGTTCTCATTTTTAACAGCTCATGGATAAAACCTCCCTTCATCTTGCTCCAAAATCGCTTGCAATGGAAATTGCACAATTCTATACAGATATATTTATGCGCAGAGCATTTCTGGCATCTGTCTTACCATTCAAACCTGATGTAATTTTGTTTTTGGGTGATTATTTTGATGGAGGCCCTACTCTATCTGATGAAGAGTAAGTCCAGGAAATATTTCTTGCTGCAAGTTAAAGTAGTTGCTGTTGGCAACAATACTTTATTAATTCAGTAACCCATGCTTAGAATTATTACAACCAATTTCATTATTTGAGTAACCCATCCTTATTTAGCACATAATTGTATAAGCTATAACTAATTATTATCTCTCTCTCTCTCTCTCTCTCTCTCCGTGGGTGGGAGGGTTTTACTAATTTGTTTTTAGCAGTCATATGTAAATTACGACACAGTTGTTTATTGTTTGTTAAAAGTCTGTCTATAGGGTGACCTTCCGAACTACTCATTCTTTCGGACTATTACTTTGAGTGAGAGTCTTTGGTAAATTTATTGAATCAGTTTGACATTGGACTGTTCCTTGATACTGAATGAAGGGGCGCGGCCACACCGGGGGGTTGGGGGTTGGTTTCTTCACTTTGATGTCAGTATCTTTTAAAAGGTATAATTAATTCATTTAATTGGAAACTTGAATTATGCTGGCTGCTATGTTGCTTTTCCTTTATTTGACAAGAGTATTAATATGATAGCCCATCTTCATTTCGTTTACCCTTATTTCTGCTGGATTTGACTTGAGTTTCTATCTTATAGATCTAAACTGTGATTTTTATTTTTTCTGAACTGCAAGTGTTAATTTGTTTGACTGAACAGATGGCAAGAATCTTTCAGCAGGCTTAGACATATTTTTGACCTTGATATGCTTGAGAGAACTAATAATGTCCAAGTATATTACATTCCTGGAAACCATGATATTGGCTATTCAGCTTTGCACTCCCACCTGCCAAAGGTATGTTAACATGTGTTATTCCTCAAAAGGTGAAAGTGCTTTGATAGTGCCTCTTGTTTGTCTTATTAGAAAGTAAGCTGCTTTAAAATTCACTCAAATCAATTCATTTTTTGTATGCTATGTTGCAAAATTCTTCAGTAAAAAAATGCTACTGTTGTTTTTGTTTTAAGTGTTTGTTTTCATTGTTGCAGTCGATTGCTATTCCTCAATATATGTAGGATTCATTTTGAGCATACCCCCCAACTAGATTGAATAAAAGGCTTTGTTGAGTTGAGTAGTATCTTTTTCCCTTGGTGTGTTTGTTTGTTGAAACTTAAATAAGATATCTTTTGAGAAGGATTTATTTTCTATCAATTGTCAACATAATGTATAATGCACTGTTAATCATCTTTGTGTTGAGATGTGCTGAAATGATCACCAATGATCTCAGCTACCCAAAGGACTATTGTGAAACCTTGAATAATTTAAAGTCCCCACTGACATTCATATTATCATATGAACCAGAATATGAAGGAAAATAATTACAGAAAAAACATATGAAGCTGTGAATTAAAGGTGTGGTGTTAACTAAAAACGTGCATTGCAGAGTCAAGCCTATCATTTACTAAAAGATTACAACTTGTGTTGTCTTTTCCAACACCAAAAAGTTATCTAACCAATAGAAAAAGAAAATATATCAAACATGTTAATAACTTATGTCTTTTTTAAAGAGAATAAATTATATACGGATGGCCCGTAAAACTTGAATTTACACTCTCAAGTAATAGCATGCCATGTAGGAAATTTAGAGAAAAAAAATAAAGGGATTTGAAATCCAATGAGTAGTTAAACAATTTTTACTGTGGTAAATAATAAATACAAAACCTGTTAATACAATTCAAATCCCTTAATTTTCTCCTAAATTCATATTGTTATTGAAAGGTGTAAAACTCTAGTTTAACATGTCATCCATATATAATTTATTCTCCATTTTTAAACCCTATGGATAATATCTATTTTTGAATTCTCTATCTACTTGGTTTTTCAATTTGTTTAGGCTCCAAGAAACTTCGTACTGAACTTTTACATGCAAGTGAGGTAGCTCTTTCAAAATCTGTGGAAGTTTATCTGTAAGCAGCCACTATTTGCTTTGACTTTATGTCTTATCCCTCAACTTTGTACAGGTTTTCAGACGGTATGAAAAAGTATTCGGTGCAAGGAATTATCTGTTTAAAGTTGGAGAAGTGGATTTTATAGCTATTGATGCCCAAACGCTGGATGGTAAGTTGTTAATATTTAGATATTTGCTCTATGTTATTGTCCCTTGAACCAAAATTTCGGGTAACGTCATAGCGACTGTTTTCCCTACTGTGTAATATTTTTGACTAAGAAAATTCGTTTTTCCTTGGACAATAATAATAAGTGGGAAGTTGATATGGGAACAGAAAAATGCGAATGATTTGGTAATTACTGTTAAGGATGGGAGGAAGGAAGGAATGCATTTTTGACCTCATAAAAAGATATTGGTTCGAATGAGCGAGGCACATAAGGTGAGACATACCAGAATTTTTTTTAACATGTATAGTTAGTTTCTCATAAATCAAAATATAGCTGAAGCGGCAGTGGCACATTACCTCTTGTAAGGAAGATAAACTGAAAAAAAATAAGCAATAACTATGAGAGAATCTTAGAATTTTGGACCTCGTCACGATTATTAACCTGCATTTGTCCATCATTATGTTGTTTTGAAAGTACACTTTCCATTGCTTTTAGAGTACAAAGCATTTCTGGTGTTTCATTTACTAATCAACTAATATATTTGGTGGCTGTACTCATTCTGCTAGCAAAGGGATATTTGTTCAGTATATAAAAGAGTTTGACTAGAAGATGATGTCTCTTATCTGCAGGGCATCCACAAGGAAACCTGACTTCTGCGATCTGGAATTTTATCAAAAATGTCTCCAGGGGTATGTGATACTTTGATCACAAGTTGTTGACTTGGTACTAGCAACATGAATAACAAAGTCAGGAGTATCATTTATGTGTGTAGATTCTAGCTCCGCTCCAAGAATATTATTGACACATATCCCACTCTATCGGCCGGATGGGACTTCCTGTGGTCTATATCGCTCTTCCGAAATCATAAATCAGGTACAACTTTTCTTTTCTCTTATTTTTTTGTTGAGTTGGAAAAATCTTACCTTTGTATTTATTATGTGCTATGGTCGATGTAGTGCTCAAGAAAATTTTGAGTTCTGTATCTAATTGCATATGTTTTAATCAGTAGTCGAACTTACATATACCTCTATTTTCATGTTCAGAGAGTTTCTCTTTATGGCCACAATCAGGAAATAATGTAAACTTCCTATCTCATTTTGATGCTTCTGCCACACCAGTATTACATTAGAAAAATCTTTCTGCTATTGATTATTGATGAGTCCGATGATTGTCCAATGTGTACAGGTACCAAAATTATATCACTGAAGAAAAAACTAAATACATACTGGATTCTATCAGACCTGTATGTTATTACTTCCCTCCCTCGAGCATGCATGATAACATACATTATTCCAAATAAAAGTTTAAAATATAATAAAATTAAGTGAATCAACTTTTATATATGCTGATTGACTGTTTGAGCAGGTATTCATTCTCTCTGGTCATGACCATGATCAATGTACAGTTACTCACATATCCAAGTACGGGCCTGTAACAGAAGTAAGCACCTTGTTGTTTTCAGGACTACTGTTTTCTTTGATATCATGATGTTTGATAGACACTATTTCTGCAGCAAACTCTAGGTACAATAAACTGGCAGCAGGGGAACTTGTATCCATCTTTCATGTTATTATCTGCAAGGAACTACACATTTTCTAATGCATCAAGTGGGGAAGATGCAATTTTAACTCATCTTTGCTTTCTTCCTGTACAAACACACATTTACATATGGTGATTTTTCGTGTTGTAAATATTTAAAGATTGTGAATATATAATATTCCATTGGCTCTTATTCTGAAACTCAATTTGCTGTTATTGTCAGGTATATTTGTCAGTTTGTTCTAACTCTTCTTGTTGTCCTCCTTTGGCCAACAAGTGGTCTACACTTCTTGAGACATGTTGGTGAATTTATGGGGCACATCAAAAGTATAATTTGTTGCAACATTTTCAAAGGTGTTACAAAGAAGAAAAGTGAAGAAGAAAATTGCGAGTACGAGATGATTTGGGATGCAGAGGGTTCAATGCACCTAATCAAAAGAACTCTAAAGGCCACTGCTACTTCTTCAAGTGAGAAGGGTACTATGGAGAGGTGAGTGCCAGATGTTTAAACCCCACCTGCTGGCTAAATCTAATTAATGATGTTATTCTTAAATGCTTCTCTGCGATTGCCTGTGCAATACTAGTTGTTCCCATGTTATCTATGTTACATCGACTCTAGTGCTATTTACTATATTGTTTTGCTATACGCTGTAGATAACAAAAGTAGTTTGAATCTTGTTACCTAAAGAATGGGATAACTCTAGCTTTCTGTGTAATCCTCAATCTCTCGATCTTAGATTTTCTGTTGCATGTACATTCACTCGCTACTGAGGAAGCAGTTGGTTGGTTATGGGGCATTAAGCTGATTATCATTTTAAACATAAGCCCATGCTGGTGATGTAACCGAGGGGATAAAACATCCAGGAAATATTATAAATCAACCATTTGAAATGGGTGAGAAATATGAGAAAATTACTATGCAGCTTCATTTAAGGCTAACGAGTGGCACACAATTCTGTACAGGGGATGACAAAGCTACTGTGAAGCAGCAGAAGGTATTTGTTGCTTGGTTTACAGTTGAGATATCTACTTATTTCCAATCTATTTTTCCTGGTTGCAGGGGCAATGCAGTGATGCGATCAACAGCCAAGAAACAGATACGACAGGAGATAGATGTCTCGATGCCTTTGGATGTGAATGTACATGTAGAGTTGGATACAATGGTAAAAATTAGCACATAGAGCAAGCAAGTCAAAGATGAAGATGGTGGTCCAGCGTTTGGTGCGGACTCTCAGAGTGCTTACGGTAGTTGCTGCAGTGAACCTACCCATCTACATGATGTTGCTGTTCAAGGATTGGATTGACAAATGATGTCAAAAATGAGCATAACCAAATCCAAATTATGTTCTGCTTAGCGATTACCTACTTTATAGACTTTGAAATACCAGGCATGTAACAACCTTCTAGCCGTTGCACAGAGTCTGTACTGTTGTATCCATTAACCTAATACAAATCATAATTTCCAGAGCAATGTTGAGATGGGTGAAAGCTTAAAAAAGGTAGTCTAAATTGGATTTTGTAAAAATGCAATTGGGTTGATGATCCTTCTCTGGAATTTCATTTCACTTGATACAGTTTTGAAGTAAACAAGGTCATTATGGTCAAGTGGTCCAAGGCACAAGTCTAACGTCTGGTTCTAGTGAGGGAGCAGGGGCTAAAATCCCACTTCTGAAATTTTTTATTTCCCAACCCCCAAAAGAAAACTTAAAACAGATGCGATGCCGTGAAGCTCCTGCAGCTATTATTTACTAACCCGAGGCCTGGTTTCTGTCTGTTTTGTTCCAAAAACCTCTCACATGTTTAACATGATGTATATGTATTTCAAGGGAAATTATCTTTTTATTATATACACAATCCTTCCATCACGTGGTACAACAATAATAGTAAGAGCATTGTTTCTTCTGAGAGCATACACAATTCAAGAATTATCCCATTGTGTACAACTTTATCCACTTTCTAAAGCTCCCCAAATCTCTTGGTATTACTTGCTTTGCATTTTGCTCATTCTTTTAGATGCAAGTTGAAATACCTTGGACTCCTACAATCTTCACTGATTTCTGGGATAAACTTAAAATATTTCCGACCTTCAATTGCTGTAGTTAGACAACGCTTGCCTCAGCAAGCATCTTCTGCTCCCTGGAAACAAGAACCTCACAATCCTGCATGATTTAATATACGAGGTTAGAATATTGAACACAAAAATTCAACTGGATTCAATTCTTTCATTTGATTCTTCTAATACACCAATAAGCAAAAATAGGAGCCTCTAGCATCAATAGTAGAATTACCAGCTAATAAACATGAATACCAGACACAAAAAACAGCGCCCTAAACATGATCACACTTGCCAAGAGGATAAAGTATAAAGTACTAAATGGAAAAATCTGATCATATATATAGTACAACTTTTTCGGTCTTGTGAAAAATCACCTGTAAAATAGTTTGTGCACAAAGCTTTCCTGAGAGCACAGCACCCTCCATTGAAGCCAAATACTTCTGTTTTGTGTAATCGCCGGCTAGATAGAATCCCTCTATGGGAGATTTTTGCAAGGGACGGCAGGGTTCACAGCCTGGTACTGTTTTATAAACAGACCTGAAACAAAAGAATTAGTTATTGCAAAGCACAACAACTGACTGCAGCAAACCTATACTTGTGATATTCATGATTACTTATCAGATCAGATATCACAAGTCTATAAACCTGCACATACTGGAGTAGATTTTACCATATGATACGTCTCCAGTGCTTAAAAGCTTTGGTATACCATGTTACATTATAACTGTAACTTACTGCACACTACCATTATAATATAATTTTGCCATCTACATGTCAAGGACTATATTAGGAAGAATATCTGTAACTTGTTGATTTTGACCTTGGTGTTTTAACAACATGATACTTCAATATCTTTGCTTTACTCTGATCCGTGGCAATCTCATCAGGAAAGAGTCTTGCCAGTTCACTCAATGTAGCATCAATAATATCAGTGTCACTTCGTGAAATCCATTCTTCTGCAGGTGCAAAAACCAACTCCAACATGGATTGATTTGGGTTATAATATTCCTGTACAAAACATGTGATATGCTTGATTAAAAATAAATAATGGATGTCATATGGGTGAATTCATATTATTTTAGAAGTTTTACTGATTCATATTTCAAGTACCACTTCAATAGTAAATTATGAAACTGAATAGTGATTAGTGAATAAGAAATTAATAATACAAAACAATCATGTTAGGATCTCCACCTCTGAAAGGACGTGTGGTAATCCCCAATAATCCCATATGGGTTATTGTCAGGGTTGTAATGCATAAGAACGCATTTAACGGTTTTAACCATTCGTACAGTACTACAATTTTATATTAGTCATGATACGAACTTCTATATGAAGCTCTTTTTAGACAACAATTCCCACCTTAAGAAATTAATAATACAAAACAATCATGTTAGGATCTCCACCTCTGAAAGGACGTGTGGTAATCCCCAATAATCCCATATGGGTTAATGTCAGGGTTGTAATGCATAAGAACGCATTTAACGGTTTTAACCATTCGTACAGTACTGCAATTTTATAGTAGTCATGATACGAACTTCTATATGAAGCTCTTTTTAGACAACAATTCCCACCTTAAGTAATATGAAATAGTTCAGGTCGTACGAGAATTTCTCTCTTTACCCAACCTTCTAACAGTACAGGATGGCTTGCCATGATAGATATTTCCACTTCCAAATATTGTGAATCTTACCACCCTAGAATATCTGTACAGATTGCTCCCGAATTTAACCACCAATGAAATAAGAATTTATTTTATATTTTGTGACAACTTGAAAATAACTCATGCCCCATCTCATCATGTGTTGGCATAATAAGAAAAGAGTATGTAAATCATTAGAAACAACCAGTCATTGCCTTGTCAAATACAAGAAAATATGCATCTTCCATCTTATTTTTCGGCTGAGAGAAGCAACTGGACCTAAATAAAGAGCAAATTAGAGTATATATGTGAATTCAAACGCACAATATTTATTCCATCCCTTTCATGCAAGATACAGTTTCCTATACATAGTTGTCTTTAAGATGAAGCCACCATATATATAACAAAAAGGTTGCACATAAATGCAACCATAATCAGTTTCATACTCATACTGAGATTTCCGGAGGATAGTACAGGAAGTAAAAGCACTTCAAGATGTTACCTTACATGTCACAGACATATCAGCATATACACTAAGAAGGGAGCTTCTGCAGAAAAAGAACAAAAGAAATGATAGTTAAAATTAATTCCCATAATGGTCAACTTCTGCAAGGGGGGAAGGCTGCGGACTTGGAGGGCACATGGCGTCATTCAACTTTTGGAAGCTCCTTTACTACTATAATGCAGTTGCAACTCTTGACAGATAAATCTGCTATATAAAAAAAATTCAAAAAAGTATGGTGTCTACATAATTACATATTCTACAACAGGCCAATCTTAAAAATAATTTTGAATAATTAAAGTATTATTTCAAAATTATTCATCAAGTTTATTGTAAATTCAGAAATTCAGAAATTTTGAACATTATATTTTTATCTTTTAATATAGATTAAATTTGATGGCATCATTCAGACAAATTATAATGTGTATATGTGTGTGTGTGTGTGTGTGTGTGTATATATATATATATACATATATATATATATCAGTTCTTTTATGTTACTTTTGTTTAGAGTCTTATGTAACAATTTCTCTGGGATCCTTCATTCAGATGATATAAACTCATTTTTACAATGAATGGTTGTACATTGATTGCCACGTAGAAGGTAAATAGTATGATTATATAATAGGGTAATATATAGAAGCCTTGTAATGTATTATTTCTTTTCTTAAGTTGATTTTTACTTCGGCCCAGTCAGAAATGTCTGAGGTCCCCCAGGGTCCCACTGATCATTAATGTTTGGAGCTATGTTTAAACCAGGTATTACTAGAACCAATAAATCTCAGTCAACCTTAATGGCCTAAGCTTTTTACACAAAATCCCCCCCCCCTCCCTCCCTCCCTCTCTCCCATCCTTCATAAGGAAATAAAAACATGCAACTTTAAACTACAATTTCAAAGAACCCTTGAGCAGTGGTCCCACTAAATCTTCATAAAACAAACGGATATGAATGCATATAAAAAAGATAATGAGATCAACGGCTTTTAAGCCTGAACTTTGGATGACAGATGACACAATGAACATTTCATAAGACGTATAGATAGTATAGGGGAAAATTGCGTCTTTAACACCAGTGTGTGGGAAGATTGAAAAATAAAAGAGCTTATTTTTGTGTAGTTAAGGGCACCTGCTGAAAAGTAGATGATCATATGTGTTCTTCAGTTTCCTGTCAAACCTGAAAGTGAAATCAAAGTTAATTTATGTCAAATAAGCTAAATATAACTGTCAGTAATTAGTAATGAACATGAAAATACACATTGTCTCTACTCTCAAGCACCAAGAGAAACAATGGTTTGTGTACTCAAAATAATGTGTGAATTCAATAGATATATGAGTGCATAGCATAGGAACGATATGTGTCATTGATTAATCCATAGCAGTAAATAAACAAGTTTTTGGATTGAATTAGGGATTTAAGGCAACTACATGAAAAGAATGTTCCTACACTGAATTGGTATAAACACATCTTTTCCTTGTCATGGAATTCATAATCCAGAGCAGTTGAACTATGAAAGCAATAGGAACCACTTCTCTAGTGTCAAAACAAAAACAAAAATGAAAGTATAAAATTTATTTGTGTACTAAGGACAAGATAAACAAAATCTTCAACTAACCATATATGAACATTGATAACTGGGACCCCAACTAATTTATCCAATTTCCTGAAATATGGGATCTCCTTCCAGTCTTCAGGTAAAAGGAGCTTCAGGATATCAACTGGTTAGAACAAAATCAATCAGCAATATTAGGAAAATCAAGTTTAAGTGTATATGAAAGCTTATATAATCAAATAGAGAAATAATTCACCTGGAGCAGCAATTACATATGCATCAGCTTCAATTACATTCCCATTAGTTAGTAGTAAACTCTTGACAGTTCCATTGTTATTTAGCTCGATCTTCTGTACTCGTGAATTAAGCCGGACTTCACCACCCAGTGACTGAATATGATCAGCAATAGGCATGCAGAGTCTTTCTGGAGGGCTTCCATCTAAGAAAGCCATCTTTGAACCATGCTTCTCCTGTTGATATATCTCTAGCAATTTTAATCATCTAATTCAATGCAAAAAGTACATCTTCTGTGCGATTCCAGTTTTTTTTACTTCATATGCTCCAAATTTATTTATTTTATGTTCCCTGTTTTGGATGTCCCAAATCATAGTCCTATTTGAAAAGTAAATGACAATCACTATTTTCCATATATTTCATTGGATATTATAAGTTCTTACTTTTGCATTATCACTCATAATTCATCATTAAGTGCTCCCATGCTCTTCTCCAATGTAATTATTAAAGAATGTGTGACATCATAGTTGACGACTGTAAGGAAGCTGGAATATATGAGAAACTGGCAAGCATATCAAACAGTGTCCACAAAGTGGATCAGAAAAGTGATACATGTAATCCATCATGAACTAAAACACAATGAATAGAGTAATATGTGTTTAATGTATTTGTGCGTATACAGATACATTCAGAAAAGAAAGGAATTCTGAGAAGACTGTGAAGCAGATGGGTCAGAAATTCAAGGTAACGTCAACGGATAAAAGAAATAAACACACATCCAGAAATTGGGATCAACGTAATTGATATGTGAAGCAACTTGGTTAGAACTTCAAGGTCTAAGGTAGGATATAAACACGTGTCCAGAGCTCATTTTAGTGACCTCAAAACCAGGCACGTATCATGTGATATAAGTGAACTCCAGGTATATCAATAATATCATCATTAATTACTTTTGTTTTTAGATTCCTCTGAAAAATGATCATACCTGAAGAAATCGGTTCAAAGCAATCAAAACACATTGCATTGAAAGTTCATCTGGGTTGATGAAGTTTAATGACTTCGACATGGCAACAAAAACCTCCGTAGTAACCCGATCTGGTATACCCTAAAAAAGATGGTGAAAGAATAACATTAGTTGCTCGGAAGTTCTTTGAATAAAAGACAATGCAAGCTAAATTTATGATATAGCCTATAATCTGAGTATTTAGGACTCAGAACGAGTCAAATCAGCTTTATTAGCTGCCAGATTTACTATTCTCTGATTCAATCCTGTCGGCTAGAAAGCATGACCAAAAGAACTACATACTTGCTTTCTCATCCAATCTTTGACACTTAAACCATCTTGAGCCTCAACATACGCCTGTCCACCAATAATTGCTGGCAAGAGTCCCAGTGCAAACTTGACTTTCTCAGGCCATGTAAGCATTTCATTATTCTTCAAGATAGCCCAAATCCCTACGCAATCATGTTCACATGGTAGACACATTTAGGGAAAACAAATAATAGAAAGGCATGACTGACATATCACATACTATGTTCAGTATGTTGCACCTTAGTAATTTTCTAAAAGTTGTAACAATATCACGTTTGCGTCCATACAGTACAGTAGTATAAAAGGCCATGAACTTCCAAGAGTTGAGTGAAGGTACAAACTAACAGAAAATTACCTAAGCTGAACATATAAAGCTCATGTTCTTTTGATCTGAAACAAACTATTTTTTGAAGGAAACCACATTTTGACAGTCAGAAATAGAATTCATGTGTTTAGGTCCTAATTGTGGTAATGGTGTATTTTCTTTTGATGCAAAATATTGGTAATGGTTAAAGACTTACCATTTAACGGTGCAGGTAGAACTTCAGGAAAATCAAATCGGCTAAATTCCCCTGGCTTATTTGGCATCGCAAATATCATAGAATGCTCCTTCCACTGCAATCGATCATTAATGCCTAGTTCTCCAAACAGGTTCTGAACATTTGGGTAAGCCCCAACTGAAATCAAGGAAGCATCCAGTTTTATAAAGAATCAGTTATCTAACAATGTAATGTACTAATATATATGTAAAAAATAATGATGCGTTAGACCAGGATCCTTATGCAGTGGACAGGGAATTGAACAATAACCCAATAGTTGGTTTCACCTCTCTCAATTCTACTTTAGTTGCTTCCCTTTCCTTTTTCTGATTTCCCGAAACCAAGTTTCTCTAGTTTTTATCATAATTGAATTTTACACAATATTGCCACTATCATAAAATTCCTGAGAAAAGTGAAAGATGCAACTAAAGTGGGACACCTGGAGTATTATTTGTAAATAAAATCTGCATGGCAATAAAAAGCAATTATGGAATGATTTAAGTAATATCTTCTGTAATATGATTCCTAAAATGACATGCTAAAGCTAATTATAGTTGGTATTTTTAAGTCAGAAGGATGACTTTGGGCAAAGAGCAACTCAAAAGTACTTGACTCTTCAGTCCCAGTACTGAAAGACGTGAGAACTGAACATTTCTAATACTTGAAGTTACTAAAGGTAAAAACTTCCAAGTTCTTAAAACTTACAGAAAATGTGTAAGCCAGTCTCATACCAGTCTCCATCATCATCTTTCCAAGCAGCCACCTATTCAGAGAAAACCAATCTTTATGGCAGTCTAGCAATTAATTACATGAAGAAAATTTTTTGAGCATGCACTAGGACAGAGTTTTTGACTCTAAACATAATTTTATAACACATAAACATAAATTTATAACACATTTATAGTTTTTGACTCTAAACATAAATTTATAACTCATAATTTTGCAACTAAGTTTTTGACTCTAAACATGAACTGCAATAGGACAGAGTGAAACCCATCTAAACTCTGGCACAGTCTCACACCCATACAAGGGATGTAAATATATCAGTGAAATTTACAACCTTAATTTTTGGAAATGTTATTTGATTTGACCACCTAAAGATGATAAAAATATTAAACATAAACCTCTCTCAAACAAAGACGCAGTCAATAATCCCATTCCCCTATCAATTTAAGATTGATAACAATCTCAGTGTATCTCATGTCATAAGATGAGGCGATTTTACACATCAAATTCTGAACCAGGTTCCTAGAAAGAACAAATTAAGGTCCTATATATTCCAAATTGAGGAAAAATCTGAAGGAAACAGCAGGGCCATCTACCCAAGCCTTTGGGGAAATTTACATTTATCCATTTATCTTCGGGGATGTCGTGATTCATCCAATTCAATTTGTCACAGAAATCATAACCAACTCAAATTGTGTTCGGAGAAATGCTTTGAAAACAAGGTCGTCAAGTTACAAAACAGTGTACAGCCAACCACTCTTATAGTCTTATTCAAAGCAGAAAAATCTCTTCACTCAATAAAAACATCAAAGGAATTAAAACGCCCTAACTTTATGTGATAAAATAATCAGCAGGAATTTAATGTATGAGGCAGACTTATTTTGGAACTGAAAGAATGATATAAAATCGAACTTCTCATAAACCTTTCCACCAAGAACATCTCTTGCTTCCAACAATATGGGCTTGTGACCTGCATCAGCCAAATATTTTGCAGTAGATAAACCAGCCAACCCTGCAAGGTTACAAAAGAAAAAAGCTGGATTGATGTAAAAGAGAAAAATAAATCCAATATGAAGCACTCCAATTCCTCAAGAATCTGAGATAATCTATAACATATGTTCATCTATATAGAACAAAATTCAAAATTTTAACACATCATTTCACTACCCACTTAAATATAACGTACTTAAACTAGCAAGCACTCATTTGCAAGCTTGAGACAAATCATGCATTGAACGCAAAATTTAATTTAGTATAAGCACTAGCACGCCTATTTATTGGGTTAAAGCACTAGTTTCAATGGGACATAGTATCTAATCTCATCAATCCGGCACAAAATCTTCCCCACACCCCCCTAAGTAAATGAAATGTAATTTGTGCTCAGTATAGCGGATTGCATATATGATATACTTCGCAGCTGACTCAGACCACTCTAACCAAGATAGTAGCAGCAATCTGCTCTAAGAAAGTCCAAGTTAAAGGACACAAAAAAAATCATAAAATAATTTAATCCAGAAACAGTGAGACAAATCAAAAATAGTTTAAGTAATGGTCATTATGTATATGAGAAACTGACTTTTTAAATTCCAACCCTAGAAGATGTTTTCTCTAAAAGAAGTAAGGAAATTCCAATTCAAGATAAAAAGAAACTTCTAACCTGCACCAGCAATTACGATTTCCAGTGGCTTATTTGGGCGGGGAGCAGTACGAAAGGATGAAGATAAGTAAGCAGCTTCTAAGAAAGGAACTGTATTATCAATCTCTGGTCTTGGATAGTCAATGCAAACCACCTGTATGGCAAACAAATGTTACTTGTATTCAAATAGATAAATTAGATTTTCCAGAAAGTTTATTTAACGCACAAAACTTATAGAAAGCATACCTCCAACCGGTGCACATTTTTTCTTGATCTTGTTATCAGAGCATCCGCAATAGGTATTTTCACCCTTTGACCCATAAAATAACAACCTCTGAATAGTGCATTTCTCTGCCGTGAACCGCTTTGAACACCACATTCCCAATTAGATTGGGAGTTCCAAAAGTTTATTACATTACTTTGCCTGCTCAAATTGACTGCAGAGACTTGGCCAAATTGAGACATTACACCAGATCAGGTATCAAAATTACGCTCCTCGGCGTACTTCTACCAACAAAATTCCACAAGTCCAACAATGATATCCTGCCACTACAACATTTTTTGACCCCTTAGTTACTAAAATAAATAATCGAGAACTTATCAATCTTTTGCGTCAGACAAACTCAAGAAACTAAGAGGGCAGAAAAATGATACTAGCTCTGTTTCACAAAAAGAGTTGCATTTTAAATTCAAGTCAATTTGTGACATTTACAAATTCAAAATTGGTCCTAATTCATTAAAAACCAGTCACATACAATCGCGAATACTATGAACGTTCTAAATATTACAAAATTTGTAGTTTTCATGAATGCACGTCATTGTTAAATTTTAGAATTTTGTGAATTGACTTCAAAAAGTCAAAAGGGGACTTTTATTTTGGAATTGGAAGGGAGGAGTATAGCACAGAAAAGCTTACGAAGGAATCCTCAATAATCTCTCCAATTGCCACCCCAGTTATCTAAGTTCATAAGCTATAATAATAGGAATAGTGGGTAAATTGCATATACATCAACCACTCTGATATTCAAGTGTAAAGGGTAATTAATTCTTCAGATATAAACCTTTAGAAAGAAAGACTGAAAAGGATGTGACATAGAAAACCACATATCTAATTAATTTAAACGCCAAACTTGAGACTGCAGAATGAAGCAGAAAAAATAAATTATGGAAGTAGAGGTGAGGTGTTTAAGAAGTATAATATCTCAATTATAAAGGGAGGGCAAAGCCGAACAAGGAAAATTGATACAAAGATTGAACCAAAATATAGTTTTACCTGGGAGGAAATCGAGAAAGTTGTTTGAGCTAATAAATTATCTTATCATCTGGTGAACGTGGGATCGGTAGCAGAAGAAGATAAGTCGGAAGATTCAGATGAAGGAAAAAGCTTTTCTGGTCTGGTGGGATGTTTGTTTGATTTGGCTGGCACTGCCAGGCCAGGCAGTTATTTTATACTTCTAGTATAGTAGTATAATTTTGTTCACCACAAGAAACTCAGACTCTAAGGGGAGTGGGGATGATTTTGGCCGCTTTCGGTGTTGGGACTGTCTTTTCCGTGGTTGGAATATTCTATTCTATTCACTAGTTAGTTAGTCTAAATTACTACTAAATCAATTGGCGTCTGTTTGGACACAGAAATAGCAAACACCCACTATGTCCAAAGTTTTCCTAAAAAGGTAGTGCTCCAAACAAACAGTAGAATAGCATAACATTAATGACTACTATTGATCCGTAAGATTAAAACAAGTTATACTTCTTCCGTCCCATGATAAAAGTCTTTATTACTATTTTGAATAGTCTCATGTTAAATATTTATTTTTTTTAATAACCAAACTTTAATACATATTTTTCTATTATACCCGTAGCATTAAATATCTCATACTTTTCTTATTCTAATTCTCTCTCCATATTTAATGACATTATTATAAGTAATTTTATCATTTTATTCATCTTCTTAATATGCGTGAAAAATCTACCAAGACTTTTATCCTAGTACGAAGGGTGTAATAATTTAATGGCTTAAACATATATATCTTCCTTCAAACATCTCTAGCTCCCTCTTTCACTCATCTTTGTTTAATCTTATCTTTAACAAAATATTGCCAACAAAAGAAATACTACATACATACATGGGCATAGTGCTAGATAGATTGGACTTTGATTCTTTAATTTTGAATTTAAATTCAATTGTCAATTAAATAATTAGACATCCTATAACTAATTAAAAATATATATATATATATATATATATATATATATATATATATAATTGATATTTTAATTAACTAAATTTGATAGTTCCACGAGCTCTTTCTTAATTAAATGAATAGTAATTGAGATCCACTTTGTGAAATTATCAAAATTTACTTACTTGTAAAATTAAATACGAATTATTTATATTTTATAAAATTATCAAATTTATTTGTGAAAATATCAAATATATATAGAGAGAGAGAGGGGGGAGGGAGAGAGTATCAGCCTAGCTTATATAATTGGCTCTTTACATGAGTTAAATTCATGTCTAGTACTATTTCCTTCTCATTTTGATATATTGTTGGTTGCTCAGCTTAATAATTATGAGACTGATCTCCGGCCCACCCAGATGATAGTCATGATACTACAATTCCTCCACTCCTGATCTTAATTTAGTTAGTTAGTTAGTTAGTTAGTTTGTCCCAATGGTTGAATTAAATGACAGTGAGTGAGAGTTAATTGCCGGACGGAAGGTCGGACCATTAATCTGAGGGAGGAGCTACAGGAGGTGTTGAGTTGAATCAGTTGCGAGGCTTAAAAATTTGGACCATCGATCTCTCATCTCATGCATGCATTTATATGTACTCCATCTCAAGCTCTGACGACATATATACGAGTGTATGTATGGAATTACTGTATGTATTAATGAAGGACGTAAAGGATTTGGTAAAAAGATATTTTTACATTATATTGCAGTATGTTTATATATATAGAGATTACAATGAGAATAAGCAACAGAATATCTTAACTTTAAAGTAACAAATATCCCAAGTATGAGGGAAGTTACAACAGTGAGAGACAATGGCGGAACCAGAACGAATTTATAGGGAAGTCAAAATATATTAATAAAAAAAATTTATTTATTGACGGCGGAGCAAGGAAGCAGCAGCGGTCACCGGATTTTTAACTGACAGAGATGAGCCTATGCTCAAACTATCTAGTATTGTTGATGATGATGATGATGCCAATAGAAAATATTGTGATCACAATTTAAGTACCAATTGTGCATACATCAATATAATGTCTAAACAGAATGTCCAGAAAGCAATATATTTCACAGGTAAAGCCAGATATAGATAGTAATCACCAACAATAATAGTTCAGTGCCTTAAATACCGCAACTAGTTTAAATTGTCCGACTTTCTTCTTATAGGTCACAAAACAACCACTTTCAACATTGTAAAGTACAAAAAAACAAAGAACAATTTCAAATATACAAATATGCAAATAATAACTGATGTATAACAAAGTAACACAAAGGACTGAAAGAAAGAAACTATCACAATAACTTGCATTAATAAACAAGGTATACTCAACGAACCATTTAAATTTTAAAACAAACTTACCTGAAAATCAGATAATTGCTCTTTAGTCAATGTTGTAGTTAAGGTAGAAACAACCACAACATTGTTGAGCTCCTACAACTTTTGAAGCGAAGCAAGTGCTCTCGTTTCTACCAACATCATTCTCGTAAAAATGAAATTGCTTGACAAATCCCACAACTCCACATTCCCTTCACATGCGATGTCACGGACTTGACACCACCTAAGTAGTATGAGATTCTTTGATGCAAGTGATGTGACGCCCCCAAAATAGGTATACATCACCCATTTTGAGTCGTCGATAACATGGATGTAAACAACTACAACTTTATTAATACATATGTAAAAAGCGTGAGTTTAAATACAAATATTGCCATTTAGACAATATTCACACCCAAATAAGTCCTCATTACAATTATTGGTATATTATTTTACAAAAATGGTGAGGACTACTAAAACGACTTCTAGAACCATCATTCCACACCCCAAGTACTCGCTATATTCTCGCCTCCTGAGAAAAAAAATGGAACAAAAAGGAAAAGGGTGAGCTCAACTAACCCAGTAAAGAATATTATGACTAAGATAATATAGAACAAATTATCGTTAGTCTGACAAAAAAAAAAATCGATAAAATACAATAAATAACAAGTTTCGGATCAATATTCATAGTGAAATAATAATTCATAGAAGAGTTACGTAGAGAATGAAATCTACTATAATCTATGAATTTAAAAGTCCATCATCAATATTTTATCCCTGTAACATCAATCAATATTCATCTTGAATTAAATATTCATCTTTGCACTACATGCCAAAGATATTCATCAGTCGGTCATGTTCATCTCAACACCTGTACATCTTTGCACTACAGGCCAAAGATATTCATCAAAAATTTATTCATCTTTGCACTACAGGCCAAAGATATTCAGTAATACTATCATTTAGAACCGAGGATGATGAAAAATATTTTAAAGAAAACGAATCCAGTGAAACAAAAGAGCAAACATTAAGGATTCGTACTTTAAACAGTTCAAGTTCAAAAATATTCAATAATAATCATAATGAAGTAAAATTTAAGAATGATCAAAACATGGATACTATCAAAGCTAGTATCCATAATAGATATTTTGAACAATCATATGATCTTTTCCAAGATGGTATTGAATAGTGTGGTTATAATCTTTTAACAGCTCGAGCCAACGTTGTTGTCGCAAGTTGAGTTCCTTTTGGGTGAAGAAATATTTGAGGCTTTTATGGTCTGAATATATCTCCACTTTCTCTCCATATAGATAGTGCCTCCAGATCTTTAGCGCGAAAATGACTGCTACCAACTCTAGATCATGAGTAGGATAATTCTTCTCATATTCTTTAAGTTGTCGCGAGACATAGGCTATGACTTTCCCACGTTGCATGAGAACACATCTTAACCCTTTGCACGAAGCATCGTTGTAGATAACAAATCCATCCGAACCGGATGGTATTGTCGTAGCAGTGCTTAGAAATGAGTCTCTCTTAAGCTCTTGGAAACTCTACTCGCATTCCTTGCTTCCATATTGAATTTTGTATCTTTCAAAAGTCAATTTGAGTTAACAGAGTAGCGATTCGAGAAAATCCTTCCACGAATCTCCGATAATAACCAATTTAAGCCCAAAATTTACGTCTTGATTAACATCGATTTTGGTTGTTCAACTTTGTATTGCCTCAATCTTGGCGGGTCAACAGATACTCCATGTTTTGATACCACGTGCCCAAGGAATACAACTTCCTCAAGCCAGAATTCACATTTTTTTAACTTGGTATATAGCTTGTTTTCACGAAGCCTTTGGAGTACCAGCTTCAAATGGTGCTCATGATCTTCACGGCTTTTGGAATATATGAGAATGTCATCAATAAAGACAACAACGAACTGATCCAAATAGTCCTTGAATACTCAGTTCATCATATCCATGAAAGTCGCAGGAGCATTAGTCAATCCAAAAGACATAACTAAGAATTCATAATGCCCGCATCGAAGTTCTAAAAGCGGTCTTTAGAATATCCTCGATTCTAATCTTGGATGATATCCGAAGCTAAGATCGATCTTTGAAAAGAATTGTGCTCATCAGAATCGGTCAAACAGGTCATCAATACGAGGTAGCGGATACCTATTCTTGATGGTGACATGGTTCAATTCCCGATAGTCAATACAAAGTTGCATACCCGTCTTTCTTCTTTACAAATAAAACAGGAGCAACCCAAGGAGATGTACTAGAATGAATGAACCTGAGGTCCAAAAACTCCTGTAGTTGGACCTTTTAACTCCTGAAGTTCAATAGGAGCCATTCGATATGGGGTTTTAGAAATGGGCTTTGTACCAGGTTCAAGATCAATAAAGAATTCAACTTCACGTTACGGGGTAGGTAAGGAAGTTCTTGAGAACCACGTCAGAAATTTATTAACAACAGGAATATTATTCAAATCGGCGTGTCTTTATTCAAATCCATAACATGGGCTAAGAAAGCTTGACATCCGTTTTTCAATAAACGAATAGTTTTATGACTAGATATGACAGTGATTGATTTTAATGGTTTAGTTACTTGAATTCGTACAACAGGTTGGTTAGGAATATGAAAACTAACAACCTTACGAAAATAATCAATTTTGGCATGATGAGTAGTTAAACAATAAATCCCTAAAATCACATCAAAAGCAAGTATCTTTAAAGAGATAAGGTCAACAGGTAATGTGATGGTGCCAACTTGGATCAAACAAAATTTATAAACAGTAGATGTGATGAAAGTTTCTCCTAACGGAGTCTCCACAGATAAATCAAAGTCTAATTTCTCCGAAGTTAAGTTTAAACGTTGAGCACAAGTAGGAGAGATAAATGAATGGGTAGCACCGGTATCAAGTAAGGTATAAACTTCGCAAGAATTTATGATTAGCTTACCCGTGATCACCTCGTTTGGGTTCCTCGCATTTTGACCCGATCCACGACAAACACTCTTCCGAGGAAGATTGACTTTGACTTTTACGGGATGACCTTTTGAGACACCATCCCCATTGGACTTGGTTTCATTACTGCATAATCTCGAAAGCGATATGTCCTTCATTTCCACAATTATAACATACCTTGAACTATTGTGGGCAATTTGGGCTGATATGTCCCTCTTTTCCACATTTATAGTATACGACCGGTGGTCGTTCTCCTCCCTTAGAACCAGTTGCTGCTGGTGTTGATGTCTTCACATGGTTATTGTTGAATGTCCTCTTTTTAAAATCTCCTCCCGACTCGCTTCTTCTATTCTCATGGCCATGATTACCACCAGAGTGGTTATCGCCTTTGTCCTTAATCTTCTTTCTCCGCTGGTTATCGTTGTTCTGATGACTGTTGTCGCCAGTATGATCCTGGTTATTGTCCCTCAGTTGAACGTACTCGTTATCTCACTCTAACAATTGAGCCCTGTTGACAACATCTGAATAGAGAGAAAATTTATGAGAAATGAGATACTGACGTATGCCGGGTTTCAAACCTCTCAAAAACATCCGCGTCATACGTTTATCATTCTCCACCAAATGAGGTGCAAACCTGGATAACTCTGCAAACTTTGCCTCATACTGGGACACCGTCATGTTATTTTGTTCCAGTCTAATGAACTCCACTTCCTTCATATAACGAATACTTTCAGAAAAGTACTTGTCATTGAACAGTTTCTGAAATGTCTCCCAAGACATGCTGAGTGCGGATGGATGGGTACGCTTCACATATTCCCACCAGTAATCTACCTCATTACGGAACATTAGGGGTGTAAACGAGTCGAATCTCAGAGAACACCTTCATGCTCAGATTCGGCTCGACTCGAAAAAATTGAGCTCGAATTCGACTCAGATTCGATAAGGGATTTATATTTTTGCGTCAGATTTGACTCGGATCATTACTCGGACCTACTCGACTCGTAAGTACTCGAATCGTTTACAAAGCGAGTTACTCATGAGCCTTCAAATCGAGTTTCGAATATGAACCATTTCACTTAAAATTGAACCACTACATACTAAATTGATTACTTAACTAATATTTATATATAAAACTTTTTCATTTTTATTTATGTATTGAAATTATAAAGAATGTAATAAAAATTGACATTCAATTCATTGGTTTATTCATGTACAAGTTTACACAATTTCATACTACACTTTATAAATTATAAAGATTGATACAAATATCACATATTTAGCTTATTAGCATGGATCAGACCAATATTCGAATATGATCCATCGAGCATGTATCGAGTATGGTTCGAGAAAAAATGAAATACTCGAACCCTAATCTGAGCGAACACTGGTATGCTCGAATTTGACTCGTGTATCATTAAACAGAAAACGAGTATGGATCAGATTCGACTCGGATCAACTTCGAATTTGAGCTTTGGATCATATTTTTGAGCCGATCTCGAGTCGAGTACCGAACTACTTGGCTCGATTTACACCCCTACGGAACATAAAGGTGGAAAATAGAACCTTTTGTTCCTCCGTACATTCCAAGACATCGAATATCTTGGTGATTTGTTTGACCCACGTTTCTGCCTTAATCGGATCCGACTTTCCCCAGAATTCTGGTGGTCCTACTCTTTGAACTGCTTGGTTGTGACATACCGTGTGTTGTTATCATTTCCACCTGTATTTTGTGCACGAGTCTCCTTCGTCTAATTTTGCATGAACTGCAAAAAACTTCTAAACATCCCGTCGTTCATCATCTTTCGATGGTGGTGTTGTTCATGGGAGGAACATTGCTTGACTGTTGCCGACGTTCTCCTCGTTGATGAGCAAAGGTGTCTCCACGGTCTCATTTATTCCACTGTTAACATTCTCAGTCGACATTCTCAAATACTGTCATAAAACAAGGGTTAATTAAGGAAATCAACATATCACATAATATCCCTATATACTGACCAACTAATAAATAAGCTTAGGTAGGACACTTTAGTGAAGGATTTACTCGTCTCTCCCTCCTAGTTCTATTTCCCGATCTCGCTTGGAGATCATATCCCTAAGCTCGATATTAATTGTGGCGCCCCAAAATAGGTATACATCACCCATTTTGAGTCGTCAATAACATGGTACAGAAACAACTACAACTTTATTAACACAACATAAAAACTGTGAGTTTAAATACAAATATTGCCATTTAGACAATATTCACACCCAAATAAGTCCTCATTATAATTATTGGTACATTATTTTACAAAATGGTGAGGACTACTAAAGCGACTTCAGAACCATCATTACACACCCCACTAGTAGTACTCATTACATTCTCGCCTCTTGAAAAAAAATGGAACAAAAAGGAAAAGGGTGAGCTCAACTAGCCCAGTAAAGAATATTATGACTAAGATAATATAGAACAAATTATCATTAGTCTTCAACAGGGAAAAATCTGATAAAATACAATAGAAAATAAGTTTCAGATCAATATTCGCAGCGGAAATAATAATTCATAGAAGAGTTACGTAGAGAATGAAATCTACTATAATCTATGAATTTAAAAGTCCATCATCAATATTTTATCCCTGTAACATCAATCAATATTCATCTTGAATTAAATATTCATCTTTCTTACTACATACGCCAAAGATATTCATCGATCGGTCGTGTTCATCTCAAACACTGTACATCTTTGCACTACTGTGCCAAAAAGATATTCATCAAAAATTTATTCATCTTTTGCACTACTGCCAAAGATATTCAGTAATACTATCATTTAGAACCGAGGATGATGAAAAATATTTTAAAGAAAACGAATCCAGTGAAACAAAAGAGCAAACATTAAGGATTCGTACTTTAAACAGTTCAAGTTCAAAAATATTCAATAATAATCATAATAAAGTAAAATTTAAGAATGATCAAAACATGGATACTATCAAAGCTAGTATCCATAATAGATATTTTGGACAAAAATAAAAATTTAATTTTTACGTGAATAATGTAGATTCGTGAATAATTGTCGTATCGTGAATAGTAATCTCAGACACTAAAAGACAAGAATTTCACAAGAAAAATCTTACCAATAGTCCAAAGATAATGATATTAGAAGAAATAGTATCATTTTTAAAAAAATAACATCCCTTACCTTGAAAAGGCGTACTTTAAATTTGGAATCTGGGATATAGTACTAAAGGAACTTGACTTAGTATAGAAACACTCAAAGTATCAAAATACTCACAAGAATCGCTCGATAATATAGAGAGAGAAAGGGAGAGAAAACTTCAGTTTCTTGTGTGATTTTCAATTCTAACCTAAGCACCCTATTTATAGGAAAATGCTTAGAACGCCAAAGCAGAAAATTTAATAAAATATTAATATATATTATAATTTCCTACTTACACTTTCATAGATTCAAATCATCAGCCAAACAAGTGGTCCCCCCTCACCAAAATCAATAAAAACGTTTTTCTTAATAAAAACTCCCAAAAATCAATTATTCTGAAACTTCAGAACTTCAATAATTCATAATAAATGGTTCTTTTGTCAGAAAAATTCGAACCTTATTTCTTTTTTATAGGAAATTTCATTCTCTACAACTTCATGAGAAGAAAGTTTTCAAATTCAAGCAATGGCCAAAGAAATCCTGACAGACGATTTTTCACAATTTATAATCAAATTTCAGTCAAGAAATGGGCCCACAAACATGTTTAACATGTTTTAAACAACTTTAGCAACAAAAATACTCTTCCTCCTCATATATTCATATATCCCACATTCATTGTAAAAATATCACTATTATTATATTATTAAAATATAATAATATATTTAAATGAATTGTTTATCGAAAAAGATAAAATAACAATTTTTCAACAATTGTCACATTAAAAATTTTCTCCATCTATATCCACATAAAATGAATATTTTCCTTATCATATAAATTGTAAGATCCCAAATAATTAATAAATGAAATTTAATTTCCTCTAATTATTATTTTGAAATAGTAAGGGTTGATGTGATTAATGTGGATAATTCACGGGTAAAATACGTAAATATTTCAAAATAAGCAAGTGGTTATAAAATATTCATTGTTGTCGGGAATATTCGTTTGGTCGTGGAATATTAAATCTTTGTCGGGGAATATTAAATGCGGCCAATAGCCTTGACCATGTATGGGCCCCATAATGTAAAGCGATTGGAGGAAGAAAATGACAAATATAAGTTGTTTAAAAAAATAACGGCGTAGTTGTTATTCGTTACCTTTGTTGGAATACCGGTGGTTAAAACACACGATGTCTGGCGTTGTTGAGCGGTGGCACGGTATTGCACCAATTATTGACTCTTTACGTAAAAGGCACTACTCGATAATGGTGGTGATAATTATTATTCGGTGTTTTATTTTATTGATTCAATAATTCTTTGCGTTGATATTTTATATTCTTTGTTGTTTTAATAATTGTCATTACACAAGTATTTTTCATTGTCGAAACAATAATTCATATTATCTGAATAATATTATTAGATAACATTATTGGCAATGTCTAGAAAAGTTACATCTAAGGAGAGGTTTGGTCACCTAATCATTGCAGGCCAAGTAAGGAGAAATTCTTATTGGAAAGCCCCCTCTTCTCAGGAACCGCTCGGTTGTCAATATTGTGATTTCGTAATATTATTTGTGAATAATTAATTATTGATTCATATGATGAGGAAAATATTGATTTTATGTGGATATAGATGGAGAAAATTTTTAATGTGACAATTGTTGAAAATTGAAATTTTATCTTTTTTCGATAAAATAATTCATTTATATATATAATATTATATTTTAATAATATAATAATGGTGATATTTATACAACGAATGTGGGATATATGAGTATCACGAGGAGGAAGAGTATTTTGTTGCAATAAATGTTTAAAACATGTTAAACATGTCTCATGGACCCATTTATCGGTGAAATTTGATTATAACTTTGAAAAATCGCTCGTTTATGGATTTCGGTCATTTTCTGTTTGGAATTTAGAGAAACTTTCTTCTGTAAAGTTGTAGAGAATTGAATTTCCTATAAAAACTCGCGAGATTCGAATTTTCTGATAAAAGGGCTATTTATTATGAATTATTGAAGTTCCGAAGCTCCGAAATAATTGATTTCTGGCAATGTTCCTCCTATGAACAACACCACTGAGCAGATGATGAACGAGGGGATATTTAGAAGCTTTTTACAGTTCATGCAAAATCAGACGAGGGAGACTCGTGTTCAAAACATAGAGAGAAATGATAGTAATTCACGGGTCATCACAAACAAATTTGCTCAAAGAGTTGGGACCACAGAATTTAAGGAAAGCGAGATCCGATCATGGCGTAAACATGGGTCAAGCAAATTACCAAGATATTCGATGTCTTGGGATGCACAGAGAACGAAGGTTCCATTCGCCACCTTTATGTTAGTGGCGAAGTGACTCTTGGTGATGGGAATCTGTGAAGCGTACCATCCGTATTGTTCGGCGTATCTCTTGGGAGCGTTTCAGAAACTATTTAATGACAAATACTTTCCCGAAAGTGTTCGTATATGAAGGAAGTGGAGTTTATTAGATCGAGCGCGAATAACATGGCGGTGTCTCAAGACGAGGCGAAATTTGCAGAGTTATCCGTGTTCAGACCTCATTTGGTGGAGAATGAGGAACGTATGACGCGGATGTTTCGAGAGGTTTGAAACCCTAGATACGTCAAGATCTCATCTCTCATAAATTTTCTCTATTCAGGATGTTGTTATGAGGCTCAATTGTTAGAAAGCGAGATAATGAGTGACGGCCAACCGAGGTACCACAATCGAGGATCATCTAGGAGATAGCGATCAACAAAACAACAATAATCGGTGGAGAAAGAAAAAGGCGGACAAAATGGTAACCACTACGGTGGTAATCATGGCCATGAAAATAGAAGAAGCGAGTCGAGGAGGAGATTTTAAAAGAGGAGATTCAACAACGACCGTATGAAAGGCAGCAGTGCAAAGAAGAATCGGTTCCAAGGGAGGAGAAGCGACCACCGTCGTATATGCTATAAATGCGAAAAGAGGACATATCGATCTAAAGCGCCCACGAGTTCGGTATGCTATAATTGTGGAAAGGAAGGACATATCGCTCGAGATTGCACGGTAGCGAAACCTAGTTCAATGAGGGGACGGTGACTCAAAAGTATCCCGAGAAAAGTCAAAGTCAGCAGTTCTGGAAGAAGCGTTTGTTGTGGTGGTCAAAATGCGAGAACCCAAACGAGGTGATCACGGGTAAGCTATTTATAAATTCTTGTGAAGTTTATACTTTACTAGATCGGGTCTTTACCCATTCATTTTATCTCTCCGCTTGTGCTCAACGTTTAAACTTGACTCAGGAGAAATTAGACTTTGACTATCTGTGGAAACTCCGTTAGAGAAACTTTCATCACATCCCTTTGTTTATAAATCTTGTCTAATCCATGTTGGCACCCTTATCTTTACCTGTTGAATTTTATCTCTTTAAAGATACTTGCTTTTGATGTGATTTTAGGGATTGATTGGTTAACTACTCATCATGCCAAAATTGATTGTTTTCGTAAGGTTGTTAGCTTTCATATTCCTAAACAACCTTTGTTGTTCAATTCAAGCAACTAAACCATTAAAATCAATCACCATCATATCTAATCATAAAGCTATTCGTTTATTAAAAAGCGGATGTCAAGCTTTTCTTAGCCCATGTTATGGATTTGAATAAAGACATGTCAAAATTGAATAATATTCTGTTGTTATTAACTTTCGACGTATTTCTGAAGAACTTCCCGGTCTACCCCGAGCGTGAAGTTGAATTCTTTATTGACCTTGAACACGAGTACAAAGCCCATTTCTAAAACCCCATATCGAATGGCTCCTATTGAACTTCAGGGAGTTAAAGGTACAACTACTGAGGAGTTGTTGGACATTGGTTTCATTCTGCCCCTAGTACATCTCCTTGGGGTGCTCCTCTGTTTTATTTGTAAAGAAGAAAAGCGGGAGTATGCGACTTTGTATTGACTATCTGGAATTGAACCATGTCACTATCAAGAATAGGTATCCTCTACCTCGTATTGATGACTTGTTTGACCGATTGCAAGGAGCACAATTCTTTTCAAAATCGATCTTCGATTCGGATATCATCACCAAGAAGATTAGGCGAGGATATTCCAAAGACCGCCTTTAGAACTCGATGCGGGCATTATGAATTCTTAGTTATGTCTTTCGGATTGACTAATGCTCCTGCGGCTTTCATGGATATGATGAACCGAGTATTCAAAGAGTATTTGGATCGATTCGTTGTTGTCTTTATTGATGACATCCTCATATATTCCAAAAGCCGTGAAGATCATGAGCACCATTTGAAATTTGGTACTCCAAAGGCTTCGTGAAAACAAGCTTTATGCCAAGTTAAAGAAATGCGAGTTCGGCTTGAGGAAGTAGCATTTCTTGGGCATGTGGTGTCAAAACATGGAGTATCTCATTGACCGGTGAAGATTGAAGCAATACAAAGTTAGGGAGCAACAAGTTCGGTGGATCAAGACGTAGCTTTTTGGGCTTAATTTGGTTATTATCGGAGATTCGTGGAAGGGTTTTCTCGAATCGCTACTCCGCTAACTCATCTAACTCGGAAGGATACAAAATTCGTTTGGAGCGAAGAGTGCGAGAAGAGTTTCCAAGAGCTTAAAAGGAGACTTATTTTAAGACTTGTTCTAACAATACCATCTGGTTCGGATGGATTTGTTATCTGCCGATGCTTGAGGCAAAGGGTTAGGATGTGTTCTCATGCAACGTGGGAAAGTCATAGCCTATAACTCGCGACAACTTAAAGAATATGAGAGGAATTATCCTACTCATGATCTAGAGTTAGCGTGATCGTTTGCTGCTTAAAGATCCTGGAGGCACTATCTATATGGAGAAAGTGGAGATATATTCGGACCATAAAAGTCTTAAATATTTCTTCACTCAAAAGAACTTAACACGCTGCGGCAATGACGTTGGCTCGAGCTATTGAAAGACTACGACCACACTATTCAATACCATCCTGGAAAAGCGAACGTGGTAGTGACGCGTTGAGTAGAAGATCATATGCGAGAACGAGTGCGATGATGTCAAATATACGCGTAGAGCCAACTTTAATAGAAAAAGTTAAGGTTGCTTTCAAGCCACCGAATTCTTGAAATGATGCATATGAAGAAGAAAGTACAAGAAGGAGCTATTCCTAAGCGAGAATTGATGAAGAAGGAATACTTGAGTCCACTCTAGACTTTGTGTTCCTAACGATTACGATTTGAAGTACAAGATTATGATGGAGGCACACAATACACCATTTGCAATCCATCCAGGAAGTACTAAAATGTATCGTGATCTTGACATACATTTTGGTGGAACAATATGAGAGAGAGATTGCAAAGTTTATCTCAACATGTTTAACTTGTCAACGTGTAAAGCAGAGCATCAAGTGCCTAAGGGACCATTGCAACCACTTGAGATTCCGAAATGGAAGTGGGAACACATTACCATGGATTTCGTTCACGGGACTTCCACGGTTTCTCAAGGCATAAATGCTATTTGGGTTATTGTTGATAGATTAACCAAGTCCGCTTTCATTTCTTGCCAATACGGAAGACTTATTCCTTGAACGTCTTGCTCAAATATACGTAAATGAGATTGTGAGATTGCATGGCATGCCAAGATCCATAGTTTTGGATCGTGACCCAAGATTCACTTCAAGATTTTGGGTTAGCTTGCAAAAAGCTATGGGTACGGATTTAAGATTGATTCGGCATACCATCCTCAAACGGACGGACAATCGAGAGGACTATTCAAACTCTTGAAGATTTATTAAGACTCGTGTCCTAGACTTCAAGGCGGTTAGGATAAGTATTTACCATTGGTGGAATTCTCCTACAACAACAGCTTATCGTGCAAGTATAGGTGTGGCCCCATTCAAGCATTATATGGACGAAAGTGTCGCTCTCCAATATGTTGGGATGAGGTGGGTGAAGCAACATTGTTGGGACCCGAGAGTTAAGACGTATGACTATCGAAAAGATCCAAATGATTCGACAACGATACAAAGCGGCACAAGATCGACAAAAGAGTTATGCGGATCTTCATCGAAAGGATGTGGAATTTAGTATAGGGGATCATGTATTGTTGCGTGTTGCCCCATGGAAGGGAGTTACAAGATTAGGGAAGAGAGAAAGCTCAATCCACGATTTATTGGTCCATTTCAAATTCTTGACCAAAGTAGGAAGTGTAGCCTATAGACTCGCGTTACCTCCAAGTATGTCTCGTGTTCATAATGTGTTTCACATATCTGTACTTCGTAAATATGTGAAAGACCCGAATCACGTTATTGAGTTAGAACCGGACGAGATAGTCAAGACTTAACGATGAGGAAGTACTGTCAAGATCTTGGATAGGAAGGAGCATGTCCTACGTGACGAAGGTCATACCACAAGTTAAAGTCTTGTGGAGAAACCATGCTATAGAGGAAATGACACAGGGAGTTGGAAGCGAAATGAAAGCGAGGTATCCTCATCTTTTCAAACACCAGTATCGCACGCCAATTTCGAGGACGAAATTTCATAAGGAGGGAGGTTGTAAGATCCCAAATAATTAATAAATGAAATTTAATTTCCTCTAATTATTATTTTGAAATAGTAAGGGTTGATGTGATTAATGTGGATAATTCACTTTTAAAAACATAAATATTTCAAAATAAGTTAAAGTGGTTATAAAATATTCATTGTTGTTGGGGAATATTCTTTGGTCGTGGAATATTAAATCTTTGTCGGGAATATTAAATGCAACTGGCCAAGTAGCGACCATGTGTGTGGGCCCCATAACTAAAAAGCGATTGGAGGAAGAAAATGACAAATATAAGTTGTTTAAAAATAATCTACAGAAGTAGTTATTTGCAGATTTAATTGTTGGAATACCCGTTGGTTAAAAACACGATGTCTGGCGTTGTTGAATCCAGAAGACACAGTATTGCACCAATTATTGACTTTACGTGAAGGCACTACTCAATAATGGTTACGATAATTCTTTATTCGGTGTTTTATTTTATTGATTCAATAATTCTCTGCGTTGATATTTTATATTGTTTGTTGTTTTAATAATTGTCATTACACGTATTTTTCATTGTCGAAACAATAATTCATATTATCCTGAATAATATTATTAGATAACATTATTGGAAATGTCTAGAAAGTTACATCTAAGGAGAGGTTTGGTCACCTAATTGCGCTACCAAGGTAAGAGAAATTCTTATTGGAAAGCCCCTCTTTCTCGGGGAACTACCGGTTGTCGATATTGTGATTACGTAATATTATTTGTGAATAATTAATTATTGATTCATATGATGAGAAAAATATTGATTTTATGTGGATATAGATGGAGAAAATTTTTAATGTGACAATTGTTGAAAATTGAAATTTTATCTTTTTCTGATAAAATAATTCATTTATATATATATAATATTATATTTTAATAATATAATAATGGTGATATTTTTACAACGAATGTGGGATATATGAGTATACGAGGAGGAAGAGTATTTTTGTTGCAATAAATGTTTAAAACATGTTAAACATGTCGGTGGACCCCATTTATTGACTGAAATTTGATTATAGCCTGAAAAATCGCTCGTTTATGGATTTCGGTCATTTTCTGTTTGGAATTTGGAGAAACTTTCTTCTGTAAAGTTGTAGAGAATTGAATTTCCTATAAAAACTCGCGAGATTCGAATTTTCTGATAAAAGGGCTATTTATTATGAATTATTGAAGTTCCGAAGCTCCGAAATAATTGATTTTTGGAAGTTTAAAATATTTAAAATAAGAAAAACGTTTTTTTGGGTCTAACATGTGATTTGAATGGGTTGAATTCTAGATTTTCAGATTCAAGAATGGCGTAGAGAATTTTGATATATATATATATATTATTATATTAAATTTTCTGCTTTGGTGTTCTAAGCAATTTCCTATAAATAGGTGCTTGGAGGTTAGAATTGAAAATCACACCGTAAGCTGAAGTTTTTCTCTCTATATTATCGGCGTATTCTTGTGAGTATTTTGAGTATACTTTGAGTATTGCTATACGGTGAAAGTTCAAGATATAGCTTTATATCCGGTATTCCAGCTAAGCATCGATCTTGCGAGGTAAAGGATATTATTTTTTCAGTAATGATATTATTTCTTCAATATCATTATCTTTGAAATATTGATCTGAAGTTTTTATCAAATTTGGAGCGTTTGGTGTCTGAGATTACTTATTCACGTATCTGGCATTATTCACGTATACGGTACTTATTCACGAATCTAAGACTATTCATCGAAAAATAAAAATAAAATTTCTTTTCGTCAAAATATCTATTACGGATACTAGCTTTGATTGTATCCATGTTTTGATCATTCTTGAATTTTACACCACTATGATTATTTTGAGGTATTTTTTGGGCGTGGATAAAACAAAGTACGAATCCTTAATCCTTAATCCTTGTCATTTTGTTTCACTTTGGATTCGTTTCTTTAAAAAAAAATATTTTCATCATCCTCGGTCTTAAATGATGATATTATTGAATATCTTTGGCTGTAGTGCAAAGATGAATGATTTATGATGAATATCTTTGGCCCGTAGTGCAAAGATGAATGATTTCGATAAATATCTTTGGCCCGTAGTGCAAAAGATGAACAAGTGTTTAGATGAACATGACCAATTTGGTGAATGTCCTTGGCACAGTAGTGTGCAAGGATGAATATTTGATCTCGGATATATATTGATTGATGTTACTGAGGGGATAAAAATAGGCGATGGACTTTAAAATTCATACATAGAAGATAGTAGTTTGCATTCTCTACTTAACTCTTCTAATGAATTATTATTTCATGCGAATATTGATTTAAAACTTGTTGTCTATTGTATTCTATTATATTTTTCCTGTTGAAGACTAACGATAATTTTGTTGTATATTATCTTAGTCATAATATTCTTTCTCGGGCTAATCGAGCTCACCCTTTTCCTTTTTGTTCCATTTTTCTTTCTCGTGGAGGGCGAGAATATAGCGAGTATGCAGTCTGGGGTATGGAATGAAAGTTCTAGGGAGAGTTGTTTAGTAGTCCTCACCATTGTTGTAAAATAATGTACCAATAATTATGATGAGGATTTATTTGTATGTGGATATTTCTGCAGATGGCAATATCTCGTATTTAAACTCACAGTTTTACTATTGTAATAATAAAGTTGTAGTTGTTTTACATCTGCAGTGTATTGACAACTCGAGAATGGGGATGTAGACCTATTTTGGGGTGTCACATAAATCAATAATTAATTATTCACAAATAATATTACGTAATCACAATCTCGACTACCAGTGCGGTTCTAGGAAGAAAGAAGGGTTTTCAATAAGGATTTCTCCTTCTTGGGCAAGTAGCAATTAGGTTACCAAATAACTCCTTAGACAGAACTTTCTAGACATTGCCAATAATGTTATCTAGTAATATTATTCAAATTTATGAATTATTGATCTGATAATGAAAATACTGTGTAGTGATAATTATTGAAACAACAATAATATAAAATATCAACGTAACAATTATTGAATCAATAAAATAAAATATTGAGCAAGAATCATCGTAATAATTATTGAGTAATGCCTTCCTACGTAAGAATCAATAATTTGTGCAATACCGCAGCTATTGTATTTTAACCAGGGTATTCCAAAAGATATTCTTGCAGTAATAACTACGCCATTATTTATAAACAACTTATACTTGTCGTTTTCTTCATCCAATCGCTTTTTTAGTTATGGGGCCCATACAAATTTGCTTGGCAGTCGCATACGAATATTCCAAAGCGGTAAGAATATTCCACGACCAAACGAATATTCTCCGATAAAAATGAATATTTTATAACCACTTGCATATTTGAAATATTTGCGCATTTTACCCATAAATAACCACATTAATCAAATCAACCCTTACTATTTCAAAATAATAAATAGAGAAATTTAATTTTATTTATAATAAGTTGGGGTCTTACAACCTCCCCTCCTTATGAAATTTCGTCCTCGAAATTGACGTACGTACCTTGTGTTTTAAAAAGGTGAGGATACCTCGCTTTCATTTCCGTTTCCAACTCCCAGGTCATTTCCTCAATAGCATGGTTTCTCCACAAAATTTAACTTGTGGTATGACCTTTGTACGTAATGCTCCTTCCTATCCAAGATCTTGACAGGTACCTCCTCGTACGTTAAGTCTTCGGCTATCTCATCCGGTTCTAACTCAATAACGTGGTTCGGGTCTTTCACATACTTACGAAGCACAGATATATGAAAAACATTATGAACACGAGACATACTTGGAGGTAACACAAGTCTATAGGCTACATTTCCTACTCGGTCAAGAATCTGAAATGGACCAATAAATTGTGGATTGAGCTTTCCTCTCTTCCCGAATCTTGTAATTCCCTTCCATGGGGCAACACGCAACAATACATGATCCCTAATACTAAATTCCACGTCCATTCAATGAAGATCCACATAACTCTTTTGTCGATCCTGTGCCGTTTGTATACGTTATCGAATTATTTGGATCATTTCTGTAGTCATACGTACCAACTCTGGTCCCAACAATGTTGCTTCACCCACCTCATCCCAACATACTGGAGAGCGACACTTTCGTCCATACAATGCTTCGAATGGAGCCACACCTATACTTGCCTGATAACTATTGTTGTAGGAAAATTCCACTAATGGTAAATACTTATCCCAACTCCCTTTGAAGTCTAGGACACAGAGTCTTAATAAATCTTCAAGAGTTTGAATAGTCCCTCTCGATTGTCCGTCCGTTTGAGGATGGTATGCCGCCAATAAATCAAATCCGCGCCCATAGCTTTTTACAAGCTAACCCAAAATCGTGAAGTGAATCTTGGGTCACGATCCAAAACTATAGATACTGACATGCCATGCAATCTCACAATCTCATTTACATACATATGAGTAAGACGTTCAAGGGAGTAAGTCTCCCATATCGGCAAGAAATGAGCAGACTTGGTTAATCTATCAACAATAACCCAAATAGCATTTATGCCTTGAGAAACCGTGGGAAGACCCGTAACTAAATCCATGGTAATGTGTTCCCACTTCCATTTCGGAATCTCAAGTGGTTGCAATGGACCCTTAGGCGCTTGATGCTCCGCCTTTACACGTTGACAAGTTAAACACCTCGAGATAAACTTCACGACCTCTCTCTTCATATTATTCCACTAAAATGTATGTCGAAGATCACGATACATTTTGGTACTTCCAGGATGGATTGCAAATGGTGTATTGTGTGCCTCCATCATGATTTTGTTCTTTAAATCAGAATCGTTAGGAACACAAAGTCTGGAGTGGACTCAAGTATTCCTTCTTCATCGATTTCGCTTACGGAATAACACCTCTTGTACTTTCTTCTTTATCGCGCATCGCCTCCCGGGTTGCGTGGCTTGAGCAACATTAACTTCATCGATTAAAATTGGTTCTATGCGTATACTTGACATCATCGCACTCATTCCTGCATATGATCTTCTAGTCAACGCGTCAGCTACCACGTTTGCTTTTCCAGGATGGTATTGAATAGTGTGGTTATAATCTTTTAACAGCTCGAGCCAACGTCGTTGTCACAAGTTGAGTTCCTTTTGGGTGAAGAAATATTTGAGGCTTTATGGTTTGAATATATCTCCACTTTCTCTCCATATAGATAGTGCCTCCAGATCTTTAGCGCAAAAACGACTGCTACCAACTCTAGATCATGAGTAGAATAATTCTGCTCATATTCTTTAAGTTGTCGCGAGACATAGGCTATGACTTTCCTACGTTGCATGAGAACACATCTTAACCCTTTGGCTGAAGCATCGTTGTAGATAACAAATCCATCCGAACCAGATGGTATTGTCAGAATAGGTGCCGAAATGAGTCTCCTCTTAAGCTCTTGGAAACTCTACCGCATTCCTTGCTCCATACAATTTTGTATCTTTCCAGTCACCGGTGAGTTAGCGAGTAGCGATTCGAGAAAATCCTTCCACGACATCTCCGATAATAACCAAATTTAAGCCCAAAATCTACGTACTTGATTCATCGACTTTTGTTGCTCCCAACTTTGTATTGCCTCAATCTTCACGGGTCAACAGATACTCCATGTTTTGATACCACGTGCCCAAGGAATGCTACTTCCTCAAGCCGTAATTCGCATTTCTTCAACTTGGCATATAGCTTTGTTTTCACGAAGCCTTTGGACTACCAATTTTAAATGGTGCTCATGATCTTCACGGCTTTTGGAATATATGAGAATGTCATCAATAAAGACAACAACGAATCGATCCAAATAGTCCTTGAATACTCGGTTCATCATATCCATGAAAGTCATAGGAGCATTAGTCAATCCAAAAGACATGACTAAGAATTCATAATGCCCGTCATCGAAGTTCTAAAAGCGGTCTTTAGAATATCCTCGATTCTAATCTCAATTTGATGATATCCGAGCTAAGATCGATCTTTGAAAATAATTGTGCTCCTTGCAATTTGGTCAAATAGGTCATCAATACGAGGTGGCGGATACCTATTCTTGATGGTGACATGGTTCAATTCCGATAGTCAATACAAAGTCACATACTCCCCGTCTTTCTTCTTTACAAATAAAACAGAGCACCCCGAGGAGATGTACTTAGGATGAATGAACACGATGTCCAACAACTCTCGTAGTTGGACCTTTTAACTCCGAAGTTCAATAGGAGCCATTCGATATGGGGTTTTAGAAATGGGCTTTGTGCGGAGTTCAAGATCAATAAAGAATTCAACTTCACGTTCGGGGTAGACCAGGGAAGTTCTTCAGAAACACGTCAGAAATTTATTAACAAATGGAATATTATTCAAATCTGACGTGTCTTTATTCAAATCCATAACATGGGCTAAGAAAGCTTGACATCCGTTTTTCAATAAACGAATAGTTTTATGACTAGATATGACAGTGATTGATTTTAATGGTTTAGTTACTTGAATTGTACATAACAAAGTTGGTTAGAATATGAAAACTAACAACCTTACGAAAACAATCAATTTTGGCATGATGAGTAGTTAAACAATAAATCCCTAAAATCACATCAAAAGCAAGTATCTTTAAAGAGATAAGGTCAACAGGTAATGTGATGGTGCCAACTTGGATCAAACAAGATTTATAAACAGTGGATGTGATGAAAGTTTCTCCTAACGGAGTCTTCACAGATAAATCAAAGTCTAATTTCTCCGGAGTTAAGTTTAAACGTTGAGCACAAGTAGGAGAGATAAATGAATGGGTAGCACCGGTATCAAGTAAGGTATAAACTTCGCAAGAATTTATGATTAGCTTACCCGTGATCACCTCGTTTGGGTTCCTCGCATTTTGACCAGTCACGACAAACACTCTTCCAAGAACCGTTGACTTTGACTTTTCTGGGACAGCCTTTTGAGTCACCATCCCCGTTAGACTTGGTTTTGCTACCGTACAATCTTGAGTGATATGTCCTTCCTTTAAACAATTATAACATACCTTGAACTGTTATGGGAAGTTTGGGCTGATATGTCCCTCTTTTCCACATTTATAAGATACGACCTAGGTGGTCGTTCTCCTCCCTAGAACCGATTCTTTCTTTGGTGTTGGACGTCTTCACATGGTCATTGTTGAATCTCCTCTTTTAAAATCTCCCTCCGACTCGCTTCTTCTATTCTCATGGCCATGATTACCACCAGAGTGGTTACCGCCTTTGTCCTTATTCTTCTTTCTCCGCTAGTTATCGTTGTTCTGATGACTGTTGTCACAAGTATGATCCTGGTTATGGTCCCTCAGTTGAACGTACTCGTTATCTCGCTCTAACAATTGAGCCCTGTTGACAACATCTGAATAGAGAGAAAATTTATGAGAAATGAGATACTGACGTATGCCGGGTTTCAAACCTCTCAGAAACATCCACGTCATACGTTCATCATTCTCTACCAAATGAGGTGCAAACCTGGATAACTCTGCAAACTTTGCCTCGTACTGGGACACCGTCATGTTATTTTGTTCCAGTCTAATGAACTCCACTTCCTTCATATGACGAATACTTTCAGAAAAGTACTTGTCATTGAACAGTTTCTGAAATGTCTCCCAAGACATGCTGAGTGCGGCTGTATGGGTACGCTTTACATATTCCCACCAGTAATCTACCTCATTACGAAACATTAGGGGTGTAAACGAGTCGAATCTCAGCGAACACCTTCATGCTCAGATTCGGCTCGACTCGAAAAAATTGAGCTCGAATTCGACTCAGATTCGATAAGGGATTTATATTTTTGCGTCAGATTCGACTCGGATCATTACTCGGACCTACTCGACTCGTAAGTACTCGACTCGTTTACAAAGCGAGTTACTCATGAGCCTTCAAATCGAGTTTCGAATATGAACCATTTCACTTAAAATTGAACCACTACATACTAAATTGATTACTTAACTAATATTTATATATAAAACTTTTTCACTTTTATTTATGTATTGAAATTATAAAGAATGTAATAAAAATTGACATTCAATTCATTGGTTTATTCATGTACAAGTTTACACAATTTCATACTACACTTTATAAATTATAAAGATTGATACAAATATCACATATTTAGCTTATTAGCATGGATCAGACCAATATTCGAATATGATCCATGGAGTATGTATCGAGTATGGTTCGAGAAAAAATGAAATACTCGAACCCTAATCTGAGCGAACACTGGTATGCTCGAATTCGACTCGTGTATCATTATATATATACATATGAACATTGAAGTTGTAGTTATTTCTGTACCATGTATTTGGCGACTCAGAATGGGTTGGGTGGAATGGACCTATTTTGGGGGCGTCACAATTGGGTTTTGAAATTTTGAATTTGTTTGATGCATTATTGGAGGGGCTTATAGCTGAGGAGCAAAATTTGTTGGTTCGAGCACTTGATGCATTGGTTAAGGTCAATACTATAATAGTAATAGTCTAATAGATTATTTTTCAAATTAGGTATAATTAGGATTATATTCTATAAGTCCTCCCTGCAATATATAAGATAGAATTTCTGTGACGCCCCCAAAATAGGTCCATTCCATCCAACCCATTCTGAGACGCCAAATACATGGTACAGAAATAACTACAACTTTATTATTACAACATATAAACTGTGAGTTTAAATACAAATATTTCCATCTAGACAATATCCACACGCAAATAAATCCCCATCATAACTATTGATACATTATTTTACAAAAATGGTGAGGACTACTAAACAACTCTCTCTAGAACCTTCATTCCATACCCCGACTAGTACTCGCTACATTCTCCCCTCCTGAGAAGAAAAATGAAACAACAAGAAAAAGGGTGAGCTCAACTAGCCCAGTAAAGAACATTATGACTAAGATAACATAGAGCAAATTATCGTTAGTCTTCAACAGGGAAAAATCTAATAGAATACAATAGACAACCAGTTTTAAATCAACAACTGCAGCGGAAACAACAATTCATTAGAAGAGTTAAGTAAAGAATGCAAACTACTATCTTCTATATATGAATTTAAAAGTTCATCGTCGATATTTTATCCCTGTAACATCAATCAATATATATCTGGAATCAAATATTCATCTTTGCACTACAGGCCAAAGATATTCATCGATTGATCATGTTCATCTAAACACTGCTCATCTTTGTACTACGGGCCAAATATATTAATCAATTCGACCATTATATTCATCTCAACACTGCTCATCTTGCACTACAAAGCCAAAGATATTCAAGAATATCATCATTTAGGATCGAGGATGATGAAAAAAATATTTTAAAGGAAACGAATCCGGTGAAACAAAAGAACAAATATTAAGGATTCAGTATTTTAAACAATCCAAATTCAAAAATACTTCATAAGTAATCGAAAGTGGAGTAAAATTCAAGAATGATCAAAACATGGATACAATCAAAGCTAAGTATCCATAATAGATATTTTAGACGAAAAATGAAAATTTAATTTTTCCGTGAATAGTATCGTATTCGTGAATAAGTCAGATATCACGTGAATAGTGTCGTGACACGTGAATAGTAAACTCGATACCAAAAGATAGAAATTTCACAAAAAACATCATCATGCTTCGTGAATAGTACTCGTAAATAGTAACTCGTGAATAGTAACTCATGAATAAGAACTCATGAATAAGAAACCCCGACATGAAAAAGTTCCAAATTTGATAAAATTTCCAACCAATATTTCGACATAATGATATTGAAGAAATAATATCATTTTGAATAAAATAACATCCCTTACCTCGAAAGACAAGATTTCTAGTTGAAACAGGATATAGGCTATAACTTGAACTTGCAACCGTATAGCAATACTCAAAGTATACTCAAAATACTCACAAGAACGCTTCGATAATATAGAGAGAGAAAACTTCAGTTTGGTGTGATTTTCAATTCTAACCCAAGACCCTATTTATAGAAAAATCTTAGAACACCAAAGTAGAAAATTTAATAAATTAATATTATTTATTTTTTCTACATCTTCCTACGATCAAGCATCTGAATTCAAAGAACTTGACATGTGTTAAAGATGCCCACCAAACACAAAAAATGTTTTTCTTATTTAAATTATTTTAAACTTCTAAAAATCAATTATTTCGGAGCTTCGGAACTTCAATAATTCATAATAATTAACTCTTTTATCAGAAAAATTCATAACGCGCGACTTTCCATAGGAAATTTCATTATCTACAACTTTTCAGAAGGAAGTTTTTCCAAATTCCAAACAGAAATTGACCAAAATCCACAAACGGGCGATTTTACAAGCTATAATCAAATTTTAGTCAAGAAATGGGTCTACCGACACACAAAATCTGTTTTTAATATTTATTGCAACAAAAATACTCTTTTTTCTCGTATACTCATATATCCCACATTCATTGTAAAAATATCACCATTATTATATTATTAAAATATAATAATATATTTAAATGAATTATTTTATCGAGAAAAAGATAAAATTTTAATTTTCAACAATTGTCACTTTAAAAATTTTTCCATCTATATCCACATAAAATCAATATTTTCCTCATCATATAAATCTATAATTAATTATTCACAAATAATATTACAGAATCACAAGATCTTGGGCAACCATGCTGCTCCCGTGAGAAAGAGGGCTTTCCAATAAGGATCTCTCTTACTAGCTAGCAAGCAATTAGGTGACCAAACCTCTCCTTAGATGTAACTTTCTAGACATTGTCAATAATGTTATCCAATAATATTATTAGGATAATATGAATTATTGCTCAGATAATGGAAAATCTTGTGTAATGACAATTTATTGAAACAACAAGTAATATAAAATATCAATGTAGCAATTATTGAATCAATAAAATAAAATATTTGAGCAATAATTATCGTAATAATTATTGAGTAAAGGCCTTCACGTAAGAATCAATAATTGGTGCAATACCTGAATGTCCATCGTTCAACAACGGCGTATTAGTGTGTTTTAACCACGGGTATTCCAAATACTGTATTAATCTCAGAATAACTACGCAGTTATTTATAAACAACTTATATTTGTCATTTTTTTTCATCCAATCGCTTTCCATTATGGGGCCCACAAAAGATGCTAGGTCGTCGTCGCATTTAATATTCCCAACAAGACATTTGAATATTCCACGACCAAACGAATATTCACGACAATAATGAATATTTTATAACCCACTTGCTTATTCAAATATTTGCGTATTTTACCCATAACTATCCACATTAATCAAATCAACCCTTAATATTTCAAAATAATAAATAGAGAAAAATAAATTTCATTTATTAATAATTTGAGGTCTTACAATTTCATTCTATCTCCAGTATATACTGTTAATTTTTGGGGAACTAGATACACCTTCTTGTTTGTTGTCGAATATATGGTCTCCGTTGTTTTATATAGCGTATGTTTTAGTTTTAAAACATCATTCCTTTATTATAAACTAAAACTATTTTACATGTATCACTGTTCTATGATTTGATGGTGAATTTGACATGTTTGGCAGAAGCAACTTTGGTTCTATGCTTGATATATTTCTCATTGCCGACTCTGTCACTAAGTTAATTGATCGATGTAAGTTCTATATTAAATTTTATTGAAGGCTTAGAGCTTTTTTGTTGTTTCAATTGGTTTTGGAACCGAAACCGTACCAATTAAAACCACACCGCACACTTTAAAACCGCACCAATCACAAGCGGTTTCGTCTGCGGTTCTGAATTTTTCAAACCGCACCTAAGCGGTTTCGGGTGCGGTTTGGACTTCAAACCGCACCATGCTCACCCCTACATGTTACCAAACTGGGAGTTATTACAAATCACTCACAAAACAGGAAAAACCATAAGAATCAAATTAACATTTACCAAATTTGAAAGACATTTAGGCTAAATTAGAATTTAGAAATTAGTCAAATTATCAAAGTCTAAAGCAATAATGCCATGCATGCACTGGAGGCTGGAGCGATGAGCGATGGGCGATGGCGGCGGTTGACAGAGGCGATCGAGCGAAAGCACAGAGGAGGCGTGGAGGCGCCACTTGCGGAAGAGGGAAGAGAGGTAAACGTGAAGTGAGATTTGTGAAAAGAGTAAGAGACAAGCCTTAATAAAAAAAATATTTTTGTAATGAAACGACGTCGTTTCATGTTATTATTAAAAAAAAGAAACAAACCTCTCACCTCTGTGTTGCAGACTCTGCAGAGTCGGAAGATTGAACACTGCTGCAAGATGCCCCCACCGCCTTTACCCTATTTCACCTGGATCGCCTCCTCTGGGGTCGATGCCCCCCCCCCCCGCCCCTAGTTCCGCCTTTGGTGAGAGATTTTATAGCTGGTAGATTTATTTTATACAGGCTGGTGAATCATTTACTCTTTATACGCCCCCGCAAGATGGTGCTTCCATCGAAGACACCAATCTTGGTCCGAAGAAGGGTAAACCGTTGCTGAGAGAGTCGTTTGGTGAGAACATCCGGCAGTTGATCAGTAATAGAAACATGAGAGACTCAAAGTTTTTGACATGATCACGTACAAAGTGAAAATCAATAGCTATGTAATTCATGCGAGAGTGAAAGACTGGATATTAAGGTTACTATGCAATAATGATTGTATTACTTCCAACAGTTCAATATATACAATGTTGTGGAGTCAATTCAGGAAGCTAATCTCCTAGAATTAAGTATTTACATCTAATTCCTATAATCAATGCTAATTGATTGCTATGAACGTGGTATTCTAATATTCCTAGAATTAGGCACTTGGGTCAATGATATTATATATAAGATTTAGTTGTTGTTTCCTTCTATATGCCCCCTCAAGTTGGAGCTCCTAGTGGAGATTCCAATCTTGTCCTTGAGATTAAGAAATTGAGTACGTGAGAGTGGCTTTGTGAGCGCATTAGCCAATTGATCTGCAGAAGAGACATGGGCGACACAAAGTGCGTCACTTTGAACTTGTTCGCGGATGAAGTAAAAATCAATAGCTACATGCTTCATCCGAGAATGAAAGATGGGGTTGGAGCAAAGATAATTGGCGCCAATATTGTCACAATAGATGACCAGAGCTGTTGAAGGTCGCGTTCCAAGTTAAGTGAGAAGTAAACAAATCCAGGTTAATTCAAAGAAGAAGATGGCCAGAATCGCACGATACTCGACTTGATTGATGAAATGGGCAACCGTGCGTTGTTTCTTTGAGCTCCAAGAAATTGGAATGCGACCAAGATATATAAACAATGTAAGCACTAGTGGAGGTGAAATCATCTTTGTTTCCAGCCCAATCAGCATCGGAGAAGGCATGGAGAGAAATGGTTGGGTTGCGATGAAGTATAATTCCATGATCAGAGGTGCCACAAAGATATCTTAACAGTCGTTTGGTTACGTTCTAATGATCAGTTGTAGGACGATGCATGAATTGAGATATCTTATTTACAGCAAATGAAATGTCAGGCCTTGTGAGAGTTAAGTATTGAAGACTTCCAATAATAGTTTTATATTTAGAAGCATCGGTCAAGGTGGCGCCATTGTGAAGTCTTAGAGTCTGATCTGTTCCTAAAGGTGTAAGAACTGGCTTGGCATTGGTCATGTCAGTTCGTGTGAGAAGATCATGAATGTAGCGACATTGCGAGAGAATGAGACTATGTTTGTGTGGAAGGACTTCAATACCCAGAAAGTAAGAGAGGTGGCTGAGATCCTTTAGAGAAAATCGTGCTGCAAGTTGAGTAACAAAATGTTGCACTGTGGAGGTGTCGTTCCCTGTGATGATAATGTCATCAACATATAACAGCAAGTAGATCATGGTATTTGTATTATCGAAGATGAACAGAGAAGTATCCGCATGAGAGTTTTTAAAGCCTTCGGTAAGAATAAATCTTTGTAACTCATGGTACCATGCTCGCAAAGCTTGTTTCAAACCATAGATGGCTTTGCACAATTTACATACATGATCGGGAAAGTTGCTATCAATAAAGCCCGGAGGTTGTACCATGAAGACATCTTCGGTGAGATGACCTTGTAAGAAAGCATTGTTGATGTCAAGTTGACATAGCGACCATCCATGACTAAGTGTAATGGTGAGAACTATGCGAATTGTTATTGGTTTTATGACTGGGCTGAAAGTGTCATGGTAGTCAATGCCTGGACGTTGATAGAAACCCTTGGCTACTAAACGTACTTTATACTTGTCAACATTACCATCGGATAAACGTTTAGTGTGAAAAATCCACTTACATCCAACAATATTATGGGCTTGAGTGGGTAGAACAAACTCCTATGTATCATTTTGAACAAGAGCATTATACTCTTCAGATATGGCACAACGCCATTTAATGTCTTTTACAGCCCGGGTCATGGTTGTGGGTTCAAGATCAGTATATGGGAGGAGCTGGGCATTAAGATTGAGCTTTTGAATGGTTTATGGATATGATTTTTGGCTCAGGTGGTCATGGAGTGGGTATTAAGTGGCACTAGGTCGGTAGAGCCAGTGGGTAATGAATTTTGGGTTAGTTATAGATGGAGAGTAGATGAAGAGGAAGATGACAGGTCTGTGTGGTCAGATGGTGGTCGGATGGGATCGGGTGGGTTCGGATGTGAAGGACTAAGTGTGTTGGGATTTTCTAGTGGTTTTATGCTTATAGGAGCAGCAGTGGAGGGACCTTGCACTGACGAAGTTTTGAGGGTAGCAGAAGAATCTTTAGAAATTATGTAAGCAGGTGGTAACTACTGAGAGATGGTAGTTGAATAATCAAGACGATGGAGATGAGAGTGAGTAGAGTTAAAGGGGAAGACCGTTTCGATGAATTTTACATGGCGAGAAATATAAATGCGAGATGTGTTGGTATCAAGACACAAATATGCACTTTGGGTAGAAGAGTAGCCCAGGAAAACACAAGGAATGGATCGGGATTCAAGTTTGTGAGTGTTGTATGGTTGAAGCCACGGATAACAAAGACAACCAAAGATTTTAAGTTTAGAGTAGTTTGGAGTAGTGCTAAAGATTTTTTCAAATGGTGAGCACATGTTGAGTGTGGGTGTATGAAGTCGATTTATGAGATAAACAACTATAACAAACACATGATGCCAGTAATTTAGAGGCATTGAGGCATGTGTGAGTAAAGAGAGACCAATTTCTACAATGTGACGATGTCGTCTTTCAGAATATCCATTATGTTCAGGTGTATGTGGTGGAGTGTTTAGGTGAGTGATGTCAGTCGTAGCCAAAATTGAAGCAAGTGCTTGATATTCACCGCCATTATCGGAGTATAATGTTTTAATTTTGTGATTAAAATAATTTTCTACAAGTTCTTTGAAACGTATGAAGACTTCTGAGACATGAGATTTACGTTTAAGTGGATAATACCATACATATTTGGTGAACTAATCGACAAAAATGACATAGTATTTGAAGTCATCATATGAATGCACAGGAGAGGTCCAAACATCAGTGAAAATTATTTCAAGAGGATTGGTAGAGACAATAGAAGAAATGGAAAATGGAAGCTTATGGCTTTTATTACAACTGCAAGCATTACAATGATTATTTGTTGTGGAGACAGAAATTGGTAATTAAAATTGAGAGACGACATGTTTGCAAATGGAAGAGGCAGGATGACCTAAGTGATTGTGTCATTCGACATATGTTGTCTTGACACTGGAGAAGAGAACAAGAGGAGTTTTGTTGGAAGAGATTGTCCACTCATACACCCCATCTTTAGTTAGTCCCTTCAAAAGTACTGCTCCCGTGCTGAGGTCTTTCACCAAAAAACCAAATCGAAGGGAAAAATTCAATTGAAACTGTTAGTTCCCGGAGGCACAATAGTTATCTAGAAGGGGGGTTGAATAGATATTTAAAAATCTTTTCGTTTTACTTTGTTAGTTTTGATAATGATTAAAACTTAGCGGAATAAGGATTTGTTTAATCTCCCTTAAGATATCTTGAATTAATGAGAGTGAGGCAGTTATGGCAGTTATAGCAGTTATAGCAAGAATACAATAGACACGACAGTTTTAAGTGGTTCAGAGCACTTAAAGCTCCTAGTCCACTCTTCTACTCCTCGAGTAGGAAATCCACTAAGGATGTCTTTTACACTTTCTCGAATCTCACAGATTCCTTCTGACCAATGAGCTCAGAACTTCTTAGTTCACTCTTGAACTCTTCAAGTCCAGCAGACTTGGCTCTTCACAGTTCATTTAGAACTCTTCAAGTCTTTTTGATTTGGAACTCTTACTTCAGTTGATTGGTAGTTGTTGAGTTCTTGGTTGGTGCTACTCAGTTGCTGTTAAGCTCTTGTTTGAAAGAACTGAATAGTTGTGCAAGCTTTTTCTTTTTCACAGATCGTAGAGTTGAGCGTTGAGTATTCTTTCTTTTTGTTCAATTGCTTACTTACATCTATCATCTGCAGATGTCTTGCATATATGTGATCTTTGAAATCTGCCCGTTGAATCCATCCGTTGAAGCATTTAATGCATTTGACGTTTCTGACTTTGATGGAGACTTTTCTGCATATCTTCTGAAATGCATTCTAGCCCACTGACATAGCAGACTACTTTCTCACCTAACACCTGAAAAGGTGTTTTCCTCTGTCCCATGGTCCTTTCCTTAGCTTCTTCAATACGTCTTTTTGTTGCATACTAAGGATATTTTCATGCCATTGGGACTGGTGATTACTTCAATGTTTGTAACCCATTTCACATTTGTTAAGATTTTATCTTTAAAAAAATGACCAGGGTCCACAACTTCTGACACAGCCAGATGATACTCTACGATTCTTATCGTGGTGTCTTGTCACCTTGGTGCTTAATGCTACCAACCGAGAACACTATAATTTCTCTTTAAGGGTTGGCACACTACGATCTTCACTTGTTTGTATTGCAGACTACATTTTCGAAAGCACACTACGATCTCTAAGTTGGCTTCGGCAAACGTTTGGACCACACTACGATCTTTGGAGAAGTCCTTCAAGGCAGACATACTACGATCCTCGATACTCTACGATTCTGCCTTGGCTTCTGCAAGTTCTTGATCAGCTCAATAGACTGCGATTTTATTGAAGCCTATCTATTACATTTTATAGATCATCCTAACATCTTTGATCTCTTTATCTATACATTCATTTACAAAATGATAAACATTAAAAGCTTAGATCAACCTAACAATTTGATCTATCACTAAGTCCTTATACATACTTTCCTAAAAGGACTTTACATATAATCATGAGCATTTACTTTAAACATCAAATCACAATATGCACTCTTCCAACATAAACATTATTAGTTAGACACATTTGAGAAATGGAAATAAGATTCTTTTTCATACTGGGAACACATAGAACATTATATAAATGAAAATTGTGTGTGGATGAAGAGAGTGAGGTAGAACCAGTGTGGGTAATTTGAAGACCAGTGTCATCGCCAATCATGACATCATCATGGCCATCGTATGGTGCATTAAGAGAGAGCTTATTCAGCTCGGTGGTGACATGGTGAGATGCACCACTGTCAAGAAGCTCTGAAAGAGTGTTGGATGTGTCCAGTGTTGCATAATTGGCTTGTGGTTTTCAAGGAGATGATGATCTTGGTTTTGTTGGTCGGAACCCAGATGACCGTGGGGTTATTGGTGAATAGCTTGAATTGGGTTGAGTGGAGATTAATTGAAATTGTGGGCATCATTTGGATGTGTGCCCTTGAGTATTACATGTTTGACATGTTCCAAGATAAGGACGCGGTGAAGGTCTGTCACCTTGAGAATTGTTAGATGATGACCATTGATTTGGTGATGGTTTGAGGGAAGGAATTGAAAGAAGGACGCCATGCTTTATTTCGAGGATGCACAGTTGTTGGATTTGTTGTTGCTGGAAGGGATGTTGGTTGCGGTGGTTGAGATTGATGCAACATAGTTTCCATGTTCAAGAGTTTTTCATGAAGCTCATCAAATGAGATGGTCGTATCTCGAGCGTTAACAGCGTCAACAATAGTTTTGTATTCCTCATCGAGAACTTCAAAGACTTTTTCAATCAAGTCTTCTTCATGCCTAGAATTGCAAGCTCATCATCACGATTCCAGATAAATTGCATATATTCGCTAATGGTACGCGAGCCTTTGAATGGATGCTTCAATTGCTCCTTAATTTTCTTGATATGACCACGAGTGGGCTTTGCACATGTGTTTTCAAGAATTGCTCAGGCATCACGAGAGGTGGTGGCACGATTTAGGAATGGAACAATTGCTGCCGACAATGACCCGACTATGGCACTGAAGATTAATTTATCATGTCGATGACGTGTTTTGGAACACTGGATTTGGTGACTTCTTGCCATCAATGATAATGGTGGGAGAAGGTACATTAATCGAACCATCGATATATCCTTCAAGATTATAGCCTATCAAGATTGCTTGAAATTGTAATTTCCATGAGAGATATATATAATTTGTGGATGTGAGTTTTATGGTGGAATGAGAGGAAATATTTATGGCAATAAAAGGGTGAGTATGTTCATGAGGGTTAAGAATAATTGGGTGAGAGGTGGCACCGAGTGTTTGTTCTTGTGAAGCCATTATTGAGTTTAAGCGAGAGGAAAGAGGAAGATTGGTTTAGGATCGAGGCTTTGATTCCATATTAAGGTACTAATGCAATGATGATTGTATTACTTCCAACAGTTCAATATATACAAATGTTGTGGAGTCAATCCAGGAAGCTAATCTCCTAGAATTAAGTATTTACATCTAATTCTTATAATCAATGGCTGATTGATTGCTATGAACGTGGTATTCTAAATCCTAAAATTAGGCACTTAGGTCAATGATATTATGTATAAGATTTAGTTGTTGTTTCCTTCTATACTGGATTGGCACAAAGGTAAGTCGCTCCTACATTATCACAATAAATCATCGGTGAAGTGGGAGGAAGTGCACCCAACTCACCCAATAGATGCTGAACCCATGATAACTTCAAAGAAGAGTGGCAAAGAATCGCTCGACTCTGCTCTAAGTAAAAGAACGAGCAATCGGTGGCCGCTTCGAGAGGCCCAAGAGATGACATTACTGGTCAAAAATAAAATGTAGGTTGTGGTGGACGTGCGGTCATCAGGATTGTCAGCCCAATCTGAATCAGCGAAGGCATATAATGAAGCTGAAGGATTACATGTTAGTGATAGACCATGATGAATTGTTCCCTTGAGGTACCGTAAGAGATGTTTAACAGCTTGTCAATGAAGCTGAGTCAGTTTATGCATGAATTGAGAAAGTTTATTCACTGTAAAAGCGATGTCCGTAGGCCAAGTTAACAAGAGTTAGACTGGCAAAATCATACCAAGTTGCATGGGCCGCGGGCCTGGCCTTCGCCCACAAAACGCGGAGTTTTGGGCTTCATTTTTTTTCATTTATGAAAACACAGGTCGTTTTGGCCTTACCTACCACAAAACAACAAGCTTTGGCTTCACTTTTTTAACCCACCAAAACTTAGGTCATTTTGGCCTGGCCCGTTTGCCAGGTCTACGAGAGGTACTGAAGGGACCCGGCAACACTTCGAAATTCACTATATAGCATCCATGGAGGCAACCCCGTCAGTGAGAGTAAGTGTGACACCCCCAAATTCAGACACTAATATCTCAAATTCGGTGTTTTACGATATAATTCTAATAATACACTAATAACTCATACAACAGAATAATAGAATAACTTACATTGATTTATTATAATTATTATCATTACTAGTAATATTACACAACTTAAGTTCAAACATAACTTAATACATAATATTAAATAAGTCTTATTACAATCGAGTAATAATAAACTTCCAACTTAAAGGAACAAAGTTACTCCATATATAATTTCATCACGTTCGCCTTTATTGAAAGGTCTTTATTGAAAAGTGTAAAAAAAACAAGAATGAGCAATAAATTTATCCAACAAATAATATAACAATACGGGTGAACAAGTATAAAGTTCAAATGCTGCATGCTTTACTTCACTAATTAATTATTCTTCTCTTCACCTCTTTAGTTACTGAAATCCGAGTCTGGTTATACGCGCGTATTTCATCTCATTCTTCCAAGCCTTATAGAGTTGACGTAATCCGTAGGGCCATGTGCAGATATGCCGGGCAGACCCAATCCAACTATCCTTAGCAGTATGGACAACCAGCCTTCCTTATACTCTGCCCCATACACGTGACCCATAATCAAACTTCTAATCAACTCCCAACCAGCATTCACATAATCCGGTATCAAGTATCGCAATCCAAAGTAATTTTTGTTCGGCTCCTCCTCCACTTTCTTCAAGGAAGCCAAACACAAGAAATCAACCGTACGTACTTCACTTGAGTAATGTTTCTATAATCAAGCATGTATGTAACTAAACTATTAATTTGGATGACATAAATAAATACAAGAAACTTACCTGCTCAATATACCAACTGTTGAAGTAAAGGCACGCCCCAAAATGCTTATACAACCAGGTTTTGTTATCGCAAGGCAACCGTGGAACAAGGTCATTGCAGTAAACTACCCTAAAGTACTTGGGGTCCGGATATTCTAGATGGGCTTCCATGAATACCCCCAACTGCCTGTTCCCGATCCTTGGTTGTCCAAACGTGTGTACACCCAGCAACCTTTGCATAACCTCTTTCTCCTCATGTAGCACTAGCACCGTTGGGAAAAGTATAGCCAGAGCCCCTCCTAAACTATGCCCGGTGACCAAAAATTTTGCATTCTTGTGCTCGTTAAGTAAGCTCTTGAGCTTACTCTTTACGGTGAAGTATGCAGTCATCTCCACCATCTCTGGCATGAGTTCGTTCCTGTCACCAGTAGGAGGATCAGAAGACTGATCCCTCTCACCTTGTTTGCCGTCAGCGACATCAATGGAGGATTTTGATTCAGAACTTTCTAGAGGGGATCTGGTTACCTGAACATTATTTGAGTTGGTGAATGTTGTGCTCTTCATCTGAATAAGTTCTCGAAAGGTGGAGGTATCAGCTCTGCTGCCTAAACCTAAGGCTTCTAAGAATCCCATATGGACTTTTCCCAGTTTTGGAAATTCATACCAAGAGTAGTCAAAATCAGTAATCCAGTCATCTGCATCAAATGGCTCCGTGCCCCTAAAACTGATCAATATCAAGTTTGCATCTATTGGCTTGTCACAGAGTATGAAAACTTGGGTGGACCTCTCCTTTTGGTAATCTATCAACACAAACATAAGTACAATGATAACAGGTATTATAAAACCAAGAACTTCCCAATGAAAAGTAGGAAAGAAGGACAACATATTAATAACGACTTGACAGGGAATGGATAAAGAAATAATCACTTAAACTAGATTATTCAAGCAGCATTAATCAATGAATTTATATGGGTCTTGTATGTACAGTTGACGTCTCACCATTCCAACAGTTGTAGAAGTCAACAAAATGCATCTGCTTGTATCAATAGGGGAAATTCTTATAGTTAGAATTCATCATCCGAAGAAGCTCTAATTGCGGCAATAAATAAAATTCCAAAAAGAAACAGAGGGGAAAAGCAGCATGCCTTCCAGTGTTGATTTACGACATTTTTAACAACATTGGCATTCTCATAGGATAACTTGGCAGCCATCATGCAGAGGTCCATAAGAGCCCGGTTTCCAATATCCATTTGTATGCCTCTCTCTCCAGAAGCAGGTCCACCTTCTCCTTTTGCAAACAAGTCATCCTTATCTAGGTCGATTCGTCCATCTATATGCCCAATTGTGCTTATGAATGTCTCCGAGCCTCTTCGTGGTATCACCACCTTTCCTGTTTCCTCAGCGACAGCACATTAACAAATAGCATCAATTTTGGTGGGTCAAAGTAGCTGAGTTATATGAATGTAAAATTTGTAAGCCTCTTCTTCAGATATGTAGGTGAATATAGTTTAATAACTTAAAAGATCAAACTGTATTATTTATAGTAATTCTAACCACTTGAATGACTGGAACATTCTTGAACTTTTGTTTGCATAGAGAAACCTACAAAATAGGTTATTCCTATCCACACCTTAATCATATACTACCTCTATCCATCCCAAAATTCTTATTCGACTTCACACTTGCATACATTTTTCTTTTCTGCAACTACACATTTTAGTCTAAAATACAAATTTAATACCTCCTTTGTCCCAAAATTAATTAGAGATGAATTTCTTCGATATCAAACTATTTCTAACTAATAACATAAAATTATCCTTAGAAGTCAGTCGTTTTTTAACTCTAGTTTTGAAACGGATGGATGGAGTATTTTAAAAGATGATTGGAAAAATTGTAGAGTATATAATCATGGTTTAGACAAAGATTAGCATGGCATATAAACATGGTTGAATAACTTTGGAAGCACGCACTTGTAAATGTGTTTGATGAAAAACCAAAGCAATTACTACTTAATTTGTTGTAAAAAAAAAAAACAAAATAAGTTAAATATTAGAAAGAAAACAAAAAAAAGTAATTTCTACTTTGTGGTCAAAAAACAAAATAAGTTAAATATTAGAATGAATGAAATTAATGATTCATGCATTACAAGATAGAAAGGAATAAAACAGGTGCACTCACCCCCAGAATTATAGGATTATATATAGTAAATGGTTGGCTGAAATTAATTAGTAAAATTAAAATGAAGTGAGATGGAGGGAATAGTATAGGAGGATACCACGGAGGAGGTTATAGATTAAACTCAGGAGGTTGCCATTAAGAGAGAGAAGATTAAGAAAGAACTCGAAAAGGTAGCCGCTCCACTCCATAGGTTTCCCAACAACACCCAACACCTTCGTCATTATTATGGACACGATTATCAACCATCTGTGGTCCGGCTCCGCCATCAGTACCCGTCGTCCGCCGCCATCAAGGATGATATTGTCGTCATTGTCGGAGGTTTGTAGGAATTTAGCCCCACTAGCCCTGTCACTGGAAAACAAGAAGCGGAAAACATCAAGGATTCCACCACTTTCAGGCCTAACAATTAAATACCTGAAATTCCCAACATTATTCATATCATCACCAACTCCAACTAATTCCTCGGCCATTAAAACAAACAAATTAACAAAAAGGTTTTAAAATGAAGAGTAGATTTAATATATATATATATATATATAGAGAGAGAGAGAGAGAGAGAGAGAGAGACTTGGTTATTGGGAAAAAAACCAACTGGCCTAGCTAGGCTACTTATCTGGACAAATAAGTTTTGATGAACCGACGTCAATTTATTCTACTACTAGTACTACTCCCTCGTCCCTATACTATACTAGTAGTAGTAGGGTTTTTTTTTTGTTTTTGGAGAAAATAAGGAGGCACGTGTTGTTGGTTAGTTGTTACTACCAATATGCCATGGACCATGATGGGGGATAAAAAAAGGTCATTTACATAAGTATACAACAAATAAAAAATAATTATAAAAAAAATGCATCAACCAAATAATTATAAAAAAAATGTAATTATTACAAAAAATGGTATAATTCACATTAATAAGGAAACCTAAAATCAAGGATAAATAACTGCCATAATTAATAATTCAAATTCAAATATTTGGATCTAACAACAAAAATAAATAATAATTCAAATTTAAATATTCAAATTCAAATTTTCATCTCCCTCACATACACTTGAAATAATAGTCCGCCGCTACACCTCACATACTCCGCCGCGAATCTCCGTTGTCCAAAACGCCAATGAGAATAAGAAGAAGATTATCCCTACAAAAAATTTAAAAATAAATAAATATAACTTTTAATGTTCTGAAATTTTTTTTATAACTATTTTGTTACTCATAAATAATAAAATGTTTACCTTTGTACGAATGGTTGGCTACCAACTGCATCACATTCAAACGAAATTGGTAACTTAATAAAATTGAATTGGTTACTTTAGTCTGAAGGTTTGGCTACCAACTGTACTATGAAAAAACTGCAGGTGTGGATGTGAATTAGTTACTTTGGTATGAAGGTTTTGTTACCTTGGTACGAAGGTTTGATTACCTTGATCTGAAGATTTGGTAACCAACTGTACTAAAAAAAATTAAAGTGTGGAGGTTGATTGGTTACTTTGATATGACAATTTGGTTACCTTAGTATAAAGGTTTGGTTACCATCATCCATCAATCCTCTGCTTGAGCTTCCATGGTAAATTATGACCTCGTCGGTGAAGTTACAAGCTTTGATCTCTTTGAAACCCCTTCCCACATATCTCACACAGGAATCTATTTGTGGTTATCAGTGTCTTTGGAGACAAAGCGGCAATTAAATCTGTCTCTTTAACCGTAGCAAAATTTGAAATTGAACTATAAGTGGAAAACCTCCCAAAATGTCTATACCTCCTAGGTGAATGGCCAACTATCACCTTTTCAAGCATGTTCTTGGTACCAAAGAAATCCACATCAGGTTGACTCTGTCTAGGACTTTGCTCCAATTGGTTGATCCGGTTTTCCAGATTCTTGAAATGATCCAGAGATTGTGGCGTCTCAACAAATGCGTACTTCTCCACATCAACTGCATCATTGTCGACTTCCTTGATTCTCGTTCAAATTGCACTTGAGAAGAAGAAGCATGTACGACTAACTAATATATATATATATATAAAGAATAATTTGAATTAAGAAGAAGGGTAATGACTAACTGCAGTTGTTATAGACGAGGAGAGAGAGAAGAAGTCATGGGTATAACTACTCCCTAAATTAAGGAATTCTAGTTGAATACTAATTCCATAAATTAAGGAATCCTAATTGCACTAGAATTGTAAATAAATATGAAAGTGTATTAGTTGTGTAAAAATTTTATGAGGGCACTATTGTTGTAATTATTTTTAAAAATATAATAAAATATGTAATTCATCCATAAAAGAAGCCGGAAGAAACAGATTGTTGTTGTATCCTTCCATCAAGTGTAAGTGTGAGTGTCCTCATCTATCTAGAACCGCTTTGTGGGCCTTTAGTCGAGCCCATAATGGAATATCTTGGCCGGGCAGCTCTCCGTGTGGACCAGTGGAATATTTTTGGCCACTATCTTACGCCATCTCATGCATGCATGCTGAAGCTGAACTATTAGTCTAGTACTAACAACACCCACGTCCAATTCCACATCTGCATATTGATTGTAAAACCCTGTTCTGTTCTGTTCTGTTCTGTTGTTTTGTTTTACGTACACCAAACCCCTCCCCTCCCCATCCCTTACCCATCATCATTTATGGAACTAACCACCCTCTCTTCTATCCAATATTAATAGCCAAGTGATATAATAGTAGTAGAAGATTATTATTAATCCTTTTCATTCACTTCATTAATAATATTATTAATTCAAAACCCTTATTTCTACTAGTTTAGTTAGTAATCGTATTTGATTACTTAAATGTTATAGATCTGAAATAAAATACTACTTTTCTTTTTCCATTTTCTATACCAATAACAATGGTTGATTTTAAATTAGAAATGGTTGTTTTTCCGATATCAACTTTATTCCAGTTTTTAATTTATAAAACACTTCTTTATGAATTTTCATCACATGTGCCCTTAGAACACATGCTAAGCACTTAATGAGCACTGAATTTAATAAATGAGCTCCACTGAAATATAATTTTTAAATGCATATAACTCCACTAAAATATTATTTTATGCATTTAAAAATTATATTTCAACGAGTCCCACATGCCTAAGGGCATATGTTAAGAGAACTCATAATAAAATAAAAGATAAAGAAAGAGTGTTCGTCCCTTCAGATATGACAAATTCAAGCTGGCCTTTTGACAATAAAACAATAAAACAATCCGAACAAGATAATTCCTTCAAATATGCCAAATTCAAGCTGGCCTTTTGACAGAAAATTTTGAGTGCAACTTGAGATATAATTATTCCAAAAGGATTACATTGGTAGATGGAAAGATGATGTATCCTTGCTTTTTTGATCCCCTCCACCACAATTAAGATCCTCTTAAGAAAAGAAATACAGAAAGCTCACTCAGTTAGTTGTACACCATATACTTCGGTGTGGCACTAAACTTCTGGTACCCCTTGATGACCTTGTTCACTGCTTCAAGGAAATCCTTTTCGGTAACCGTTTTCCTTCTTGCTCGAATGGCATACATACCAGCCTCTGTGCACACACTTCTTATGTCCGCTCCTGAACAAAAAGCTTTATTGTTTAAGGCAAAAACCAAAATCGCCATCAAAGATATCTAGAAGAACACATCAGACAACTCTAAAAGTAAACAGCAGGTTCCCAAATGGCAGAAAAATGACAGCACACCCAAAACATTTATATGACGCCTTTCTTTGGTAGAAAATTGATTGAAATCCATTATTCATTGCAGATGCTTGTCTACTTGAAAACCATATTAAAGCATGGGCAAAAAAACAAGAGACAGATATATTACAGAAACCACAATCCTTTTTTGCAAGTATAAAGCACAGTTGTTACCCCTGTATAAGTAGAAAATTTGTGAATGTAGGAAGGAGTAGTCAAGAAGATAAGAGGTTTCTAGAATAAGTATGTCACAGTTGAATTGGTTAGGGAAAATAATATAGGAAATGAAGAAAATGGCGTGAGAAACTGAGAATATAGTATATAAGAAGAGAGATGTAATAAAGAAGGTATGGATTTAATGAACAGAAATGGCTTAGTCAGTTCATCTTTTTTTCTCTAGCCCTCTCTATCTTCTCCAATAAAACCCACCATTTTTACTTTTTCTGTAGGTTCTCTACTGATCCATAATAGCTGAAACTGTCCATTTATGCTCTAAACTAGCTCCTGGAGTGGGATTCAAATCTCAATTCATTAATTAACTTGAATCAAGTTGATTAGGAAAGAAAATGACATTTCTTAAAAGTCATTCATAAGATAGCAGAGCATAAAGAACAAGGGAAGAGCATAACTGTGACAACATACCAGTGGAATTTGGGCAGAGTCGAGCAAGAAGTTCAAATCGAATATCCCTTTCACAGTTCATAGTACGTGTATGGATCTTAAATATTTGTGTCCTACTTTCTAGATCAGGCAGGCCAAATTCAACTTTGCGATCTAACCTCCCAGGACGTAGCAGCGCTGGATCAAGCGTGTCAGGTCTGAAAAATGTACAACCAACATAAAACATGCAAGTGGGCAGATGGTTAGAAAGGCATACCATTTTATATTCTGGCACAGTGAAAAAAACATAAAAGAGAACGGAGATTAACAGTCCCATGTTTATACACATGCAAAAAAAAAAAAAGATTACCAACAAAAAAATGATAAATGCTCATTACGAAATTCAGCCATGTGCTCTGTAATGTGCCTTTCAACTGCAGTAGTGTATAGATCCATAGATAAAACAAATGAGAATTGGAGGATGTCCCCCCAGAAAACAAGAGACCAAGACCCTATCTGTTCCGCATTCCAAAAGCAAATTTATCACACTCCAAGAAAAGCAATGGGACTTACCGATTCAACAAAACATCAAGTTTAGTTAGGCAATTTATTGGCATAGAAACTGTAACACCATATAGTTCTAACTATTCAGACATTATCACACCCCAAGAAAAGTAACGGAACTGACGAATTCAAGAGTACAGGTGATTAAGTTAGTCGCACAATTTATTGCTATTATCAGTTATTTTGGAAAAAAACAGAAATTATAAATTACAGCAGCTGTATACCAAATGGCCAACTTAACCTGTTAGTTGCCATTAGGACTTTAATATTTCCTCGAGCATCAAATCCATCTAGCTGGTTTACAATTTCAAGCATTGTGCGTTGAACCTCATTATCTCCACCCACACCATCATCAAAACGTGCACCTCCAATGGCATCAATTTCATCAAAAAATACTATGCAAGCCTTTTTTGAGCGTGCCATCTGCCACAAAAGAAGCATTAATAAGATTCTAGATATTTCACGACATACTAAACAAACACTTTACGACATGAAGCAGCTAGTGACCTGAAACAGTTCGCGAACCATACGAGCTCCTTCACCAACATACTTTTGAACAAGCTCACTTCCAATGACACGAATAAAACATGCATCAGTTCTATTAGCCACAGCTCTGGCTAAAAGTGTTTTACCCGTTCCGGGAGGACCATAGCAGAGAACTCCCTTAGGGGGGTCAATTCCAAGCTTAACAAACTTCTCTGGATGCAACATGGGCAGCTCAACAACCTACAATTAAAATAACAGAAAGATATACAGGCATGAAAGCAATATTTGTAAATCAAATTTTAGATAAACATCATTTATAGGAGCAAAAAAATAATTCTACAAAGAAAGAAAGGAAAATAAAAGACCTGAAGTACTGTAGAACTTTAAGATACATCATACAGCCCAAAGGATCATCAATATATAGAAACAAGATAATATTTTAATCACCTCTCGCATTTTTTCAATCTGCTCCTTGCATCCACCTACGTCATTGTATGTAACATCAGGCTTCTCCTCTACTGTCATCATGGTTACACTTGGATCAATTTTCGGAGGCAAGGGAATCTGAATTTGATATTTATTCCGATCAACACTGGGAAAGGAATATAGTAATCAATAAGTAACATTTTCACAAAAATAATGCAAGTAACAAAGGAATAAAAATATATATCAGCTTCAAATTCTTTAATTACTGAACTAGATTTCAAACATATATGGACACTAGTGGAATGAATGCATCTACTGCAGACTTATTATCATCCAAGTCAGTAAAGATTATCCCTGTATAGGAATATATATGTGGTGTTTGTGTGTGTGCGTGCGTGCGCAGGAGTGATCCATAGCTAGTATTAGATCAAAGCACTATTCCATATAGTACATCTCCCACCGTTAATAGCAAGATCAAACGGCCCTTGGCTTTTCTAATAAGGTACCTTCCGAGGGGTCTAAGGCCCGGAAGGCCAACTTTTGATTCTAAAAGGAAATTAAATAGGAATGGCATGATTACCCTTTGTGCTGACCAATTTATAATTGAATTTTGATCCCTTCTGGGTCTTAGACCGGAAGGCACCCAATTACTTAAGATGAGCATTTCAGGCATTTTAAATGAATCCATCCAACCACCCACTAGTTTATACTTTCTCTCTCTTTATTATCCATCATCTATCAATCCACGTGTACGCAGCAGGAGGAAGAGTGTGACGAACGAGACCTTTGTAATTAATTTTTAAATATTTATTGAATTAAATAAATATTTTGTTGATTTATTTATTGAGTTAAATAATTATTTGATGGAGTTGTCGTAGATTAATTTAATTGTCACATTAATTAAATTAATGTGGAATAATTTTATATATCAAAGTGAGAATTTAATTGAGATAATTAAATTAAATGAGTTGTTAAATAATTTTAATGTTGTTCTAATTAATTAGAGATTTATTGATTTGTTATAAATAAGAAATGAGAATTTTAATTATGTGATGATGTGATTTAATAAGTAATATTTAATTAAATTTAAATAATATTATTTGATTAATTAAAGTGTGACAAATAAACTATATAATAAACAAGTTAATTAAAATAATGAGAAAAGGAGTTGAATTGGAACAAACCAAACATGGCCTTGAGGACATGGAGAGCAGTTAAGGTCATACTGCACTTAACTGCTACCCATGTACGCACTGGTTATATTATGTGCGTTATATCATGTATCAGCCTTATTTTTTACGTAATTCCTAAAACCCAAGTAAGAGGAATCACAAAGAGAAAAGAGAGAACTTGAGAAAAATTGGGTTTGAGGAAGAAGGTTTGCAGAATCATAGGAGGGCTTACTACCATTTTAACAGAGAAATCAAGGGTAATCCCTTAATCTCAAGTTTTTAAATTATGTTCTTAAAAGTTCTTCATGAAATCAATTTTTAACTTTCTGTATTTGAATTTTGGCTTAAATATAAATTACTACCCTAAACTATATGTCATATTCCACTTCAGTGATTCACCTTTTAATTTTGTCAATTAGATGATTGAACTATTAATTTTTTCCACTTCTGTCCAATTGAGCTTGCCACGTCAGAAATTGCTAACGTGGCTCTCTGAGTAGGGCCATGTCCAGCTGATGTGTATTTAAAAAATAATATTTTTTAGCATTTTATTAATTTAAATTGTTTAAGCAAGGGTAAATTTGAAAACCATAAGTTGAACCTCTCCCATCTTCTTCCTCCTTTCCCCTTCATCCCAAACTGTCTCTCTCTCTCTCTCTCTCTCTCTCCTTCCTTCTTTTGGATATATTATTCGCATCAACCATGAAAATCGCTAACATCAATCCTAAAAACATTTAAACAGACAAAACTTTCCAATCTCCAATCTTAAAAACATTAGAAGCAAGCAAAGCCAGAAACCAAATATATGATTAGGGGAAAAATAGAAAATTGCTCCCATTATATGCTGCGAAGGAACATATACATCAATACCATCGCCCATGGAAGTCCAAACAATTTCTCCAAAAGCCAAAAATCCTAACTATCCTATTCTCAAGGGCTATGAATGTTCATACTTCAATTGCTTCAATTCTCACAATGATCAAAAGCCCTAGCTTTATAAAAAATAGAAAACAAATTAAACCCATATACAACACCGAAGCAATGCAGGGTTTTAACACAAATTACAAAAACTCAACCTCCAAACTTTCAAATTGAATACCCAAAAGAAAATTTCAATAAAGTTCACAGATTGAAACCCTACCCTAGGACTTCAAATTTAGGGATAACGACAAAACTTACGAATTAATTGAAGAGGTGAGTCGATGGATCGATGAATTAACCTTCGGCGCTTTCGAATTGAACGACAAACAAGTAGTAGTCGAATAACAACATAGATCTATGAACAGAGATAAGAAAGAATAACTAGCAATATCCAGATTAGGCGAAAAATAGAAGAAGAAAGACGCCAATAACCTTCATCCGAAGCCGGCGGCACGTCGTCCCGGTAACTGTTCCAAGATGTATCAGACTCCTCCACCTTGTCCGCTGCTGCTGCCGCCACCACCATTATCGAAAATCTTCGCTTGGAGACCGATTCATCGATACCCTTTCCGATACAGACCGTTTTGATCGGGGACAGAGAACGGCTGTGGAGGTAGCGTCGGAGACCTCCAACGAGTCATGACAGCCGCCGCCTAGGAGAAAGTCGAGGCGAACAAAGAATGGCCATGAAAAGGTGTGATCTCCGGCCGAGTTAGAAACCCTAAATTTTTCGATCTTGTACTTCTTTACAGTGTCCAAGTTGTTGTCTGCCGTTTAAGCCTTTCGTTGTTTCTGATCAAATATTACTGTTTAATATAAAGTGGATTGAAGAAATTGCCCTTTAAATGTATAATCAAAAAAATAAAAACTATTTTTTTGTCACATGTCAGCTGAGTTATGCCCCACTTATAGGGCCACGTCAGCAATTTCTGACGTGGTAAGCTCAATTGAATGGAAGTGGAAAAAATTAATAGTTCGATCATATAATTGACAAAATTGAAAGGTGAATCACTAAAGTGGAATATGACATAGTTTAGGGTAGTAATTTATATTTAAGCCATGAATTTTTATGAATGATTGTTAAATATATGATGTTATATATGTTTATAACATGTTTTACATGACTTGTATGGGATTTAGAATAATCAAATTCATGAAATCATGCTTAAAATCTGAGTTTTGAGTTTCCAGTAAAAATATTATTTTAGTTCTCTGTAATTGAATATTTATGGCCAAATTGTTGAGAAACTGTTTGTAATTGTTAATATGCATGTATAATCTGCTATTTGGTGTTTATAAACGATTTTAGAGTAATTAATCCATGAAATTAAGATTAAGCTGGAATATTGAAGGTTACAGAGAAATAATGTTTGAATGTGGCCCACAAGTACAAAAATTGATGCCTTAATTGTATGTTAAATGGAAAATTGATAATTGATTATGTTTATATATGTAAAAACGAAAAGAACAAAACTTGTATGGATTGATTTGATTGAAAAACAAGTTCGTAGTGGTCGATTTCGTTAAGAATGTCAAAAATGGAGTTTTTCACAAAAACATTGAAATTGTGGCTTTAAATTTTGTTGTTTATGTGACTTAAGATGTTAAAAGTATGTTAGGAATATCATTAAATATTTCTGTTAAGTTCAAAACATATGGGTGAACCTGAATTCGTTGTTTGTGTGAAATTTTGGCCTAAATTGGCCATGTTCTGTGTTCTTCGCATGACTGCAGAATCGAATCTGGTAACCCGAATCTAGTGGCGTTACCAAGCTAAATTACCACACCAAATGGGTAAAATATATATATATCAAACAAAATGAATATTTTAGTTGAAATATTTATGATAAAATAAATATTCGATGGAAATTATTATGGAATAATTTATTCGAGTGTAATAATAGTGAAATGAAAATATTCTAATATAATTAAGTAATTAAATTAGAAGGGAAATGATTTGTTAAATAAAGTGGATTTTATATTAAATAATTTAGTGAAAGTGTGACTAATGGACCATATAATAAAAGAATTATTAAAATAAATTAGAAAAGGTCTTGTGACCTTATAATTGATGTGTTTTGTAACTGGTTAAACCACGTTAAAAAAAATGATGTCCATGAGATGATATGATGTTTAAACTTAAGAATTGAAATTTCAGTCCTGTATATGTGAATGATGGTAATAAACAGAATTTAAACCAAGTTAACAAGTTGTATTAAAAGAGAGAACTAAACCTATAAGGTTAGTATTAATGTAACTAATGAATATCGTGAATACATATGGTATTTGTGTAGGACTTGTGGTGAACATAAGTAGTAATCGTTTAGCCTACGCACGAGGCAAGTTTTCAAATCATATTCTTACATTGAGCAAGTTCTTAAATCTTATTATTATTAACCAAGCTTCGTATTCTTATTTCGAACTGTTCAAAGCTTAATTATTCAAATTTATAATTCCAAATAAAATGTTCTAATTCTTATGAAGTATTACTTCTATAGTACAAAGTTCATTCAATTGTGTAGAATTGAGATCATATCTTTTCAATCAATTATATAGACTTGAGATTCAATCTTTAATTTGATTATTGATTTCGATATTGCATTGAAACCTTGAATAGATAGTGATTTCTTATTGATTCAACTAATCCTTAGTTGATGATTATTGAACTCTAAATTACCCTTGAAGCTAATCCAAACCAAACTTCCTTTGGTGCGGACTCTAACGTCAAAACTGAGATGAACAACCCTGTTATGGAGGATTATATTACGTGATAGCGTTAAAATGTTGTGCACATACATGGTACTAAGGGCCTTAAGTACGAGAAGCAAGGTTCATATAGTCTTACGACTGTTAAAGGTTTAAAGTAGAAATACTTAATAACCTAGGACATAGTTCATGGTCTTGTAACCCTCAGATGTACTTTTTATTCTTGTTCTAATCTTGATTCAAAAGCCGAGCTTTGTTTTGTTCAATATCCATTGATTATTCGCATGTTATTATTATTACTATTGTTAAACTTGTGGGCAATTGTTGCTCACTCTTGCATAATAACATTGCAGCTAAGATTGAGAAAGTTGATGAGTCATCCATAAGTAAGGGCAAGGGCAAAGCAAACAAATGATGAAAACTTATTTAGTATTCGAGAATGATAATGTTAAGACTTATTTGTTTATGATGTTCTGCATTTGAAGTATTAAGGTTAGATAACCAAGGATATATTTGTTTAAGTTGTTGTAACCCTTTAATGGGAGGATTTTTATTTAAATTTTTTATTATCTTTACTATGGGTAGATAGATGTTATTTATTTTGGCGAGTGAACACTAAATCTGTGGGAAACTCGAGAGTACCTGGATTTGGGGGTGTCACAAAGAGTATAGCCTACATGCAGCGGGTCTGTCATGACACTTTACCACCTTTACTAGAATTAATCAAACAGTGTCGAAGGTTATTTAAGAGAGAGAAAGAAAGCATTTTTTTAGAGTGAGAGAGGTTATGGATGAGAAGAGTCATCTTTAAGAGAGAGATGCAATAACCTTTTGATTTCTTCTCACTTGTTCTACTCACTCAATGGCTTTTTTGTATTGTGAGTTATTCGGGTGGGAGGGGAAGAACAACAAAAGAGTGCATGGAACGACGTGTATGATTAAAAAAATGGTTGCCTTCAAAGGGTCTTAGGCCTGGAAGGGATTCATGTTCATTTATAAACTGGCCAATTTTAGGGTACTTATGTCATTTTTTATCAAATTACCTTTTGAAACTATAAGTTGGACTTCCAGATCTTAGATTCCTTGAAGGTATTTTATTAGTAAAATAGCGGTGAGACATGCACTAAATGAAATAGTACTCCCATCTAGTGTTACCTATGGATCACTCTCATATATATATATATATATATAGGGAATATGGAGGTGCACAGAAGTTACACGGTCTACGATCGTAGAGTGATTTCACTCTACGATCGTAGAATAGTCACTCCACGATTTGTGAATTCACTACTATCGTGGACTACTCTACGATAATAGAGTGAATTCACTCTACTATCTGTGAACAACTCTACGATCGTAGAGAGTGAAATCACTCTACGATCGTAGACCGTGTAACTTTAAAAGTTACACGGTTTGTGTATCTCTATTTTTACCTATATATATACAGAGTCAGGTTCTATCCAGGACTCCGCATTTAAATGCGGACCTTTTTTTTTGCTTTTTTTTTAAACTAAAAAAAAAAAAAAATATAAACTGGAATTTTACATAATCTGATGTTTTGGGTGTGATTTGAATACATATAACAAAACATGTTTATGCAGTCAATGCGGTATGCATACATTTTTGGTATAGGTATCCAAATCACGCCTAAAATGATCAGATATAAAAAAATTCGATTCCATAAATTTATTTATTTTTTAGTTGTTTTAAAAAAAAAAGCAAAAAAACAATTTTGTCCGTCTTTTACTCTAGTCCGGGAGTTCGGACTAGATCAACCGTCTATATATACATACATATATATATATATATATATATATATATATTTGGCCCTATGGGAGTAGAACTACCAACCTTGAGGTCATTCTTCTAGATTTCTCTCACCCCTTGTGTAATAACCAAGGTCAAATTTCGAGTCCATAACAAATCTTGTATCAAATCCCAAAACCGAATCAAATCAAATTCATCCAAACAAGGTATTAAATCACTAACCCAATAGTATCCTTTTGGATCATCTTATCCCACCACAAGTTTACCCAAAAAATTATAACTGGAGATACTATTGTTAGTAACTAAATTCTTCTTTATATACAGACAAATTTTTTCCACACATTTTTTATGGGGACTCTAAGTCAAGGACAAAGAAGAGATTTTTTATATTTATTATTTGGAGTTTTTATTATGTTTAATATAAAAGTGGTTGGTGTGATTTATGTATTTTATTTATTAGTGGGGATTTAGGGATATTAATTAGTAAAAAAGAATTTTTAATGTTTAGTAAGGGTACCTTAGTCTTTTAATACTTTAATTATTCTCCAAGTAACATTAGGGTTTTAAGTCTCTTTAAATAGTGATGTAATCCCCACAAGTCTTTTAGACTACATATTATTGATATTGAAATTGATTATTTCATTCATACCGTAGAGGTATCCTACCGTGGAGGTATTTTATCTATCTTAGTGTTGATACGTAGAGTGGATACACTTGAGAGATCTTAACGGTCTAAACGTGGAGTTTAGATCCTAGTTTATTTTTCACCAGATCTGTCCTACATCAATTTTGATGTGGGACTGGGATGTTACACCTTGGGTTATTATCCAAGTTCATTTATAAACTAGCCAATTTTAAGGTAATTATGTCATTTGTTATCAAATTACCTTTCGAAACAATAAGTTGGCCTTCCATGTCTTAGACTCCTGGAAGGTATTTCATTAGTAAAATAGGAACTGTTTAATTCAATAAGAGATGCACTAGATGAAATATTGCCTATGGATCACTCCATATATATATATATATATATATATATATATATATATATATAAACCAACCTTGTTATTCTTCGAGATTGCTCCCACCCCTTGGGTTATCATCCTTGTAAATGGAATTATGCTTAATATTAAACTTTCTATATTACCGAGACATTCTTTTTCCTTCTGATATGCTAAGATCTTGACATAAAAACAACTAACCAGATGGATCAGCTTATTGTCAGCATGAGATAGATGACAAGGTGAGTCCATACATCTTATTTCTAAAACCTAATAGATTAGGGTCTGGCGGAGCTCGAGCTTAATACCCCAGGAATTACTGCTCTTTCATATAATGAGCATATAATTTAAATAATTAAATATGAAAATTACGAATTGTTTCTCCAACTTCAAGCAAACCATTCTTGTTGGATTCTATCTAATACAAGTGTACCTTTGAAATAAAATAAAATTAACATACAATGATGCAAACATAGATTCATATATTTATGCTGTTTAACTGGGGCTTTCAGACCCCAGGATATATTCACACTCTGTTTCACCCCACTATTGTCAATTCCCTAACTAATGATAGCCACAACTCTGCATATAAGAATAGTAAAATGACAAATTACTGTTCGAAAAACAACATCACTTTCCGACAATGGCAGCAAAAATACATTTACAAAGTACTTGGTATTTTTTAACCGTAAATTTAAAAATCCATTTATGTGAAGATACCCTTTGCAAAAGTTTGACAAATAAATCTATTCCTGAAATTATGAATTAACATAGGATAGAATATAGATTTCACATGTTATAAGCTTCTCCAAAGACCATGCATAACAATGCTTGATGGATAAATCATAAAAAGAGAGAGAGTAGAAAACTACCCAACACGCATGCCTTCCTCGATATCAGTTGGTGAAACTTTGTCACCCAACCCGACAACAAACTGCAGTTAACAAAAAGAAAGTCATGTATCTCAAGGTGATAGATCTAAGGAATAAAGTTTAACTAAAATTCTGATGTCAATTTATACTCGGAACAAGTAATAGAAAATCATAATATGCTAAAAGTTATATATCAATGCCTTTGGCAGAATCAAGGTGTAAAAAGTATTTGCAATAAGAAGAATTTCAGGGATATCCAATTTGGATAATCCTTAACATTCTACGGGCATAAATAATGTGCTTAAAATTGCAGGTGTAATCTTTTCTCCTTGCAATTTACAGCTGCGTCAAATGTTCACAAATTTTCTATTGCAGGTGTAATCTAGACTTAACCTCCTCACTGGTCATCCTCCCCCTGAAAGAAAGGCAAAAAAATCATTGAGGTATGCAAAATGTACCTTTGCAATTTGCTTGACATTTATAACATATTTTGCATCTTCAGTGTTCGGGTTGATTATCTTTGTGCATCTCGCCACCTGCTTTTAAGCAACTACCAATGCTTTATGAAAAATAATAAACAATTAAAACCAACAGCCGTATGAAAACCTCACCTGAAGTGGTTGCTCCTCCTGCATCATTTGCTTATCAGAAACAAGATCCCATTGACTGGGTGCAGCCAAACCAGTGTCGGACTCCTTAATACCTATTGTACCATTTAGAGAAGTGCTACAATTTCAGGATATATTCAAATCAAAGCTATTACTACTACCCATAGGCCATATCTAAAATGGCAAGTGATAAGACGTGTATAATTGTCCAAGCAACTATTTATGATGCAAGACAAACAGCAGAATAGCTCATAAAATTACTTTAGTGAGTTCTATTTTTCTTTTAACAAGAACTTGGTAAAGACGTTGAAAACCAGCTGTTACAAAGAAAATAAAGTATAGGTATGTAACATGCAGTCTTTTTTGTAAAAAGCATGACAGTTCTTTCACAGCACAATAGGTGCTTCCATACTATGCTAACTACGAAAACAATATATAGATTATAGATAACAGCTTGAGCAAGAATATGTGACACATACCACATAAATCATTGATCTTTTTAGCCATTTCTTTGATTTCTTTTTCAGCTTTCTTTATGGGGGCGGAATAAGGTCCCAATCCCTGCATAGATAATTCCATCAAGTCATAAAGAAGATCCACACAGAAAATACGAAAGCAACCAATATGATTCATATGCAATTAGGAGGCCACTCGGGATGCTGATAATCTCCCTATCAAAAGGGATTCCTAATAATTTGTTTGTTGTATCTAGAGAAATTCAGAATGATTTTGTAAAATGATTATCTTTGAGCAAAACCTGCAGTTAGTACTAACTGTTAAAAATTAACATGCAAAATATACAAATTTCATGTTGGTTTTCAGGAATCAAGTTCAATAATACCAAGCAGATGTCATGTGCACATACGTGAACATAAATGCAACAGTGGACACTAACTAACATATTTATGGCCAAGACGAGCAGACAAAAAAATTATGAATTATACCAAGAGATATTGATGTTAGGTATACTAAATTTAACTAACTAACAAAGCCTGGTTAATCAACCAACGATATATAAGCAGAAGCAGAAAATACACACTTATACAATGACATTAAAAAAACAAAACAAAATAGGAAATACAGCCCAACCTTGTAGAATAAAATTTCTTATTGGTTAATGGAAGCTAATTCTTAAAACTACAAATTCATAAACATAAATCTATTGACTGCTTAGCTTTATCAACCATTACATATGGTTAATTACACATCAAAAAAAAACATTTGGGCAAGTACTCATTTTCCATCCTTGAGAAGGGTTCCTTTTTGGGACAAGTTACTGATTCATTGGATTGCATTGTTGTATATCAGTAACAATAGAAACAACAACACTGCAATCTTGAGCTTATTCTAACAGAACTAATAGAAACATATAATCTACTCCATTCGGCCCATCGACTCAACAAACTACTAGACAAAATATACAACCACAACCCAATTAAAACTTCAACTATTAGCTTGCTGAAAGTTAAATACAAGTAATTAATTAGTTTATAAAGTCAGGTTTTGAATTTTTATTTTTATTTTCTTTTTATTTGCAAAAGTTACTCCATTAATAGCATTAGTTGGGTTGGCAAATACAGGGTTGATACTGATGCCAGCCAAACATTGAAATTCAGAACAAGGATCTGAAATTGCAAAAACTAAATTGAAAAAAAAAACAGCTTAATCCCAAATCAGGTTGTTGGCAATATAAGCAAGAGAAGCTTCTGCATCCTATTATAATTTTCCATCCCAGATCCTGTGGACTCGAATAAATAAAATATTGCTCAAAATAAATTCACGGCCTTCCTAAGAAGTAAATTTACATGTTCTTCGTAGATTTTCCCAAAATCCAAACAGATACTAAGATACAGACAGGTAACATAAGATAAGATCGAGTTATGAAGAACGTAAAAATTAAAAGAGAAACCTAATAGCATCCATATGTAAGGGATAAAATCAAAGAAGAGGTGAAATTAGGGTTTTAGAGAGAGAGAGAGGTTGGATACATAAGTCTTGAGGAGAGCTATATCGTCTTCATCGAGAGGCCTAGGGTTCTTCTCGTCCTTGATCTCATCTTCAGCTTCTGTTGGTGCCATCCTCCGAACAGATTTCTGATTTGATTTGAGTCTCTCTCTCGCCTTCCAAGACTTCTTTCTTCTTCTTTAGGAGTTCTGTTATCTTGCGAAGCAAACTAGAGTTGTGAATAATAGAGAGGGGGGGTTTCTTCTATTATTATCTTTTTGTGAGTTTTAAAGAAAAAAGAGAGTAAAATGAAATAAATAAATAAATAAGTTAGATTTGTTGTGAATCCCTTCTTACTTACCCGATAGGGAGAAGAAAAAAATTAAAAGAAACTTATTAATTATCCATCATATTATAATGCTTATATTACCACTTTTATTTATTATTTATTTATAGAGTTATGCGCACTCTAAATTAAGGATGTATTCAATTAAGATTTTTAAATATTTTTTTTAAATAATAAATTTTTATAAAATTTATGAAATTTTAATAATTTTTAAAGACTTTTTTAAAATGACTTTTACAGACATATCTACTAAACCGCACCTTAAGTTAGTATCATATATGGCAAAGTGCAAATAAGATAGCAAAAAGAACTATATAACAAAGTCAGTACATCAAGAGGACAAAATATTGACAATCAAACATTGTTAGACAATCCAATATCCTTTCCAACTGGTGGGCCAATATTGACTTTAAAATTGCAATATAGGAAGTTAATTCAATAATTGCTTGTCTAGATCTGGCTTTGTAGAGACACCCAATACCCTAAACCCTGATAACACCATCTGTGTGTCCAGTGAACAATGTGCTTCCATCAGCACTCCAACTCATGCTTGTGCAGTATATGACCTGTGCATTATAAGGTTACAATATATAAGAATATCAAAAAAAGGTAGCATATTACCACTATTAAAAAGATAATACAATCATACACAAACATTGAAGTTAATCAACAAATATAAAACATCAACTTAAAATAAGAAGAATCACTGTTTAGGGCAAAAAATTGTATCTCTTTTTTGTTATCGTGTTCAGTACTGTTCGGGAGTATTTTATCGACTTTCACGTGGGTCGAAGGCCTGATGTTAAAAGGGCTTTAGGAGACCATTGGGTTGAAGCCCATGGAGAGGTTGGAGTTGGTCAGGTCGGCGCCCGAGTCCTTTAGGGCCGGAGCCTCACCTTAGTGGATACTCTTCGGGTTCGGTGTCCGAGTCCTTTGGGCCGGATATACTACCCTGACGTGTGGAGTTCGGGGTCGGGTCTTTGAGTCCTTTGGGCCGAAGCCCAGACCTGATAGTGGGATTGTTTGGGCCAAGTAGCGATTGAAGAACTTTCTGCGTCAGAGAGTTCAGGATCCTAATCACAATTGAATAAGGTAACTCCAAAGGTAGTGATTGGATTGGATTCCACTTGCACCTTTTAAGAAGATTGTGTTGGACCCAAGTTGTGGTAATTACCATGGCTAGGAGTCCTAATCCGACTCGGAGAAGGATTCTAAGGTGGAGAGAGTACTATAAATATAAGACCAAGGTTACAATTAATAGGTAATACCTACTTTTGAGCACTAAACACTTAGCCTCCATTGTTAAACCTTGTGAACGGCCTGTACTTATTCTCACACCGGAGTTATCCCCCAACGACACAATTCGTCAAGCTTCTGTGTGATATGTTATTGTGCAGGTTCTAGCGTGTGGATTTTGTGATTGGACGCGTCGGCGAAACTTGGCGTTAACATTGGCGCTAAAAGGAGGGCCTTTAGTGTTCTTACAATCACAGTCAGATTTTTCCGGTAAGAGGCTATGGCGAGCATGGAGTATGCAGTTTATGACCATGAAAAGGCTAAGACACACCAGACCACTCAGGTGAGAGGGTCGGTGAAAGATGGTGGGTTCGTAATCCAAGGAGATCGGGGTGGAACCTTTGCCTCCCTACGAAGACTCTTCCATGGTGGCCAACGTACCCTAACCAAAGTAGCAGGCGGCAGACGAGAATCACTCACGAGCACTGGAGGTGCATGGGAAAGGCCGAGGCGAGAGCAGTCAGGATCAGAGAGAGTTTATCCTGCAGAAGAAGATACAACATAACAAAGATGCCATGATGGCCCTGCGTCTTCAGCAAGACGAACTCGAGCGGCAGATGGCTAATATGGCTGGAAAATAGGAGGCATTCTCAAAAAAGGTGTAGGCATTGGAGCTGATCCCGGTCACCCCGACGGGGAGAAGCAGATAAAGAAAGGAGTAGGCATCAGAGCCGCTCGAGGGATGGCCGAAGCCGGAGGAGGAGCCGTTCGGCAGAGCGACGATCAGAGCATCCAGGCAGGTCGGGACTGAGGAGGAGGGAAGGGACTCCTGAATATGGGCGGGACAGACCTCGATCGTCCCCCCACAAGGAAGAGTCTGACCCCCTCGCTCGAAGGGTAGCAGAGTTGGAAAAATTGATGTTGGCAAAGAATTCGATGGGGATGCCTACGGCTTGCATAGGGTCACCCTTCTCTCCCGAAATCAACAACGTAATAGCCGATCCCAAAAAGAAGATGCCCCTGATGGAGGCCTATGATGGGCTGGGGGATCCGTATGACCACTCGGACGGGTACGACAGGCTGATGATGTACTACGGACACTCGGATGCTTCCAAATGCCACATGTTCGCGACCATCCTGAAAAAGAGCGCCTGAGAATGGATGAGGACCTTGGCGGCAAGGTCAATCACCTCCTGGAGTGACCTTCGGGAAAAGTTCCATGCTCAGTTCGGGAGTAACAAAAGGCGAGGAAAGATCACTGGCGTCCTCATGCAGTCGACATAATCGGACGAGAGAACTGGGCGACGCGTCGAAAAGGTTAGGAGAGGTCGTGGAATTGATGTGAGTTAAACTCCCCACAAGTCCTGGGATTTTTCATTACTGGTATAGATATCGGGAAGTCGAAGAAGTTGATGAAGGATTTGGTGATCAACCCTCTGGCTGACTTGACAGAAGATTTCCATCGAGCCGAGGGTCACATAACGATAGAGGAGGCGATGGGGAACTTCAAACCGCATTCCCAATCTTATGAGAGGTCTAAGGATCGAGATAAACAGAGTTATCAGAAGTCAGATAATCAGGGGAGGTCGGATAATTACAAAGAATAAAAGCTACTGATGGAGGAGGGTGGGCGTGACGGCTACCTTTCCCCAAACAAGAATGTCAACAGAGTCTGCGCCTCAACATGGACCAAGGGCTAAAATATTGGAGGAGATGCGGAACAAGCCCTTTTTCGAACCATGTCAAGCGATCCCGAAGCCTGGGAAGAGGGGTCGGGACAAATATTGTGCATATCATCAATGTCGGGGGCATACGACGGAGGAATGCAACAACTGAAAGATCTAATAGAGAAGAACGTCCCGAATGGCAAATTTGGTGCGAGATGTGGTCGGTAAAAGCGTTTCAAAAGCCGGGGAGAGAACAAGGATCCACTGGGGAAGCGATCAACCGCACCCATGGCCGAGGGGTTATTGATGTGATATCGGGGGGGTTGGTAGGGCGTGTAACGGAAGGAAGAGGAACGGGCATCTCAAGGTCGTGTTGTCGGTAGCTGGTTCATCGCCCAAAAAGGATAGGGCATATTTAGGAGTATCTATCTCTTTCTCAGATGAAGACTATCCTACCGACCATATTGAACCACATGATGGGGCACTGGTAATAACGACACAGGTCAGGCCAGTAGACATGAAAAAGATGATGATCGATAACGGGTCCTCGGTCAATATACTTTACACGCATGTCTATCAGAGGATGGATCTGGAAGGGAAGAAGATGGAATTGGGAGGAGAGGATCCGTTATACGGTTTGATGGTGACGGTGCGTATGTCGGAGAACGATAGAGTTACCGGTCGGGTTCTTACGATCCTCGTAGCGAAATAACGGTGAAATTTTTTTTGTAAGACAAGTGGATTATTTCAACGCCATCTTGGGGAGGCCGACATTAGCAGCATTGCAGGCAGTGACGTCTATACCTCACTTCAAAATCAAGTTTCCGACACCGAACGGGATCGGGAAGGTAAAAGGTGATCTGGACATTGCCCAAAGGTGTTATCGGAATACTTTGATTTCCTCAGGGGTTGGGATCAGTAAACAGAAACAGACAATGGCCATCGAGATAGAGCCATTCATCGAAGGTAGTACTGAACCCATGGCACTGCCGGCAGAAGAGATAGAAGATGTGGAGTTAATACCGGGGAATCCAGAAAAACTGATAAAGATTGGGGCAGGATTAGCAGAACCACTACGAACAGGTCTGATGGATTTGCTTCGTATGTATGCCGATATCTTCGCTTGGGAGCCTAGCGATATGCTAGGGGTAAGCGAATCGGTGGCGCTGCACAGGCTGCATACAGACCCAAAGAAGAAACCAGTGATACAGAAAAGAAGGATTTTCGCCCCGGAAAGACAGAGGATCATAGACGAAGAGATTGCTAAACTGCTGGAGGCGGGATTCATCTTCGAGATCGACTATCCCGAATGGCTGGCGAATGTGGTATTAGTTCAGAAGCAAAATGGGAAGTGGAGGTTGTTCATCGACTACACGGATCTGAATAAGGCATGCCCAAAAGATTTCTACCCTCTACCCAACATAAACAAGCTGATTGATGCCACTTCGAGGTATGGAATGTTAAGTTTCATGGACGCTTTCTCGGGATACCACCAAATTTCGATGTGCATGGACGATATCCCGAAGACAAGCTTCATCACTCATCGGGCTATATATGCGTATCGGAAGATGACATTCGGATTGCTGAATGCAGGGGCAACTTATCAACGGATGATGAACTTTGTATTCAGAAAGCAGCTGGGCCGAAGTATGGAAGTGTACGTGGACAACATGATCATAAAAAACATGTCAGTTCGGGATCATTTAGAAGACCTGGAAGACTGTTTCGAAACAGTAAGGAGAGCCTAAATCGAGACTAAACCCGACCAAATGTACCTTCGGTTTGGGTTCAGAAAATTTCAGGATACCGGTCAAGAAAAGGGAATCGAAGCCAACCCAGAGAAGATTTTGGCGATCTTAGACATGAAATCTCCAAAGACATTCAAAGATGTCTTGAGAGGTTTCTGGTAGGATAGGCGCTTCCCGGAGATTCGATGTCAAGGTCGGTAGAAAGATGTTTACCCTTTTTTGACACTCTCATGGGCCCGAAAAATGAGAAAAGTTTTCAGTGGACGTCGGAATGTGAAGACGCGCGTTCGAGGATCAAAAATATCATCTTCAAAGACCATTCTTGATGAAGCCAATCCCTTCGGAACCCTTATATTTATACTTGGCTGCAAACACAATGGCAGTAGGGGCGGCGTTGGTAAGAGACAAAAGAGGAAAATAGTTCCCGGTATATTACGTCAGCCATGTTCTTCGAGATGCAGAAATAAGATACCCGAACCTAGAAAAATTCGCGTATGCCCTAATCATTGTAAGCAGGAAGCTTCGGCATTATTTCCAAGGTCGGGTGGTGGTGGTGTACACGGATCAGCCGTTAAAGAAGATATTGCATAAGCCGGACGTGTCGGGACGACTAGCAGTATGGGCGATGGAGCTAACACAGTTTGCCATAGAATATCATCCCCGAACGGCAGTCAAGGGTCAGGCTTTGGCATACTTCATCGTGGAATGCTCTTTCACGGAACCTGACATGAATACGGTGGGCGAAACTCAACAAGGGCCGACCTCGTGGACGTTGTAAGTGGATAGATCATCGACGTTAGATATGAGTAGAGCAGGGGTCATTTTGACGAGTCCTGAAGGGTTCAAAGTTCAACAAGCAATTCATTTCCAATCCAAAGCCACCAACAACGAGACAGAGTATGAAGTCATCTTAGCTGGGATACGGTTGGCCCGCAGTCTGGAAGTACATAATTTGGTTATCTACAGTGACTTACAACTGGTGGTCAAGCAATTATTGGGGGAGTATGAGGCTCGAGGGGCAAGAATGACAAAATATCTGGTCGAGGTGAAAGACAAGCTAACGTACTTCACATCACACAGCTGTCAGGGTGTGGACCGATCAGATAATATAGTAGCGAGATGCCTGGGACAGTTAGCAACTCTCAAACAAGCTCCTTCAACTGCCCAGTATATACGGAGGTCTTGGAACGACCAAGTGTTCCGAAGATAGAGGTGCTAGCTCTAGACCGACTCGACTGCTGGCTGACGCCTTATATCTCCTACTTGGCAGATGAGACTCTCCCCTCGAATCGAATCCTTGCAAGACAGATCAAGCACCGAAGTTCAAACTTCGTCCTCATTGATGGGGATCTATACCGAAGGGCTTTTAGCTCTCCACTGCTCAAATGCTTAACTCCATCAGAGGCAGATTACATTCTTCGGGAGGTATATAAAGGGATCTGTGGGGATCACATGGGGGCCAAGTCACTGGCGCACAAGATTTTGAGGCAGGCTATCTACACTGAGGCCAAGGAATTAAATCCGAAGGTGTCCTAAGTGTCGGTTGAACAAAGACTATCCCACATCAACCTCCAGAAGAAATTGTATTGATCTTATCCCGATTCTCTTTGTTGTATGGGGAATCGACATCCAAGGGCTTCTGCCGAAGGCCAAGGGACAAGTTAGCTTTATGATTGTGGCTATCGACTATATGACAAAGTGGGTTGAAGCCAAACCACTGCAGAAGATCACCGAACAAGAATGTCTGAAATTTTTCAAAGAAGGAATCATTTATCATTTCGGTATTCCGATGGCAGTGGTCTCTAATAACGGCAGACAGTTTGTGGGGTCAAAGTTTGAGGGCTTCCTGAAGGAGTTGGGAATTCAGCATCGCAAGACCTTAGTCGTTCATCCTCAATCGAATGGTCAAGTGGAAGTGACAAACAGAACCCTGCTCAATTGGATAAAACGAAGGTTGGATGAATTGAAGGGTCGGTGGCCCGAAGAACTACTAAGTATTTTGTGGGCATATCAGACTACTCCGAGGACAACAACCGGAGACTCTCCATTCAAATTGGCATATGGGACCGATGCACTCATACCAGTTGAGATCGGATCCCCCACTTTTCAGGTCAGTCAGTATAAAGAGCTATACAATGAAGACGGCCTGAAAACAAATTTAGATCTGCTGGAAGAGGTTAGGGACTCTGCTATGTTGAGGTTGACAGTCTATCAGCAGAGAAGAGCCCGACACTACAACCAAAAGGTGAAGCTGAGAAGGTTTGCAGTAGGCGATTTGGTCCTCCGGGAGTCGGAGGCATCAACCCCCCAGAACATTGGCAAGCTGATGCCTAAATGGGAGGGACCTTATTAGGTGGTAGAGGTGCCGAAGTCAGGTACATACCGGCTTCGAGCAATGGATGGTTCGGAAGTAAAGAATACATGACATGCTGGAAGACTTAGAAAATTTTACCAGTAATAGTTATGTCATTCTTTTCTTTATCCATGTAACCGATCAATCTTAAATGAAATAAATGAAAGTTTTCTTTGGAGATGCTAACTTCATTTATATTCATATGATTCTTAATACTCGAACGGAAAAACTTCGGACACAATCCGATCAGAAGGTTCGAAAAGACACCACTGATCGAGATAAGTCACGAGTATAACTGATCGAGAAAACTGTAAATTTTTTATTCAGGCAAGTTTCGGGCATTATCCGATCAAGAGGTTCGGGAAGATACCACTGATCGAGATAACTCACAAGTATAACTGATTACAAAATTTTATAAACAAAAATATTCCATTTCATTCATACTTTGAAGTTTTACAAAACCCGATCGCTTACGATTCGGGCAAAGTACAATGGAAAAAGTAAAAAAAATAAAATTTACAAGTCATAACAATATTTATTCAAGAGGAGGGTCATCTTCGGCTTCGGATTCTCCATCAGAGGAATCAAGGATGGAGGCATCGAGCCCAGCAGCAGTCAATTTGGCCCGAGCCTTTTCACGATAAACTTCATACCCATCACCAAACTGGGCCATGACCTTCTCGTTCAAGGCCTCAGACTCTTCATATTCGGCCACCGCTTGCTGCTGGGCCTCGATAATCTTATCTGGAAAGGAGTTGACTTCAACGATTAAACTGTGTTCTCCCGCATGACTTGCATCATTTTACCCATCATTTCTGAAAATTTCTCCTACAGGGCGTCAACAGCCTTTTCCCGATCCTTGACCTCCTCAGTTAGATGATCACTATCCACCAGAAGTGATGCGTACTTCTTCTTGAGCTCCTTAGAATGAAGTTCAGCTCAAGATACCTTATTTCGGGTCTCAGCGTGGAGATCCCGTTCCTTCTTCAAGTCCGAGTTCAGGCCTCGAACCTCCGCTTTAAGAAGCATCACGTCCGACCTCAGCTGAACTTCCTTTTTTGTAGTTCGAGCGAGGGGAGGAATAGCTCGAGCGAGAATGGCATTGGCCTGCAATAAACATATATATTAGCTATCGAAATTAAAACTCTAAGTCTACAAGAACAAGATAAACAGTATTAAAGTTACCTGGCACTGAGCCTGGACGTAGGCCACCAAATACTCCTCGGAAGAAAACCCTTTAAATCGTTCGTCATCGCCCGAAAGCTTAAAGTGATCGAACAGAGTGAACGGGAACACTTCCAAGTGGCTTTTGGGCCAACAAGTTGTTGGCGAACCGTGGAAGGAGCTCGGTCCGGAGGAAGGGGTGGCGGTGATGTTGGGGTCAGCAACCGCAACTTGTTGTTCAGGCTGTTATGGTGCAGGGTCTTCGGTAAGTCGTGGTTTTTTGGATCGGGGTTCAAGGGGAACCTCTAGAGTGTCCTCTGAGTCCTCGATCATCTCGGCATGAGTAGGAGGGGGAGGTGGAATCGGTTTGGGTGTGACTGACGGAGAGGCCTTTGTAGGGATTTTTGCAGAGGGGTGGGAAAGTCTTTTGGTCTTCTTCAGTAAAGCCGCCTTTTTGGCACGACTCATCTTCAGAGCAACCTTTTTTGTTGGAGGGGGGTCGGGTCCTGAAGCAGAACCCACCGAGAGATCTGTGGTCGGGATAGTCTCTTCATCAGGAGAATCGTCGGTTGCGGGTGGATGGATTGGTCCGGCGGTGGAGGCAAGAGGTTTCGGGGATTCGTCGACGCCCTCGAGCTTGAAAATTGTCACTGCGCAGAAAAGAATGGGTAAAGGCATATAATATCAGAAGGCAAAAAAAAAAAGCGAAGTCAAGAGGGGAGATACTTACAGCCGTGTTTATATAACCAGGCTTCATTGGACAAGGCGGTCAAATTCCATTCGATTTTTCTCCACCTCTTGTAGAAAGATTTGAAGGCATCAGCCCGATCCTTCGGGAACTTGGACACCTTGACTACGGGATCCTTAGGATGGGCCCATTGAGGGAGCAGACGGAGGTCGGTTCCCCGGGCGAAGAACCACTTGTCATGCCAACCCTTGTTGCTCGAAGGGGTTTTGACATGAACGGTTCGGGCGGGCCTTTTGTTTAATTATTTCAAGCCTGGTTCTTTCGACCCGGTTACGGTGAAGAGGGCAAAGAAGAAGTCGAGGCCATGCGTGATCTCGAGTTCTGGCAAGAATGAATGAAGGCGACAGTGAATGTATGAGTTAAGACGCGGTACATGCGAACTCGATTCCATGAAAGAAAGGAAGGAAGAGATGAATTCGTGAAGTGGGAACCGAACCCCATATTTCAGAAGATATAGGGGAACGACCACCCATTCACCTTCGGGCCTCCAAAACATTTTCTCATCGGGTTTTGGGGCCCGAAGCTTGTATTCTTGGGGAATGTTGAAGAGTGTATGGATGTCGGAAATTTGAGAAGGAGTAATGGAAGATGGAGTATTGATGTGGGAAAACTCCGTTTTGGAGTGGTAAGCGTTGCGAATTTTGGCCTTGGCATTGATAGGGGTAGGGAATGTCGAGGAAGAAGGGTTATAGGTGGAAGCCACCGGTAAATCAACCGGGACCAGGTCGCCGGTGGTGACGGAGGGAGGAATTGACTCACTGACAGGGTGAGGAGTGCTAGAATCAGCCATTTGATATGAGTACAACGAGAGGAAGACACGAATAGGAAGTTTTGAGGAGTAAACGAACAAAAATAATGCTAAAAACCTAACAGAGTAGATGAAACTGGTGAGGTTTGGAGAAGAAATGAGCTCGCCGGAAATCGCCCTTGCCGAAAAATTTGAGTATAGAGAGTTTGGGATGAAGAAGTCTGTAAAAGTGGAAATGATGGGGGGAAAGGGGGTTTTTATAGGCTCGTCGGCACAGAGCCTTATGGCGGCTATTAAATGCCCAAGGTGGGACCTGGCGTGAAAAGGCGTGCAACGTTTCGAGGAACGAGGGCAGACCGTTTGGCTTCCCCAGACAACTCATCATTAGCTGTCGTGACCTTTCGTATACCTGACCATTCAAGTCTCCAATTATAAGTATCTTACAATCAGAGACTAGGGGGCAATGTTCGGGAGCATTTTACCGACCTCCACGTGGGTCGAAGGCCTGATGTTAGAAAGGCTTTAGGAGACCATTGGGCTGAAGCCCATAGAGAGGTTGGAGTTGGTCAGGTCGGCGCCTAAGTGGATACTCTTCGGGTTCGGTGTCCGAGTCCTTTGGTAGGATATCTTATCTGTCGTGTGGAGTTAGGGGTCAGTCTTGAGTCTTTTGGGTGAAGCCCGGACTGATAAGTGGGATTGTTTGGGCTGACGGTGGGCTTTCTGCGCAAGTGCGAGTTAGTGATCCTAATCACAATTGAATAAGGTAACTCCAAAGGTAGTGGTTGGATTGGATTCCACTTGCACCTTTTAAGGAGATTGTGTTGGGCCCAAGTTGTGGTAATTACCATGGCTAGGAGTCCTAATCCGACTCGGAGAAGGATTCTAAGGTGGAGAGAGTACTATAAATATAAGGCCAATGTTACAATTAAGAGGTAATACCTACTTTTGAGCACTAAACACTTAGCCTTCATTGTTAAACCTTGTGAACGGCCTGTACTTATTCTCACACCGGAGCTATCCCCCGGCGGCACAAGCCGTTAAGCTTCTGTGTGATCTGTTATTGTGCAGGTTCTAGCGCGTAAATTTTGTGATTGGACGCGTCGGCGAAACTTGGCGTTAACAATTACTATGTTTTTGAGTCCTAATTTGTAGAAATCTAGTGTGTTTTTGGTAGTAGGTAAAAGAAGAATGCAATATTGTGTATTAAGTTTATAACTTGATCTGAAATAAAAAGTTTGTTGTGTTGAAATGCAAATTTAGCCAGCCATAAGATTTTTTTTGGCCAAGTTCACTGTTTTTGAATGTTGTCTTTTTGGCACAACATTCCAGCTTGCAGTTGAGGAGAGCTAAAGCTTAAGAGAGAGGAACATGACTATAGTATTGTATTGGTTCCAAATGAGGCTGTTGTAAAGAAAGCTCTAGAACCATTGAAGAAAAAAGACAAGACATCAACTGCAGGCTCTGCAAAACATATCGTACGTGATGGTTTTTTTTTCTAAGGAATGAATGTTGTTTAACTTATGCTCTTGCTAGATAGAATAAAATTAATTGTGCCACCTGAAGGAAGGTGGGCTTGAATGTCATTATTTGTCAGTAATCTGCAACTATGACTAACTGTAATATTCTCATTGACCAAATGTAATCTTATGCATGCTCAAGTTTACATGGTGTCTCTACTGGTAGTGCAGAAATTTTTACTTGGAATGCAGAGTATAAAAGGAAATAAAAACCAAGTTCATGAAAATCAACTTCTTGTTTATTTCTAAAGTTAGAACAAGGCCATCTCCCTGAAACATGTCTACTACGGTCCTACCTAACAGCTGAGCCTAGAAAACTTCCGAGTGATGAAAAGAAGTTACACACGAAAATATTAATCTACATCCATTTAGCAGTCATTAAGTGCATCAGTAGCAACAAAACATCCAATAAGCCAACATAAGTTATAAGTTATATATATATATATATATATATATATATATATATATATATATATATATATATATAGATTTTGGAAATAATAAATTTCTATTTGACAGTTATTTTTCAGAAGTTTACGATATATGAAAATATTTTCACTGATTAAATAATTTTCTATTTACCATAATTTTTGTGAATTGATTTCAAGGCAACATAATATTATTATTTTTAATTATATTGACCAATTAACTATATGTTGGAGTATTACTTTAATAAGTTAGGAAGCTAAATTATATATTATGTTTTAAAATATACAAACAAGAAGGTTTACGATTTATAAATCTTTATTTTATATTTTTCTAATATTGTATGTCTTATAGTCTTTAATTTAATTTTAAAATAAATTATAATGTAAAATATTTCAAATTGGAAATAATGTTATTAATTAAGAAAATAAATGATTTAATATAGTAATTAGTTTTCATATATGGTTTGATAATCATGTTTTGAAAAGTGTATACACATTTTGTCTAATAAATATGATGTATAATAAATTTAAAGGCAAAATAGATAGTTAGTAAATGTGTGAATTGACTTTATATAAATTAAGGGTATTATAGTCTCTTTAACATGATTGGGTGTGTAATTATCATTTTAGAGTGTGCATATATCAACACTCGAATGATAAATTTTAGACTAATAAGTTTAGGACTAAAATTGATTTTCATCTAAAAAGAATAATTTACACCCTAAACTTTATTCGGAGGGTTTCACTCAGTTTAAAATGTGTTTTGAATGGAAAATAATGTTTAACAGAAAAATTGTTTAAAGTTATATACATTTTCTTTGTTAGTTTCACAAACTCATAAAGTATGCACTTTCATTATTTTTGTGCTGTCCAAAACTCTTCTAAGGAATCTGGGCAAGAACACAGCATATATTTTAAAAATGATGCTAACTAGTGGAGTACTATTTCTTTAAAATGATACTCCCTAGATTATATTAATCAAGAATTAAGAAGATATATAGAAGGAAGGGGTGTGGGGTGGGGGGAGGGGAGGGGGAGGGAGTGGGGCTTCAAGTTGAGTATATCCTACCCACCTAGCAACCCTTCTACACAGTTGGAGTTCTGGACAGAAAAGAGTATACTATTGGTTTGGTTTGCACCAAAAGTGATCCAACAAATAATAAATAAAATACAGTACTAGTACATGACATAAATTTGGACTTGTAAGAACTAGGGGGGTGATTACAACTACACCAAACCAACGTAACATAACCCCTCTTTAAGTACGGATGTTTCTCAGCTGAAATGGCAGTAGGCGAACATACTTATACGTTTTACTAGCTGGGATTAAAATCTGCATACAGACTAAAGCTACTCTAATCTTCCTATGTAACTTCAACCAGCTTCCCCCTAACCCATTTCTTGGTTATGGGTATTGATTTAGGTGTTTTTTCTTTCTTCCCAGACTCGGATTTTGCTCCATTAGATGCAAGATTTTCATGCCTGTTGCTACCATTTGGCACAAACTGATCCAGTTGCCCTTTGAAGCTGGAGGATGGCTCAATTGTGTGACCTGATTTTAACTGAGACAAACTAATATTACCATCACAAGAGCTAGTTGGAATATTTTCATTATCAGGATTCATTAAATCCTGCAAGTTGAACTTCTCAAAACCCAACTCTGAAATGTCACCCTCATATGATGCCAAAGCTCGGGCTCCGTTTACTTTCATCTGATCCTTTACAAGCAGGCCTTCAAATGCTATGTCTATCTCCTTCTCAACATTGTTAACACGTCCAGTGAAGATACACTGGAGGTTTTGGCCATTTTCATCAGAATTGCCCTCTCCTGTCTCTATGGATTTCATGGACTGAATCGCCTCAGCTATAAGCTTCCTGGTTTCAACAAGGGAAGCTTGAGCAAGAGGGCTCCAGGCTGCAGCTACCTCAAGAGCATTTGCAGCCTTCTCTGCTTCAGCAATCAGTAGCCTGCATAATATGCACAGAATTTTTCTAAAAGCAAGTTTTTTGAAAAAATTAATGTAGAGCACTTTCTAAGCTTCAAAAGCAACTCCGGGAAACATCCAGAAAATTGAAACAATGGCAGCCTAAAATTCATATCATATGTTGGATGGTGTCTGGCCAGTCTACGTTAGTACAAAGAAAGAGAAATATGGAGCTTTTGGTGAAAAGAAGTGAGCATTCAGCTCATATTTTCAAAAAGAGATGGGAAAGATTTCTTGGAAAGATCTATCCAAATTCTGCATATCATGTCCAACATCGGACAACACATTTATGTGAAGGCAACATGCACTTCCGCAGTAAACATATTTCCGATTACGTCACGCCAAGAACTAACAAGTACTAATATACTTATATACATGTACAGTAGATAATCTTCACCAGCAGAGCTGTCAGATAATTAAAATGCCTGAAACTAGTAGTCTGAGTGATTTGCGATTACTCAAAGCCGTGACTGCTCCCTCCAGCCCATCTTCCTGTTTATTCTATTTTTCCCCAGCTCAATATAAAGGCATTTGATATAACAACTTTAGCACAAGTTTAAGAAAAGATGCTTACTTTGCTCTTGTAATGGCTTCAGTTTTTTTATTTTCTCTTTCTGCTCTGATATTTTTTATCATCTCTAACTTTGTACTCGCAAGAGGATCCTTATACAGGGGCACCTTACTTTTCTTCAACCTTGTTCGTTGATTTTGGCTTTTGGCCTCATTCCCTGCAGAATTATCCATATTATCTTTCTTCTTTGTGGGGCTTGTTCTTATGGGTTGCCTACCACTGGTTGGCCTTCTCCTTGGATTTTCAAACCCAACAGGTGTGCCATGATATTTAGATAGACCAGAGTATACCCGGTCACGGTAAGCCTGGTAAGACAAGAAATACTCGGAATGATAACCACTTAAAGTAATGACACTCCCTAGTTACTAAATTCATCATAAGAAAACTTCAATACTACCCCAACTACAGTACTATATTTTCAAGGTAAGATCAAGTATGATGCATATTTCTATGATCCATAAGACTCAAACACTAGATATTCCTTGACCGGAGAAAACAAAATTTGCAATTATTATAAGTTCTTACAGGATCAGCCCATTTAGCAGCAATGGCCTCAGAAATTTTTCTTCTTTGCTCAGCAGATTTAGGTGCTCTCTTGCTACCTTGTGGCCTAGGGGTTTTCTTCCTCTGTTCAATACTCGCCAACCACTCCTGCTCAAGCTGCTCATCCAAGATCTCATAGGAGTCCCATTGTAGCTCTTCCTCACCAACCAAGCCCCTTCTAGACGCATCAGCAATCAAATTCTGCCACTCAAAGTGGCAAGTTTCCTGCAGCATCAGCTTCTCCCGACGCCTATTCCACCCAATTCGCACCCCAACTCCAATTTTTATCCTTGTTTCTTCACTGTACAATGGATAGCGTATTGTTTGAAATTTCAGAAAATTGCAAAACAAGTCTAGAAATGAATAATTTAAGTAGATGGCAACATTGACAAGGGATAGATAATACAAGCTGAGCAAGGGAAACGCCGAGTATCCAATGAACTACACTTTCGAAGTTTCACAATCTCAAAACTGGAACCAAAGAAGTAAAGGCACAAAATGTTCTCAAAAAATTACACTCAAAATGGTGATATATCATTCAACGGTCCCACAGTTCCCTGCAACTGAAAAATTCATTAGTAAACGATCAATGGCCTCGTGCTGTGTTTGGGAGAGAACAGAATCTTTATACTGAACTAAAGAGTTACTAATCCCAAACTCTAAACCATTAACTCAAGGTAAACACTGATAGAAAGAAAGAATACTAAGAAGAAACACAGTGGTAAAATCAACAATCGAAAAATACAAGCTAGAATAAAATAGACCCCACCTTTGAGCATGTCCCAGATTAGCTAACTTCATCTTGATCTGCATGACCGCAACATGTTAATAGATAATCTCAAAATAATCTACATAACAACTACAAAACGAAAATGCTTAGCTTCAATAATTATAGACGACACATGAACACGAAATGACTTTAGTTAGTGGATGGCTCAACAAAGTCAAAACTTCAAAAAGATGATCAGGAAAAAACTAGTTCTATAAGCCCCTTTTTTTGCCTCATGTCAATCACGTATATACCAAGTTTAGCATGAAATAGTGATCAAGTCATCGTGTCAACTGTAAGCGTTGATCTTTAGGAAACCAGAGTATTGGAGATCAAGGATGGGCATCCAAAATAGTTCAAGAAGTCATTCATGAGGAGCGTCACTAGATCAATTAAAAACATTGATAGACCAAGATGCTAGTGTTTTCTACTAGCAGGCTATGTAATCATACTATCTTCGAGGAGAAACCATTCAGAGTGATGCTGCCACCAGCTTCACCAGAAATATGTATTTTAGTGTTTGACCTCATGTTTGTGATTAAGAAGGATATACCTAGAAAACCCCACAGTACTCCCTGAACATGCCTCCAACTTTGAAATACTACAAGACCCAATTACACAAATTACAATCTGAGTTGTTTTTTAACTACTCATTCATATATGAGAGATTAGAGGTACTCATAAATTTGTATTTGATCTAACAATTTCCTAGTTTTTTGCAGCTATCATGTAAAATTATTCTTACATGACATCACCTTAGGATCCTGCATGGCAAGCCTGGTTCGCTCTCTGATCCTTTGTAGGGTTTCTGCACATGATTGCAGATATTGGGAAATTTTAAAAGGAAAAAAAGGGGGGAGTTATGATAAATTCATTGATTCATTCGCAATGTAATTCAATTGAAATTACTATGTAGCTACCTGGAGTATGCTTCCTGCCTTTATTCCAAGGCGTGTTCCCTTTGTTTGCTTTAGAGATCCTCATCCGTCTCAACTTCTCTCTCTCGTCCAATTCAGTTGAGTCGTCTTCACTTGAAGATTGATGCTTAAAAACATAGGGACTTTTTGAACTACTGTCAAGGTGTAATCTATGGTAATCATGGCGTAAATTTTTCTCAGTCGAGCAATTTGGTTCAAGGGTTGCAACTGCCTTGATTAGTAGCCCCCTGCATCTCATCTTATTTTGGCCCAAATTGAGGTTTTTTACTTTCTCGGGGATGTCGAAAGATCTCCACAAATATGACAATCTTTTGTCATTGGCATGATAGAGGGTCTGAGAGTTAAACGAGTATAGATGATTTCGGAAGGAAGGCTTTGGCGCCGCAATATCTGCACCATAAGTACACACATAATGTTCAAAGAGGGAAAAGGGTATCATCAACACGATAGGCGTAGGAATTAGAGTGTATCAACACACACAAAGACATACAAATAAGCCTGTTAGACCAAAAAATATATTGACTGCTAGTAGTAATTTATTACCAGCAAGTAGAAGAAGATAGGAGCGACATGTTAAGATGTTGAGATGAGAATTAGGGGAGAGTAATAGAAGGAAAACCCCAGAAGAAACATAAAGGAGTGATTAACGTTACCTAATAAAGGCATGGGGACTTAGCTCATTCATTCAGTCATTCAATGGAATCAAATAGTATCGGTAGAAGTAGAGATGACACACTTTGTTGTTGGGATAATCAAAGAGACAGTGGAAGTTGTATATGATAATAATACTCCATATACATCTATAGATACAGATAGTCCTCCTCCTTCTCGGTCGGTTGCAAGAGAGAGATGCGGAAGGGACACAGCACAGGGATAGCCAGCCAGCCACACACTTTTTCTTCTGAGAGGTCGCAAATCAGGATAACCCTGTACGTACCATATTTGTATTTACAGTCTATGCCATTCATTTGTAAAAGATTGTTACTTTATCAAACAGACTTATTTATAAATTGACTTATAAGTTAAGGCGTTCAATTTAACTTATAAGTTAAAAAAATTAAGTTATGAATGTATTCTGTTCATAATCATTTATAAGTTTAAATAAATACAAAGATTAATAAAAAAGATATTAATTAAAAGAGAGAAAAAAATAGATATTATATTTGATCAAACTAACTCTTTTTTTTGACTTAAAACTAAATTTATAAGTAAAAAAATAAATCATTCACCAACAGGTAGGTGAATAGTAAGAAATGACTTCTAAGTCACTCAAGCTCTTAGACCGTATATAAACAAAATATGCATGTAGGTATTAAGTATTAGTCATTAAGCTCTCAAATTTATTTATTTTTTGTTCAAAATATAGGATTTGTTTAAATTTGAGATATATTTAATTTTAAAATAAATCTTAAATTAAAAATTAAAAAAATATGTTAAAATAATAAATATTGTAATTAATACTTAGTATTTTTAAAATCATCTATCATTATATTAAAATTTAAATAATTTTTTTTATGTTAATTCTATTTTATTTGAAAATTAAAGCATGAATAATTTAATAATTTCTGATTCTTCTCGTTTGGAAGATGGTTGGTAATGGGCAACAAGGCTTAGTAGTTGTTGTTACCTTCTTCTCTGTTTGAGCAAGTTATCCCAGTATTTTTTGAAATTCCTGGAAGCATCGTCGTCTTTTTGTTATCATAACTCGTACTTGTAAATAAATAATTTCCCTACTAAGAAACATAGGTCTCAGATCGATTGCCCATGGGTTTATATATCCTCAATTTTTATCATATCCTAGCACGTGTTTTTGGCAAAAATTTTACATTTAAAAAACAGAAAGAGCGCGTAGCCAATTGCTACAATAGCCCAAAAAGCTTGCAAAACACGAATCTACAAGGATTTCTATGTGAAGATGTTTTGTTGTGGAATTGACAACACATTAAAAAAAATATCCAACAGCTCACAAATTTTATCAAGAAATTTAAAAAAATTATATGTTACGCGTTTAGTTACTTCTAATTTTCTATCAACTTGTAAAAAAAATTCTTATCAAAACGTTGTGAGCCATTAGATCTACTTTTTAATGTGTTGTCAACTCCACAACAAAACTCTTACAAAATCCTCACAGAGAAATCCTCATAGAATCCGCAAAACACACTCAACACTGCATCAATCATTACCAATTAAAGCAATCTCACAAGCCTGTACTCCATATTCTGAGGAGGTTGACAACCAAATGGAACCAAAGTATAGATATCCAACTGACCTTCCTTCCAATACCACCACACTCTACACACCGACACTGTTGGGTTACATGAAAATCCTAGGACAATAAGCAAATGTCCGCTACCCAATCTAAGCTTTTCTCCCTCATTGGGCAGAATATCAAAGTTGAAGCAGAGGCAAGGCCATTACAACACCAAAAATGGAAACTAACAACACCAGCGCCCACATTGGAAAGGATTGCCCCCTTGGGTTTTTCACATCATTTCGGGCTTCTGCTCTATTCAGTTCTTCTCTCATTATTGATTTACCTCTTTTGTCCAATAACGGTCTCAATTCTTCTTGTGTCCGATCTGGCAACGTCTGCACTGGGACAGCTTTCTCGGAGAGCTGCTGCTCTTCGTATTTCTCCAAGTACTCCGGAAACATTTTTCTAAAAGTTACGCTGTTTAAGGTAAAGGAACACGCAAGTAAGTTTTAATATAGTTACGAGGGTCCACAATTAAAAATAAAAATGGAATATAATAACATTAGAAAAGAAATTGTGAAACTAATGGCCAAGGCTTGGTGCATTTTTGAGTAACGCGTATAGAACTTCACACACAATATAGCAAACTTACAGAAATAGAAAAAAGTAAATATAAAATTATGGAAATAATCCAAACAAAATCAACATTCTGTCGTTCAATGGAAAAGGCAAACATGTTTACAGAGCTAAATTAAGTTTGTAATGGACTCACTTCTTACAATTGAACGCAAGAGAGGCCTTTGCAAGTCGTTGCTTTTCTGCGACAGTAGTTGTCACACTACCAGTGGTAGGACTGTTGTCCATCTGCATAGAAAAGAAATAAACAAAAATGTATGCCAAGGAAGAGCGGGACATACAAACAAAAGAACCCAATTAGATGGTTTAGTATTATCATGAGAAGCAACTTCTATAAGCAGTGGTGACCAAATAGAATCAAACTAGGTGCCAGTTCAGTTATAAAGAACTGAGGTGCTTGTAAAGCACATGTTGCTTGAAAAGTTCTTTTGTTTTGTTTTCATTTTATTTTCAAATTTAATTTCAATTCAACATATCCTAATCATCCAGTTAAATGACACCAAATAAGGTAGTGCAGAGAATCCATTTACCTATCAGTCCATGAAATGGATCTTAAAATCACTCAAGAAATATATATATATATATAGATATATGTGTGTGTGTGTGTGTGTGTGTGTGTGTGTGAAACATATCATCTAGCTATCTTAGAATCTAATAAATATCTTCCTCTTATTTTAAAAGAAAAAGGAAAAAGACAATCTTAACAAGAGCCATGTTTCCTCCTCAGCGCATTCAAATGAAACAAGCTGATCCTTAAGGAGAGATGATAAGAAAACTTCTCCATTGTCTTGCATGAACTCAATTAATAACCAAACTTGACACCCGACTATGTTAGGAATCGCCTAGAAAACTCAATGTACACGACTCTATTCAGATAATTTTTATCATATGAAACAAGAAACCATGTCTTCATCCAAGACACCTCTCCATGATATTCTTATTCTTCTTGAGGTACTTTCCAACAGGAGTTAAATACACATTTGTACTCAAAGATGCAAATTTAAATCTACTGGGAGGAGAAAAAAACAATAAGATGCATTTAGTCTTGAACGCAGATGTCTACATCTTAGATGGTCCCTCTTCGGCTAGAACCCTTATTACAGCCAATGGCGACAAATTATTGATAGAAATGGGGCTCCGTCATACCAGCCCATTTAACACAACTACAGTTAAAGTGTCCATGTCACATAATGGCCAATACTCCTTGCAGATACGCAATGCATATGCACTTTTACAAATGTGAACCTAAAGTTTAAATAAGATACAATATTTGTTCAAGTTTGTTTTATGAATCAGGTACATTGAATTTCTAGTGCAGAAGTATGAAACAGAAGTGATATATTCCTCCCCACCCCCCCCCCCCAAAAAAAAAAAAAAAAAAAAAAAAAATTAAAAAAATAAGAATTCCCAAACATCATTCGGAAAGGGAAAAAAAGAAGAAAAAAGGACAGGCATAATAAGCAAAATTATACTTAATTATTGTCATGTTACGAGCCCAATTGACTCACCATGAAAGAGAGCAGTCCCGTTAGTATGCTGCATTTATTATAAATGAAAAATCAGTAAAAGAAGTTAAGGAAAATGTTGACAGTTATATATAAAGGAAAGGGAAACAAAAAAATAAGACATAACTTCCACATTAATAGCAATTTGTTACCTCGAAACAGACCACATTGGGTTCCAGCTTTCCGGATGAACTGTAAAATGGCACAACGAACGTAAAAAGTGGACAATCAATTCTCACGTTAAGTAAGAGATAATGCCTATACCCAACTTCTTTTCTTGATAAATAACAAATAATGCCTATATGACTTACAGTCGCTCATAGATAGGCAAATTTTCTTTTGTGTCATAAATCGCCCATTGGGAGTGGTCATGCTATATAAAAGGATAATGACAGTCCAAAGTAAATAAGAAATATAGGTGAAGATGTACAAAATAAAATAATAACTATATATTTTTCTTTCTGGAAACTTCTATGGAGAGAACTTGAACTACCTGATTCCCGGAGGTTTAAATGGATACTCTGGTGGGAATTTGATCTTTCCGTAGTAATATCCACCTTAACGTAATAGACAGAAAACAAGAAAATCAATCGTGCATCAGAGCAAAAAAAATATCCAAAAGCAAGCCACAGACAACCCCCCCCCCCCCCCCCAACCCCAAACAAAAAAAAAGAAGGAAAAAAAAAGGATAACAAACCTGCAAAAGGAGTTCCTTCACTCCCTTCCAATACGTAATCTAAACACAAAATATAGGATTAGAACAATTTACAAATACTATTCTGCTGAGCAAGAACTTGTTCAAAAAAATATTAAAAAAAAAACTGCTGAGCAAGACAGTGAAATTATATTAAATAAGTTCTCTACCCAAAATAATGCCTATGTCAAACCTCAAACACAATGACATTAGGAACAAAACCAAAAGTATCACAAGAATCCCCATTTTAAGTTGCCAATTATTTACCAAAAGAAACATACATCAATATTTATTCTACAAACCACAAACTGATTTTATGACCCATCCTCATCAATATTATTCTAGGCATATAAACACAAAATAATGCATGTACTTTTAAAAAGGGCATGACAAGTAAAAATGACCCTCACATGAATAGTAACATTGCGTTTGGATTGAAGGGATAGAATGCACAAAGGAATTAAATGAGCATTTCAAGTGCATGTTTGGTTGGTGGCAGTGGCAGTGGCATTGGTGGGTGGTGTGATAGGATGACATAATTGTCACATCCATCCATTCCATCACCTCCCCCATGGAATGAAAATAAAGAGAGCCGCCGGAATGAGTAACCCAATACACTATTTTTCATTTCATTCCATTCCGACCATGATTCCCTCAATCAAAAAGCAACATAAGTGGATCCCAACTCACTCACATGAGAGAGATCTTGTAGAAATATCAATTTTTATTTATGGAAATGAAAAAACCAAAAAAAAAATAGTTTCAGAATATAGAAACCATACTGAAAACTAATTCTGTAAAAAATCTAAAATAAAGAAAATAAATGAAGAGTCAACTTACGCCACTCGAGAATGTCATTAGAGGACGGGCGAGCCACGCATTGGGGAACAGGTTCCTACAGTTGCAAAGAAAATACCGAAATCATTTATGCTTGTGAAAGTATGTATTTTTTGAAGAACTACAGATTAGAAAGAAAAAAAATCTATCATTTAGCACTAGGGTGCATGCATTAGCTTTGAATTTATTCTTTTAGAGAAGGTTTAACATGCTTGTCTGCCATAAGTATAGAATTAGACGTGGGTGTCTAGTAGGGCATAATTCTTGCCAATAGGTCTAACTGCAGATTGAGGAAATTAGGTTAAAAGGGTATATGTGAAGCAAAAGAGACTGTAATAATGGAATTCAAGAATGAGGTGTCGAGATGACAAAAATCTCACAATGGATGCTATACACTTTAGCATAAAATATTCAACAATACAAGGGAAAGAAATCAGTTTTCTCGTCCCACACACACGGTAATATAGAAGGGAAGAATCTTCAGGAAGACATAGAATCCCTATCTGAAAGCATTAAGAGGTTTAGCTAAAAAATAAAATATCACTTGTAATTTCAATGAAAGAAACACATCAAATACGATTGCTGGCAGAACAGAAATAACTGAGGAATATGCGATGAAAGCTCAAGAGGAGGATACCCATTGCTTCTATGTATACTCAATATACTGGAAGTAAATACAAGCGACTAAAACAAAAAGAGATCATACTTTACAAAGTGCTCTATATTCCTTTTGGAGACGCTTTATGCATGCTTTCTCTGCCATCCCACAGCTTTGACAGTAGTAAGAAAAAATAAGTCCCAGACGTTCCACAGATTTGTTGATTGACAAGAATACAACTTGTTGACTGGGGAAAATATATGATTTAATGAATAACAGACAACAATGAATTGCCACAAACTTGTTAAACATAAATGTCTAACAATGAATGGTTCTTCTAATTCTATCTTTACCCCCGGTTTGTGTGTTTTGATTAATGGGGAATGGAAGGGATGGGAAGGGAAAGTTCTTCCTTCCAAATAGGGATGGGGCCGATAGGCAGTCCATTGTCTATAAACTACATTGCTCTAAAAAACGATTAAGGCGCATGCCTGGGCGGAATCAGCCCTCAAACGCTTTGATTTGGTCTAGAAGTCTGCCTAGGCAGACAAGGTTTTTATTTATTCCTATGTTTTCTAAAAGACAATAAAAAAAAAAAATTAATGAGTAATAAATTTTCATGCACAATTTACAATTATAGAATCTTTGCATCTCATATATGCTTTATTTAATTGTCCTTGAAATTTAATTGGAAGCAATTCAACAACATTTCTGAGCATTTCTCACAAAAATTGTCAACCTAATTCAGCAACATCAATTATGATTGCTTTAACTAATTCAGTTATATAAGACGTATACAATAAATAAACGCCTAGGCATGTCCACCGCCTATTGATGTTTAGAACACTTTTAAATTGAAGATAAACAATAAGCAAACTGGAGAGCTGAAGAAAATGAAAGCATAGTAATTGAAAGCATTTCAGAAATTTGACTTGTAAAATGTTTGCAAGGATATCCAAACATCTTATTAACATAGACTGTAGAGCAGGAATCAGGCACTGTTGTTCACCTATCTCGACAGAAATAAAAGCTGTTAAAAAAAAAAGAAATAAAATCTGAAAGGAGATTAACATTAAAGATCCTGTAATATTTGCTTCATACGAACTAATAATAGGGGCTCACGGATTATGTAAAAACAAAAAATTACACATCTGAAAACTTATGCTGGAAAGCATTGATGAAGGCCCAACCCAAAATTGTGACAGTAATCAGTCCACTGCAATTCATGCAAGACCTAAGCAACACACACACACACACATATATATTATCATTTCACAGGCAATTTTTGAAAAATATGAAGTATTGTATCATTTCTAACAAATTACAGTGGAACTCTACACTCCCCATTTTAACCAAAAACCGAAATAAAATAATCATGCATCATGTCACCTAACATATAGAAGTAATCAGCAGCAGCAGGTTCATACAATTTCCATTATTAAAATCCACAATGACAATAATACTCCTATCAAACTATCACTACGACTAAAAAAATCAAACAAACAATAAGAAGTTCATAACAGCTACAATTATAAGGAAATATCATTTGTCGGAGAAAACAATAAACGATATATCTGAATCATTCAAAAGCTGAAATAGAATCTGTAAAAAACAAAATAGACGATTATCTAAACAGGGAAAATAACGATCTATGATATGATACACAATTGGAGAGAAAATCACCTGAGACTAACCTCGACGATTCGAATTCACACTTTTCCGACCCTCAATTTAACGAATTCGATCTATATACATATATATTAAAAATAACATGTACATATATATGTATGAATCTATATAGTATTATACTACCAGTATTGTATCATCAATCAAACACTAGTATGTAAATTAAGTAGTAGTCGTATTAGAAATTTAGAATTATTTGGGGATTGGGGGTGATCGTGAGTTTTGGGAAAAGAAATTCAGAGTATGTGGTGGTGTGGGTGTTCAAGGGGTCAATGTACACCAAAAAGACAATCTTGACCCTTTTCAATAAACTATTAAAAATATTCAGGTCCATTAATTAGAAATAAAAGATTAATTAGAATCAAATAGATTAATTAATTATTTTATTTATTTAAGTTAGTTAAGATTTGGAACTATATTTTTTTAAAAAAAATATAGGTCCAAATCGATTAATTATTTTTTAATCCATATTTTATTTCAAATCAAAATTAAAAGCCAAAACAAATAACTTCTAATTCCCAAAATTTGTGTGGGGCTGAGTTTATTTTCTTCCCGACTTGAATAAGAGTTTTTTTTTTTTTTTTTCTCGTTTTACAAAATAATTTGTAAAGGAGTATTGTTTGTTATTCTATTTTTTATTCTTTGTATTCAAGTAGTGAGTAATTAGCAATTTATTAAAGGAGCAGCAGTATTTCATGGATAAATTTAATTCATTTATTTTTCTAATTAATTAGTACATTTAAATAAGTATTTTGTTTATTTAATTATGTTTTGTGTTTCAATTTCAAGCATGTTAGGCTAGATTATTTTCTAGGGTTAAGTATGTGTACAATTGATTGATTCTATTGCACGTATTCATGCCAATTTATTATATTAATTTAATGTTTTAACATAAAAATAAATATAATTCTTTTTATTGGATGTCTATTTTTATTGATAAAAAAATAAAGTTGGATTCTCATTATTATTTATTGGATCCAATTTACAATTTGCTCAAAGTGGATATAAACTGTGTTTTGATGAAAATAATGAGTGTTTTGATTTTATACATATGCTTGGCTATAGAAGAATTAACAATCTGATTTTACAAATTAATTGGACTTAATTAATTTTATTTTTTGAATTTAGTAATGTCGAGAGACCAAACCAGTGCGAGATAAAGAGTAGAGTATTGGGCATGAATATTAAGAAAATAACATCAATTATATGACTCCGTCACCCTAGTATTTTTATCATTAATTATTTTATTTGCATATTTTTAGTTGATAAAAATTCCCTCGAAAATTTTAAGCTAGATTAGGAGTTAATTAGAATTAGTGAGTGAGAAAAACACGTTACATTCGTCAAGACCTTAGGATTCGATCTCGCACTTGTAAGGTATACTAAATATTCGATTCGTGCACTTACGAGTAAATAAAACAATCCTCCACAACAGTAAACAAACATATAATAAAAAATGTTAAGACAATAATGTCGACACTCATCTAAATAAATAAATATATATAATTGATACAATACAATATTATGACGCCCTAAAAATAGGTATACATCATTTATTCTGAGTCGTCAAATATATGATACAAAATTCAGATACAAACTTAAATATACAACATGAGCTGTGAGTTTTAATACAATCATTGTCTTTTAGACCGTATACAAACTCAAAAATAAGACCTCAATACATTTATTATCACATTATTTCACAGAATAGTGAGGACTACTAATACTATCATTTGGACCGTCACTCCGTTCCCCGACTCGTTCTAGCTATATTCTCATTTCCTGAAGAGAACAGTGAAAGAAAGGGTGAGCTCAACTAGCCTAGTAAGAAATATTATGACTAAGATAATGTAGGATAAATGTAAGACCCCAACTTATTATTAATGAAATTTAATTTTCTCTATTTATTATTTTGAAATAGTAAGGGTTGATTTGATTAATGTGGATAGTTATGGGTAAAATACGCAAGTATTTCAAAATAAGCAAATGGTTATAAAATATTCATTATTGTCGGGGAATATTCGTTTTGGTCGTGGAATATTAGATGCTTGTCTGGAAATATTCATTCGATCTAGTACATCTCCTGCAAAGGGGGTGCTCCTGTTTTATTTGTAAAGAAGAAAGAGCGAGAGTATGCGATTTTGTATCGATTATCGGAAATTGAACCATGTCACTTATCAAGAATAAGTATCCTCTACCTCGTATTGATGACTTGTTTGACCGATTGCAAGGAGCACAATTCTTTTCAAAAATCGATCTTCGATTCGGATATCATCGGTGAAGATTAGAATCGAGGATATTCCAAAGGCGCTTTAGAACTCGTCACGGGCATTATGAATTCTAGTCATGTCTTTTTGATCGACTAATGCTCCTCATGGCTTTCATGGATATGATGAACCGAGTATTCAAGGAATATTTGGATGGGATTCGTCGTTGTCTTTATTGATGACATCCTCATATATTCCAAAAAAGCCGTGGAAGATCATGAGCACCATTTAAAATTTGGTACTCCAAAGGCTTCGTGAAAACAAGTTTTATGCCGAGTTAAAGAAATGCGAGTTCGGCTTGAGGAAGTAGCATTCCTTGGGCACGTGGTGTCGAAACATGGAGTATCTGTTGATCCGTGAAGATTGAAGCAATACAAAGTTGGGAGCAACCAAGTCGGTGGATCAAGACTGTGACTTTTACGGGCTTATTTGGTTATTATCGGAGATTCGTGGAAGGATTTTCTCGAATCGCTACTCCATTAACTCGGTGACTCGGAAGATATAAAATTCGTATGAGCGAGGAATGCGAGAAGAGTTTCCAAGAGCTTAAGAGGAGACTTATTTCGAGACTGTTTCTAACAATACCATCCGAATACGGATGGATTTGTTATCTCACAAACGATGCTTGTGCAAAGGGTTAGGATGTGTTCTCATGCAACGTGGAAAAGTCATAGCCTATGCCTCGCGACAACTTAAAGAATATGAGAGGAATTATCCTACTCATGATCTAGAGTTAGCGTGAAGTCGTTCGCCGCTTAAAGATCTGGAGGCACTATCTATATGGGGAGAAAGTGGAGATATATTCGGATCATAAAAGCCTTAAATATTTCTTCACGCAAAAGGAACTCAACATGCAAGAACGACGTTGGCTTGAGTTGTTGAAAGATTACGACCACACTATTCAATACCATCCCGAAAAGCGAAGCGTGGTGGCCGACGCGTTGAGTAGAAGATCATATGCGAGGAATGAGTGCGATGATGTCAAGTATGCGACAGAGCCAACTTTAATAGAAAAAGTTAAGGTTCTTTCAAGCCACCCACCCGGAGTGACGCGTATGAAGAAGAAGAAAGTACAAGAAGGTGCTTTATTAGGAGCGAGAATTGATGAAGAAGGAATACTTGAGTCCACTCTAGACTTTGTGTTCTAACGACCACGATTTGAAGTACAAGATTATGATGGAGGCACACAATACACCATTTGCAATCCATCCACGGAAGTACTAAAATGTATCATGATCTTGACATACATTTTGGTGGAACACTATGAAGAGAGAGATTGCAAAGTTTATCTCGATGTGTTTAACTTGTAAACATGTAAAAGTGAGCATCTAGTACCTAAGGGTCCGTTGCAACCACTTGAGATTCCGAAATGGAAGTGGAACACATTACCATGGATTTCGTTATGGGTCTTCCTACGGTTTCTCAAGGCATCAATGCTATTTGGGTTATTGTTGATAGATTAACCAAGTCCGCTCATTTCTTGCGAGATCACGGAGACTTATTCCCATGAACGTCTTACTAGTATATATGTAAATGAGATTGTGAGGTTGCATGGCATGCCAGTATCCATTGTTTCGGATCGTGACCCAAGATTCACTTCAAGATTTTGGGTTAGCTTGCAAAAAGCTATGGGAACGGATTTACGATTCAGTTCGGCATACCATCCTCAAACGGACGGACAATCAGAGAGGACTATTCAAACTCTTGAAAATCTATTAAGACTCTGTGTCTTAGACTTCAAGGGCAGTTGGGATAAGTATTTACCATTGGTGGAATTCTCCTACAACAACAGTTATCAGGCAAGTATAGGTGTAGCTCCATTTGAAGCATTATATGGACGAAAGTATCGCTCTCCAATATGTTGGAATGAGGTGGGTGAAGCAACATTGTTGGGACCCGAGTTAGTACGTATGACTACCGAAAAGATCCAAATGATTCGACAACGTATATACAAGCAAGACAAGATCGACAAAAGAGTTATGCGGATCTTCATCGAAAGGACGTGGAATTTAGTATAGGGGATCATGTATTATCGCGAGTTGCTTCCATGGAAGGGAGTTACAAGATTTGGGAAGAGAGGAAAGCCTTAATCCACGATTTATTGGTCCATTTCAAATTCTTGACCGAGTAGGAAATGTAGCCTATAGACTCGCGTTACCTCTCAAAGTATGTCTCGTGTTCATAATGTGTTTCACATATCGTACTTTGTAAATATGTGAAAGACCCGAACCACGTTATCGAAAGTTAAATCCCGGACGAGATAATAGAAGACTTAACGATGTATGAGGAGGTACTGTCAAGATCTTGGATAGGAAGGAAGCATGTCCTACGACGAAGGTCATACCACAAGTTAAAGTTTTGTGGAGGAATCATGCTATAGAGAAATGACCGGGAATTAGAAACGGAAATGAAAGCGAGGTATCCTCACCTTTTCAAACACCAGTGTATGTACGCCGATTTTGAGGACGAAATTTCATAAGGAGGGAGGTCAGAAGACCCCAACTTATTATTAATGAAATTTAATTTTCTATTTATTATTTTGAAATAGTAAGGGTTGATTTGATTAATGTGGATAGTTATGGGTAAAATACGCAAGTATTTCAAAATAAGAAAATGGTTATAAAATATTTATTATTGTCGGGGAATATTCGTTTGGTCATGGAATATTCATAATGCGCTTGGGGAATATTAAACGACGGCAATGTGACCATGTGTGGGCCCCATGTGAAAGCGATTGGATGAAGAAAACGACAAATATAAGTTGTTTAAAAATAACTGGCAGTAGTTGTTTATCAAGTATTATCTTGATAAAATACTTGGTTGGTTAAAACACGAAGACACTGCAGATTGCACCAATTATTGATTCTTACGTAAGAAGGCACTACTCAATAATGGTTACTGATAATTATCGCTCGGTATTTTATTTTATTGATTCAAGAATTCTTTGTGTTGATATTTTATATTATTGTTGTTTGATAATTGTCCACTACACAAGTATTTTTCATTATCGAAGCAATAATTCATATTATCTGAATAATATTATTGGATAACATTATTGGCAATGTCTAGAAAGTTACATCTCGAGGAGAGGTTTGGTCACCTAATTGCGCTACCAATAAGGAGAAATTCTTATTGAAAGCCCTCTTTTCGGGAACCGCACGATTGTCGAGATTGTGATTACGTAATATTATTCGTGAATAATTAATTATTGATTTATATGATGAGAAAAATATTGATTTTATGTGGATATAGATTGAGAAATTTTTTTAATGTGACAATTGTTGAAAATTAAAATTTTATCTTTTTCTGATAAAATAATTCATTTAAATATATTATTATATTTTTAATAATATAATAATGGTGATATCTTTACAATGAATGTGTGATATATGAGTATACGAGGAGAAAGAGTATTTTTGTTGCAATAAATGTTTAAAACATGTTAAACATGTCAGTGGACCCCATTTCTTGACTGAAATTTGATTATAGCCTGTAAAATCGTCCGTTTATGGATTTCGGTCAATTTCTATTTGGAATTTAGAAAAACTTTCTTCTGCAAAGTTATAGAGAATTGAATTTTCTGTAAAAACTCGCGAGATTCGAATTTTTTGACAAAAGGGCTATTTATTATGAATTATTGAAGTTCTAAAGCTCCGAAATAATTGATTTTTGGAAGTTTAAATTATTTTAAATTAGAAAAACATTTTTTTTGTTGTTAGTCTTGTGTAGTGGGCTTGTTGGTGGCTGATGTTGGGCAAATTAAGTGTGTATTGGAAATATATATATATATATTATTAATTTATTAAATTTTCTACTTTGGTGTTCTAAATATTTTCCTATAAATAGGGTGCTTAGGTTAGAATTGAAAATCACACCAGAAATTGAAGTTTTCTCTCTCTATATTATCGAGCGTATTCTTGTGAGTATTTTGAGTATACTTTGAGTATTGCCATACGGTGCAAGTTCAAGTTATAACCTATATCCGAAGATTCCAGGTTAATCATCTTGTCTTTCCGAGGTAAGGGATATTATTTTTTTAATGATATTATTTATTCTAATATCATTATGCCAAGTATTGATCTGAACTTTTAATCAAATTTGAAACTTTTAGTGTTCTGAGTTACTTATTCACGATATCTGACTATTCACGATACTGATATCTGATCTTATTCACGAATCGACATTATTCATCGAAAAATGAAAATTTTCCTTTTCGTTCAAAATATCTATTCTGGATACTAGCTTTGATTGTATCCATGTTTTGATCATTCTTAAATTTTACACCACTATGATTATTTTTGAGGTATTTTTGGACATGGATAAAACAAAGTACGAATCCTTAATCCTTAATCCTTGTCATTTTGTTTCACTGGATTCGTTTCTTTAAAAATATTTTTCATCATCCTCGGTCTTAAATGATGATATTATTGAATATCTTTGGCACGTAGTGCAAAAAGATGAATGATTTCGATGAATATCTTTGACCCGTAGTGCAAAAGATGAGCAGTGTGTTTATATGAACATGATTAACAGTGATGAATATCTTTGGCCTGTAGTGCAAAGATGAATATTTGATTCCAGATATATATTGATTGATGTTACAGGGATAAAAGATAGATGATGAACTTTTAAATTCATACATAGAAGATAGTAGTTTGCATTTTCTACTTAACTCTTCTAATGAATTATTATTTCATTGCTGTAATATTGATTTAAAACTTGTTGTTTATTGTATTATATTAGATTTTTTTCTGTTGAAGACTAATGATAATTTGTTGTATATTATCTTAGTCATAATATTCTTTATCTTGGGCTAGTTGAGCTCACCCTTTTCCTTTTTGTTCTATTTTTCTTCTCGGAGGCAAGAATATAATGAAGATGTAGTCTGGGGTATGGAATGAAGGTTCTAGAGAGAGTTGTTTAGTAGTCCTCACCATTTTGTAAAATAATGTATCAATAAATGTGATGAGGATTTATTTGAGTATAGATATTGTCTAGAAGATAATATTTGTATTCAAACTCACGATTTCTTGTTGTAATAATAAAGTTGTAGTTATTTCATATCATGTATTGACAACTCGAATGGGTGATGTATACCTATTTTGGGGGCGCCACAATAAATTATCATTAGCCTTCAACAATGTTAAACCGATAAAATACAATAGACATCAAGTTTAAGCTGTGCAGTAACAAGCAATCCATTAAAAAGTCAAGTAGAGAATAAAATCTACTATCTTTTATGATTTAAAAGGTTTTCATCACTTTTTATATTTGAGACTCGCTTTTAATAAATAATCCACATCATCCTCAGCACTACGCTTAAGGATATTCATTAGTGGTCACGACCATAAATTATCCACGCACTACGGGCCAAGGATATTCGATGTATTCATCAATGGTCATGATCATGCCAATAACTGTCCATCAATGCACTACGAGCCAATGAGGACTTTTACCACATTATTTGTAACATTACGGTCATGATTAGACCGAATAATCTCTGGTCATAATCATACGAAGTCCATCTATGCACTACAGGCCACAGATGATTTTTAACATAATATAAACATGAGGATGATGACAATGATATAAGAATTCAATAAAACAAGTTCAAAAATTAAATTAACCAAGAACTAATAACGTCCAAATTGTAAAACCCCGACTTTTATAAAATAAAAGTCTAATTTAATTTATGATTATTATTTTTAATTGTAAATTGTTAAATTGATAAATGGTCAAATGAGCAATTAATTGGATAAATAAGTTAATAAAAGAGGTGGATTAAATCTTCCAGAAGGGTGGCATGTGGGTGACGGCTAAGTAGTTGATAATTGAGTAGGAAATGTGCTGATATTAATTCTTACATGCTTCCAAATTCTTTCCCAAATTTCTCACCTTACTTGTTTGTGATTGGTACTTTAATTCAAGTGGGTCATGGATGTGGGTTGTGTGATTAAGCCTAAATTAGCATCTTACTTTTCATCTTAAAACACTCCCTCTCGTAGAAAAATTTGGGGAAAGGAAAAGAAAAGAAAGAAGGAAGAAAGAAAGAGAAGAAGAAAAAAGAAGAAAATCCAATATGGTAATGAATAAAACCTTGATTAATCCTTTAGTTTCCATGATAGAAGTTAAGTTTTATGATGTTGATGTATTTATGTTGGTATGTGATAAATTAAACTTACAAAAATGTGAATCAAAGGAAAGAAATCAAGAAATTAAAAGAAAAACAAAATCTGAAAATTTTCAAAAAAATTAGTTTACTACTTGATTTTGTAAAATCCATAACTCTTTGTGTACAATGAGTTAGGAGATGAGCTATATATCAAAAGAAAGCCCTGGAAGTAAGATAACCATAGAAATTTGAATCACCCAAAAATTCTTTGTAGATTTTTCGTGGTGATAGTTTGAGTGAAACTGGTCCGAAGGACTTTGAGTCCGAAAAATCAGTTTTAATAAGCTATATTGCGTGAGTTATAATTTTTAATCCAACCGTTGGATCGTTGTAATTTTCGGATATGTTATACATATATAAGTTGAGTATATGTCTACAAATTTTGAACCGTTAAAGTTTAATTTATAATTTGTTATGAATTTTGTGAGGTGGCCGGTTCAGAAATCTTCAAATAGAATTTTTCGGTAAGAATATCTCTCTATGTTAGAGTCAAAATTTGGGAAAACTTTCTTCTACAAAGTTGTAGATAATTAAATTTTACATGAAAGGACATAAGGTCTGTAATTTTTGATAAAAGTGTTAATTATTGTGAATTATTGAAATTTCTGAATATTGGAGTTTATAATTAAATTATCAAAAAAATTATTTTGGTTGAGATATTTTTACAGAATGCTTATAATATCATCTTAGAATTTCTGTAAATTTTTGATGAATTATTGAAAAGCAGAAGAAATTATTGTATTTTTAAACTATTTATAGTTAGTTTGAAAATAGAAGAAATTCATAGAATATTGTATGAATGATGAAAAATTATGAAACTTGGTGAAAAATCTTATAATATTATTTTATAATTTCTGGACAGTTTTGGAAAATTTTTGAATAACATAAATATTTATTGTATTTTTAAGCTATTTGTGGTTAGTTTAAAAATAGAGGAAATTCATAGAAAATACTATGAATGGTGGAAAATTATGAATTTTCCTGAAAAATATTATAATAATATAAGATTAATATTGATGATGTTTTAATGATATAAAAGTATGTGAAGTTAGTATTTCTATTTTGAAGTTATTAAATGATAGTTTTTATAAATAGAAATAATTATAGAAAATTATTGGATAATCCGAAAAATCTGAAAATTAGTTGGAAAATTCAGAAGCATATTTTTTAAATATTTTAGAAGTGTTAGTAAGCTCATGAGGTGTCGGGATGTAAACGCACTAGTAACGAATGAGTTATGATAAAAACAAAAATAATATTTTTGTTAAAGTAAAAATGGTGATAATATCAGAATAATGGATTGTCATATATGAGGTTGTATATTTCTCAAGTTTTATTATTCTCTTCTAAAGTTTTGGAATATGAATAATGATTTTATGCGATAAATAAAGCTAACTTGAATGAATAATGAATTATTAGTTGGTTTATATGTTATTCGAGATAATTATGATTTGATGTTGATCCTTACTTTTAATAGAATTTAAATTGTTTATAAGTAAGGTATTGATTTGATTCTTACAAAGTCACTCAGTATTTTATTCAATAATTATCACAGTAGTTATTGCGCAGTGATTAATTATATTATTGATTCCTAATTACGTAAAAAATCACTCGGTGTTTATTTCAATAATTGTCACAGTAGTTATTACACAGTGACTCATATTATTTGATATGATTTAATTATACTAGTTAGAGGTATTATGAGTCTATTGTGAATAATTGTTGAAAGATTGAAAATGTGTAAATAATTGATGAATAAAAGGTGTTGATTAAAGATAAGTATGATATACAGACGTTTGTTCAATTATTTTTTTTCTACAAAAGTAAGTTTGGCAGGACTTGTTGACACTTTACTTTTTCTAAAGTAGTATGGACCACAACTCTATTATTGAACAAATTTTGTTAAAACGTGTACAAGTTGGCGTAATTTTCTCGGTGGGACCATAAATTTCACTACCATTATTATATACCTTATTTGGTTATTTTGTCAAAGCAGGTGTACTAGTTGCTTACTAAATTTTCAGTATAAATTGGTTGCTCGGTTGAGTAACTAAACACACACCAACACTACACTAAAAATATAGAATTCTTTTACTTCAATATTGTGAGTACTATAATATTGTGAGTATTTCTATTGAGTGTGATGTTACTCCAAGTGTAGATAAGGAATGCAAACATTGTTTAAGTTGATCAATTTCACAGAAATCAGAATCAAGTCACATGCTAAAGGTAAGGGATATCATTATTGTGGTAAGGGGGTATCATTTTTATGGTAAAAAGAATATCATTTTCTTTCATACTCTATATTATGATAAGATATTATTATTCGTTTATTCAGTTTATCTTTAAATGGTGAAATGTCCCGAAAGAGTTAGAATATTCTTAATAGTTTGTGCTTCATTTATTATTATGTTATCAATTTCAACTCTGGATAATTAAGTTAAAAATCATTAAGATCTATGTTATCTTATTATTATGATGATTTATGTTTATTCATTATATATCATTGTCATCATTCTCATACTTATATTGTGTTGAAAGTCATCTATGGCCAGTAGTGCATAGATGGACTTGGTATGATTATTCGCTATAATCATGACCGCAATGTTACAAATGATGTGGTAAAAGTCATCTTTGGCCCGTAGTGCATAGATGAACTTGGTATGATTATAACCAGGGATTATTCGGTATAATCATGACCGTAATTGAAAACACGAATATCCTCGCCCGTAGAAGGCATGGATAATTCGTGGTCGTGATACTTATTGTTTGAGTCTCAAAGATTATTGGTTTTATAGTTGTATATCTTTGGCCTGTAGTGCAAAGATGGACTATTGGTTATTGGTTTTACAGTTGTATATCTTTGGCATGTAGTACAAAGTTGGACTGTTGATTTACTTGATTATAAATATGAATTGTGATTTAATTATAATCTGTGGTGGTTCAGGTGAAGACAGGTTATGAAAGTTCTCTTTGTCTTGGGTATAACAAGGAACTGTTGATGAGTATTACAGGAATGAAATATTAACGATGTACTTTTAATCTAGAGGAGATAATAGACATTATGTTCTACTTGACTCTTCTAATGGATTGTTGATTCCGCTGTTATTATGGTTGAAAACTTTTATCTTCTACCATATGTTTTAAATATTTGAATTCTTTTGATAATTTAATTAATCTTAAGTCATGATATTCTTTACTGGGCTATTTGTGCTCACCCTTTTACTTCACCACCCCTTTCAGGTAATAAAAGTGTAGCTGAGACTAGCAGAGAGAACATAGGTATAAAGTGGTGATACAAATTAGTCACAAGCCTAATCAAATTATGAAACGGTGTGGCATAATAATTGTACTGTGGACTTAAAATATGTGTGACATGTTTTATACATCATTTGATATTTAATTTTGGTGAACTATAATAGGGTGAGGCGAATCAGAATTTGGAAACGTCAAATGTGCACTTCATTAGAATGAGGAGAACAGAAATCTTCTCGTGTCCCTTCAGGGACTTAATATATTTGCTGTTGTACTTTATATGGCATTGTAATAATTTAAATATGAATATTGTCGTATTATATACGTAACAATATTTGTATTGAAACTTACAGTATACGAGTCGTCGTATTTTGTACGATAGTTGTATAAATGGAGTTTTTTTTAGTATATGTATCTGGCGACCCAAGATGGGTGATGTATACCTATTTTGGGGGAGTCACACAAATTGTCAACATGATACTTCTTTGTAGAGTAGAATTCAAGAATGCTCAGAAGAACATTTCTATGAAAAGATACTGGACGAAGCGCAAATATTAAGGATATTCCACTAATTTCATGGAGTATAGATGTGAGACCCCGGATTTTATGAAATGAAATTATTCAATTTTCTTATAATTATTCTATTTAGTAAATGGTTAAATTGATAAAAGTTAAAGTTAAGGGTGATATGTGAAAATTTTGCAAAGTAAGCAAGTTGTTATAAAATAATCGGTGGTAAAATACGCGTGGTTGCATAAGTAGTATTACAGTATCGATTATTGATGCTTATTTGAGAAGTCTTTCAGTTATACTCAATTATTGCTACGAAGAATTCACGATCATATCTCTCATATTATTAACTCGATTATTGCCACAATATCATCTGCATTATATGATATATTATTAAATCAATAATTGAGACGACAAAGTTATTCATATTATTAAATTGCAATATTTATAATGTCTAAAAGTTCTGCCAAGGAGAGGTTTGGTCACCTAATTACGCGCCAATAAGGAGAAATCCTTATCGGAAAGCCCCCTCTTTCCTGGGAACAACCTGGTTGTTAAATATTGTGAGTTATAATATTAATGATGTATAAGTTCGTGTTGATTAAAGATGAATTGGATAGTTCCATTGTGTTGAGATTATTGGTGTTAGTTGAAATCGACATTTATTCCGATGATAATTGATGTCTGGGGGTTATATTGATAAATCGGGTAATTTATCGGATGATAAATGAGCAATTAATTGCTACTAATTCACATGCTTATATAACTATTTGTTCACATGTGTGTACTATTGAGTCACATTCACTTACTATTAGGGGAGTCGGTGCAAGATTGATAATACTTGCATGACTAAGTTAAAAATGGAGGTATAGATGGAGGTACTAGCTTTGATTGTATCCATGTTTTGATCATTCTTAAATTTACACCACTATGATTATTTTTGAGGTACTTTTGGACATGGATAAAACAAAGTACGAATCCTTAATCCTTAATCCTTGTCATTTTGTTTCTTTGGATTCGTTTCTTTAAAAATATTTTTCATCATCCTCGGTCTTAAATGATGATATTATTGAATATCTTTGGCTCAGAGTGCAAAGATGAATGATTTCGATGAATATCTTTGATTCGTAGTGTAAAGATGAGCAGTGTTTAGATGAACATGACCAATGATGAATATCTTTGGCTGTAGTGCAAAGATGAATATTTGATTCCGATATATATATCACTGATTGATGTTACAGGATAAAAGATAGATGATGAACTTTTAAATTCATACACATAGAAGATAGTAGTTTGCATTTTCTACTTAACTCTTCTAATGAATTATTATTTCATTGCGAATATTGATTTAAAACTTGTTGTCTATTGTATTATATTAGATTTTTTTCCGTTGAAGACTAATGATAATTTGTTGTATATTATCTTAGTCATAATATTCTTATCTTGGGCTAGTTGAGCTCACCCTTTTCCTTTTTGTTCTATTTTTCTTCTCGGGAGGCAAGAATATAAGCGAAGACGCAGTCTGGGTATGGAATGAAGGTTCTAGAGAGAGTTGTTTAGTAGTCCTCACCATTTTTGTAAAATAATGTATCAATAAATGTGATGAGGATTTATTTGAGTATAGATATTGTCTAGAAGATAATATTTGTATTCAAACTCACAGTTTTACTGTTGTAATAATAAAGTTATAGTTATTTCTGTACCATGTATTGACAACTCAGAATGGGTGATGTATACCTATTTTGGGGGCGTCACAATAAATTATCATTAGCCTTCAACAATGTTAAACTGATAAAATACAATAGACATTAAGTTTAACTGCAGCAGAACAAGCAATCCATTAAAAGAGTCAAGTAGAGAATAAAATCTACTATCTTTTATGATTTAAAAAGGTTTTTCATCACTTTTTATCGCTGAGACTCGGCTTAATAAATAATCCACATCATTCTTGCACTACGGCTAATGATATTCATTAGGGTCACGACCACAAATTATCCATGCACTACGGGCCAAGGATATTCGTGTATTCATCAATGGTCATGATCATGCCAATAACTGTCCATCAATGCACTACGAGCCAATGAGGACTTTTACCACATTATTTGTAACATTACGGTCATGATTATACCGAATAATCCCTGGTCATAATCATACAAAGTCCATCTATGCACTACAGGCCACAGATGACTTTCAACATAATATAAACATGAGGATGATGATAATGATATAAGAATTCAATAAAACAAGTTCAAAAATTAAATTAACCAAGAATTAATAACGTCCAAATTGTAAAACCCCGACTTTTATAAAATAAAAGTCTAATTTAATTTATGATTATTATTTTTAATTGTAAATTGTTAAATTGATAAATGGTCAAATGAGCAATTAATTGGATAAATAAGTTAATAAAAGAGGTGGATTAAATCTTCCAGAAGGGTGGCATGTGGGTGACGGCTAAGTAGTTGATAATTGAGTAGGAAATGTGCTGATATTAATTCTTACATGCTTCCAAATTCTTTCCCAAATTTCTCACCTTACTTGTTTGTGATTGGTCCTTTAATTCAAGTGGGTCATGGATGTGGGTTGTGTGATTAAGCCTAAATTAGCATCTTACTTTTCATCTTAAAACACTCCCTCCCGTAGAAAAATTTGGGGAAAAGAAAAGAAAGAAGGAAGAAGGAAAGAGAAGAAGAAAGAAGAAGAAAATCCAATAAGGTAATGAATAAAACCTTGATTAATCCTTTAGTTTCCATGATAGAAGTTAAGTTTTATGATGTTGGTGTATTTATGTTGGTATGTGATAAATTAAACTTACAAAAATGTGAATCAAAGGAAAGAAATCAAGAAATTAAAAGAAAAACAAAATCTGAAAATTTTCAAAAAAATTAGAGAAATCACTAAAGCTATAGAGCAATTATTATAGAGAAAAATTATAGAGAGAAAGAAGAAGAGAAGTTTGCTACCTCACTAATCCAGTCTTCTTTTGAGGTAAGGAATATTATTTGTTGTACTCGTAAGGGGTATTATTTTTTTCATATTCATGAAGAGAACTTCTGATATTCCATTCTTTATTATTATGTTGGAATAACTTTGTTAAAGTGATCGTATCGCATACATGGTGAAATTCTTCTATTATTCCATTCTTTACTATTCGCTTGGAATATATCACCGCCTCAGGCGCTTTTTTTACGGACTGGTTCCATTCTTTATTATTCTATCGAAATATCACGTGCATGCGTTTACTTGGGACTGGTTCCATTATTTATTATTCGCTTTAATATCTCGTCACATGCGTGCTTTCTGTGGGACTGGTTCCATTATTTATTATTACATTGGGAATAACACATGCATGCGATCTATCGCATTACATGGTGAATCCTTCTGTTATTCTATTCTTTATTATTCTGTTGGAATAACCTGTCTATATGGATTACCACATGCATGGTGAATGATCATTTGTATTCATTCCTTATTAAATTGTGGAAATGATCAGTTTACGTTGATTATGATGAGAGTCATAATAAAAGCATTGGACTGATAAAAATTATGGGTATATATGGTATTAGTAAATGTTATGATGAGTTATGTTGGTTATTATGTGAAAACATGAAAGTTTCTTAGAAATCACAAAGGGTTGAAAAATTAGATTTTGGTGAAAACAGAACATGAAATTCAATTGACAATATCTCCTATTATATTTCTAATTTCTGAGTGTGGTCAAGTTCTAGAGTTAGATATATGAGTTTTATAACTTATCCAAGTTGAATCACTAGAAAAGGTGTTGTATATTTTTGTGTGAACTAATTTTAGCAAAGGAGTCAAAAACTGCCAATTTCGAAAAAGCTACTGCCCAGATTTTTAAAAGGGAATTTTTGGCCACTTAATTTATGAGAAAAATTCCAAACTTTTGAGACATGAAAGTATATGGTATAAGGTACCTCCTGTCCAAAAATGAGTTCATTTCGACTTAAAATGAGCAAGTTATGACCATTTCAATATTTAAGTTTTTCTTAGGAAAAATGCTATAACCGGAGTTCTATAACTCCGATGACCATGAAATTTAAATTGGAAGCTCATGTTAACATGTGTAAGATCCTGCCAAGATTTGGAAATTTTTGGAGTTAAACATGAGGTAGCTAATTTCTTAAGGAATTAATTAGAAATTGATTTTTAAAAAATAGTAAATGAATTTTAAAAATTCTGAGAAAAATATATGTTCAATATGAGACTATATTCTGCTAAATCCCAGAAAAGAAATAATTTTGGGACTGATTTGGTATCTTTCATAAAAATGATCTAGTTATGAGTAAATAAGTTAAATATGTTATGTGAAGTAACAAAGTTGGAAAATAGGATTTTATGGCTTGGGAATCCTATATAGGGTATATGCAGATTTTTGATGAGGGATTTGATCATTGGTGATGAAAGCTTATGAGTATGTCTTTTTTGAATGATTAAATGCATTATTTGGTAAAATTTAAACAATTGAAATAAATTATTTATAAGTTTAAGAAGTGATTAAAATATTGTTATAATATTAATTATATTAGATTATGAGTTTATTAAGTGATTGATAGTATTTGGATAAATTTAAAGTCTTTAATATTTATCCTTGTTTTCGTTTGATTAATGCTTATATCATTGTCATCATTCTCACATGCTTGTGTTGTGTTGAAAGTCATCGTGGGCCTTGTAGTGCATAGATGGACTTGGTATGATTATGACTGAGGATTATTGGGTATAATCATGACCGTAATGTTATAAATGATGTGGTAAAAGTCATATTTGGCCCGTAGTGCATAGATGGACTTGGTATGATTATGACTAGGGATTATTCGGTATAATCATGACCGTAATAGAAAACACGAATATCCTTGGCCCGTAGTGCATGGATAATTAGTGGTCTCGATATTATTGTTGAGTCTCAAAGATTATTGATTTTGTAAGATTGTATATCTTTGGCACTGTAGTGCAAAAAGATGAGCTATTGATTATTGGTTATACAGTTGTATATCTTTGGCCGTAGTGCAAAGATGAATTTATTAGTATGATTATGAGCAGGAATTGTGATTTGGTATAACTATGATTTTTGATGTTTTATGTGAAGATAGGTGATGTAAATTATCTTCGTCCTGGGTGCGAAAAGGAACTCAGAATAATAATTATGATTACGAAGTTATTCATATGATTGTGATGGAATTATTGATTGATGTTACTGAGGATAAAACATTATTGGTGGACTTTTAACATGGAGGAGATAATAGACACGATGGTCTATTTGACTCTTCTAATGGATCGCTTTCGTTCACCGCTAACTATGGTTGAAAAGTTTTATCATCTACCATATGTTCTAAATCTTTGATTTATTAATGATGAAGGCTATTGATAATTTAATTATCTTTAGTCATGATATTCTTTTTTTGGGTTAGTTGTGTTTCACCCTTTGCTTCACAATTCCTTTCGTGTAATAAGAGTGTATTTGGGTCGAAATGGGGATAACGGAAAAATAGTGAGATGGTTCGAGACTGTTGAAGTTTCTCAATACATTATAAAACGGTATGACATGCAATATATAATTGCATTGAGGACCTAAGATGTGCATGTCGTATTTTATACATCAATTAATAATTGATTTTGATGAACAACAATAGGTTGATGAGAACCCAACTTTGGAAGGGTGTTTTGCCACTATCATACAAGATGTCTAATGACATACAATCTCGTGTTATCATAAGACATGGTTGTGCACATCCACTTGCTGAGTATATTTACGAGCACTACCTATTTGATCTTAGAGTATATTTGAAATATAATTCTCACTTGGAGACAACTGAGATAATTATATGTCAAGAGAAGACTCATCATTGGAAAGAACATGATAGTAATCTTTTCGTTTTTCTTTGGGGTCTATTGGATCAACCAAGGATAATTCTATAGACATATGATATCTATCATAACTTAGATTCATGGCCTCCCATGTACGAAGATTTTCTTAAGCACTTCCCAAAGATTTTAATTTCTAAAATAGTTATTGACTGTACTTTTATGTAACGTACCACTGTAAGGTTGTGGTCGAGGCACCATAAGAGTTACATACATTTGTATTGAAACTCACAGCTTATCTATTGTCGTACTCTGCACGACAGTTCAACAGTTGTATAAATGAAGTTGTATTTGATTTTTATAGAGTGATATCTAGCGACTCAGAATGGGTCGGGTGTACCTATTTTTGGGGGCGTCACAATAGAAGTTAAAACTTTAACCAACTGAGTATAATAAAGAATGGAATAACAAAAGAAATCACCGAGCATGTGATAGATCGCATACGAGTTATTCCAACAGAATAATAAAAAGACGGAACCAGTCCGTGAAAACGCATAAACGATGGATATTCCAATGTAATAATAAAGGCGGAATCGGTCCCCAGAAAACGCATGCACGAGGATATTCCAATGTAATAATAAAGAGCGGAACCAGTCCGCAGTAAACGCATTATGACAAGATATTCCAACAGAATAATAAAGAGCGGAACCAGTCCCAGAAAACGTAGACAGATGGATATTCCAATGTAACAATAAAGAATGGAATAACAGAAGAATTTCACCAAGTATAGGGTAGCTCGCGTATACAGGTTATTCCAATATAATAATAAAGAATGGAATAACAGAAGTTCTCTTCATGACTACAAAAGGAATAATACCTCTTACCTCAGAAGAAACTAGATACTAGAATAGTGAAGTAGCATGCTTCTCTTCTTCTATAGATTTTCTCTCTATAGCTTCTCTCTATAATTTCTCTCTATAATAATTGCTCTATAGCTTTAGTGAATTGGTGAGAAATGAAGGAAGAATGAACTTCTATTTATAGAAAAATATAGTTTTGATAATTGCACGTTTTGGGGCTCGAAAAATTATAGTACAATACCCCCAACTTTTCTTTCATTTTTAATTTAGTCCTGCAAGTATTATCAAACTTGCATCACCTCCCCTAATAGTAAATAATGTGAATCAATAGTTCAATCATGTGAATCAATAGTTATAATCATGTGAAAATACTGAATTACTAGATAAGACCTCCATCTATACCTCCATCTTTAATTTAATCATGCAAGTATTATCAATCTTGTATCAACTCCCCTAATAGTATAAGAATGTGATTCAATAGTACACACACGTGAATAAATAGTTATATAAGCATGTGAATTAGTAGTAATTAACTCGCTTCATTTATCCAATAAATTCTCGATTTATCAATATAACCTCGGACATCAATTATTATCGGAATAAATGTCGATTTCCACTAACACTAATAATCCCAACACAATGGAACTATCAAATTCATCTTTAATCAACACGAACTTATTCATCATTAATATTATAACTCATAATATTTAACAACCGTGTCGTTCCCTCAGAAAGAGGGCTTTCAATAAGGATTTCTCCCTATCGGGCGCAAGCAATTAGGTGACCAAACTTCTCATCGCGTAACTTCAGACATTGTAAATATTATAATTTAATAATATGAATAACTTTATCGTCACAATTATTAATTTAATAATATATCATATAATGCAGATGATACTGTGACAATAATCGAATCAATAATATGAGAGATATGATGCAACATTTATCAGTAGCAATAATTGAGTATAACCGAGTGACTTATCACGTAAAGATCAATAATCAATACCGTAAGCGCTACTACGCAACCACGCGTATTTACACTTCTTTACTACTGAAAGTAGTTCAACAAGATAATCTCAGTAAAACTTCGTACCGTTATTTTCATAAAAATATTTTTATTGTTTTCTCAATCCGACAATAATTACATTGTGGGGTTCCACCAATGATTATGGGCCATTATATTTAATATTCCTTGCTAAAACGAATATTCCCAACCAATCGAATATAATATAACAAACTTGCATACTTTTTGCGAATTTATAAATACTACCCACAACTATAACATTATAACAAATTCATTCCATAATATTCAAAATGATAATTATAGAAAAATCATCTTTATTCATAAAAGCGGGGTTTTAGAAATATAATATATTATATAATATATATTAGTAGGTATTATATTTATTTTGTATTATATTATATAATATATATTATAATATAACATTAAATATATAATATAATATATTATTAATATGTATTATATTTATTTTATAATATATTATATTTATAATACAATATAATATATTTATTTGTTTAGTGTTTTATTTAATGAAAAATAGTGATTCTTATTATATGATATTGAATCAATGTATATTTTAATTAAAAAATGTAGTAATTTTTACATCTTATTATAACTTATAAGTTATTATCTAATTTAATTTTTGACTTATAAATCAATCGATGTGTAACACTTTTACATATAAGTTACAACTTAAATTATAACTTTAAACAATTTTAAAATAAGTCATTACTACCGACCAAGTACTAATCAAATAGTATATATTTTCAAGATTATTGATAATTTAACGATTATTTTTTCTCTTGTCGGCAGATTATATGCGGATACCCACCAAGTATTAGTCAAATATTGCTTTCAAGATGATTCATCATAACTTAACTATTTTTTCTATTTTATATTTTCTTTGAAAGTAGTGCATGTAGGCAAAATAAAAAATAATTAAAATATTAGGTGTAACAAAAAAAAATTCCCACTAAATATATAAAACTGATATGTACACATTAAAATAATATTTTTAAATAAATCTCTTGCATACGACTTGCTCACTATTTATGTATAAATTTTTTATGTAAAAATATCAATTTTCTAAATATATTATTCACTCTATTTGGTAGTTTATAAATTTGAGAAAAGTACTACTGTTTTTTTTATACAAAAACCTAAATTTAGTGTTATTATTCTATTTAAATGGGGAAAAATATATTAGACAAAATGTAATCATTTCAATTAAATGACTAGGAAAAAAATTGGAACAAAATGTAATCATTCAAACTTTAAACAAATACAATAACTTGGTACACACCAAATCCACCACAACATGATATCTACCAGCTTCCTCGGCTCACGAAAAGATTTAATATTATCACACGACTATTCTGGGAAGGATTTATAGTACAATGCAACAGTCAAGAGTAGAATCACACTTGCATCAGATCTTAGAGCTAAGAAATGTGATAAAAAAAAAAAAAAATACTCATTACAAGTGCCAGAGAGCCTTAAAAGCCATTACAAGTCGAATATAAGCACAAAGACAATTTTAGTACTGAAAGCCAACTTTACCACACTGGCTGCTGCTTTAGTTTTAGCATTCCTTTTGGTCCAGTGGAGCTGATGCAGCACGTCTCCTCGGGACAAAACCACATTCACCCTCTGCGCCAACCATGGATTCTTCATCTTCACAAGGTTTGCCTCCAGAGGAGAAGGAGCATGACAAGTGGGTGGACTCCAGTTTTCGGAAGATACCGCCAAGCAGATCTAATCCCACACAAAACAAGTAACTTCTAATTCCCAAATTTTCAAACCTTTCATCCCTAGGCAAGGCAGCTTCAACTAATATCATGCTCGTGTCAGGTCCAATCATCCATAATAAGGCAGGAGGAAGTAGCAAAACAGCAGGAAACATTCCTCCACAGAATTTCTTTTTATTTAGAGTCACAGCACAGCTATGGAGTATTCTTTACTCACCTCTTTTGTTAGTGCAACAGTAGCATGAAGCAGCACCAAAATTTTCTTCTCTAGAGTTTTTTTTTAAAAATATGCTTAACGTAACTCAGAGTTTACGCAAGTACTTTCTACTGCATTAGCAAGGCATATGGCACTCTCAACAGAATGAAATTACACTTTAGACTGGTCAATCTACCAAAAAAACAACTATTGAAAAGAAAAACAAAATTTTGTTATCACCTCAAGTTTTCATCTTCTTTCTTGAAGATTTTGACAAGCCATCCTCCTTGTGCCGCTTCATCCCTTTCTTGTCAACAGAGTTGGCTGGCTTCTCAATCTGAACTTCAAGTGTATTACTTGCCAAAACATTCTTGGTATCACCCTTGTCCTTATTATGTTTCTGCCTTTTATCTTTGCTTTTCAAAAATTTATCATCCATGGAATGTTTGGTATCAACATCTGGAGGCCGCTTCCCTGAAATTTTCAACTTAGATTTTGAGCCCTTATGAGCCAGAAATTGGGAACCCAAGGGAGGCTCAAGTGCAGAAGCTAGGCAACGGTCAATTTCTTTCCTCATCTCCTTTAACTTTTCTGGTTGTGATGAACGATAATTGTTTGCAAGAAATGCGTTATTTTTGGATGATGTGGTTTCCTTTGTGCCAAAAGTATCATAAAAGTCTTTGTAAGCAGATTCTTTTGTTGCTTGTCTCGATTTCCACTGTTCAGGGCGTTTTGCATATCTATCATAAACAGCAGAGAGACTAATAAAAATCAATAAAACCAATGAAGGGTTGAAGTCCAACTTATCAAAAGCAAGCTACAAATTGCAAAAAGTTGGCCTTTTTAATGCCCTCCTTTGTAATTGTGCAAGTTTTGATTGCGTGAGTGGTGAATCTATTATATCGTGATGGCCTATGTATGTTTTTGCCATATGAAATTAAAGGAAATAATGTATTTCGTCTAAGTAGATGGATAATCTGGAAGCACATACAATAATGCTGCAACCTATTAATATCATTTTCAAGCAAGTTTAAATAATGACCAATAACATAGGCTATGAACTATGAAGACATTTTAAAAATATCTCTTCTTTCTTGTTCTCGTAATAAATTTATGATATTATGATATAGGTACAGAAGAGCAAAACAATGTTACTTCATAGTATCAACAAGAGAATTCTTAATATTATTAATCACAATTTGAATGCAAGATCATCAAGATCGGATGATTCTTAGTTTTTCAACTGTAGGCTATAGCATTATGAACTGAAGGAAAGAAAACAATAATTCCAGTCTCAATTCACATGCAACACTTTATTTTGTTCGAGTGGCATGGAATTAAACATTATCCCTAAACAAATTAAATATTCTCTCTCTCTATATATGTATATATAAGAAAAATCAATTTCAATGTTATACCTTCCTTCAGCTATATTACAAACATATTAGAATAATATATCCAAATGTGTTTTTGGTGCATCTTAAAACCCGTGCCACATACACAAAAGAAGTGTTGCAAGTAAATTGAGATGGAATGCGCATAAAAAAGTGATTCGGCTGCCAAACTCTCAATAATTATGCTATCTTGGAACAGTTTCGTATTAATTGAGAGCGAATGACAAACGTAAACATATTTTTCCCCTGCTCTCTCTGGAATGGCAAAAGAAAGAGTGAACTAAATACATGAAAGACAATACAACAAATCCTGGTAATCACACATACAAAGGTGAATTGTTTTAGCAATTTTTGATAAAATCATGTACATTATCCCGTCTCAAGTAACCGCAGGTACAAAGATTCAAACCAAATCACTATTTGCACTCAGCCCAACTTGCAGGAAAATAGTTTCAAGATTTCATGAATCGTAAAATCCAAGGGATCCAATAATTACCAGAAGTCCACATTTCAGAGCACTCAGAAAACCTGGTTGTCTGAAAAACTTGGATTCTTTTTATGTAAATAATAGGGTCCAGATGATCTGGAAAATAGTTAAGAACCCATCTTTTGACAACCTTCAAGTGAATATGTTAAACCTCAACTTATCCTATTATCACACTCTATAATCAGTATACCACATCAAGTCGTGAAACTATATACTCAGCAAGGTACTGAGAGCTAAAACTGAAAAATGTTATCTGGTCTGAGAAGCAATCAGCCTTGACTTGAACTAACTGAGGACATATTTTTTTTTATAGGTAACTTAATCAAGATCTAGTTATGTTGGATAAAATGCCAATCATGCAATGTCAAAACATAAAAGGCAAAAAAGGACACCAAAAACACGCCAATCTACTTTGTCCATGACCTCATCTTTAGCATCATAAAATCAAAAGTAAAAGGTAGATCGAGAGAGATGACAACTGACCCATCAGCATCAAGTTTTCTCAATAGATGGGGGCCCTGCTTAGTCTTGGAGAGTTCTGGTTGCACAGCTAGCAACTCTGATACAATTGCCTCTCTCAGATACATATTGCTGACATCGAAGCACTTTTCAACTGTAAATGAACCTGATGGGTGCACTGAAAGCTCTCCAAAATGTCCTCGAAGCCTTCAAAGATTGCAATAACAAACAAGAAGTCACAACTTATGCAGCTAGAGATTAAGCATTTTCTTGAAAGATCCTTTGAACACTATAACAAAAATATACTTGCCATAAGTCATGAATGCACTTCATAATACTGTGAAGTAAATGCAAATTAGCCAGCTCAACCAGTATGAAAAAACGGCGGTTCAGACTTCAGATGTACTCATCATATACATAAATGTCACCAACACCACAACTCCATTCTTAAGTCTTAACTTATATCATTCTAGACCAAGTATAACTACAGATACAAAAAACTCTTACAAAATGATGTGTCAAATTAGTTGATGATTAATCATGCATGGCTGGGCTTAATGATTATAACTAATCACAACCATACACATCGTTTTGTATCCACTTTTAGTATCTGTTCTTTAATCACCAAAGCACTATTGATATTTGTAAATCACGAATAAAGAAAGCTAAAAGAATTTTATAAAGATTTATAGAGTAAAAAGGAATTTATAAAGAATTATCATATTTGAGCTAAAATTCAATTAAACCATCAATCATGATTACCCTATACTTCTGAAGTAGATGGGAATAAAGCCCTTCATTTATAATTTAGTTTTTCAAAGTCAGAATGAAAGACGAGACTATTTTAAGCTGTGGGCCAATTAATGTCCTAAAAAATTGAGAAATTGACTGACGGAGATAAAAGAGTTTTTCTATTGAGACGAGAGGGGGAGGAAGAGGCTATGCTCTCTTTCTTTAACTGTTAAATAGAGGGTTGAAAAAACCATTTTCTACTACTACTATAAGAGGGTTTAGATTCATCCCAATCAAAGCTAAAAAAATAAAAAAGTATCAAAGCACTAGCCCAAATGTGTTAGAGCCTCAGTTGAAGCATTCTTCGCTAATCTCAGTGGAGGCAATATTCTACGACAATTACAGCCTTATTTATAGCTTCAGTTGAGACACTGTAATATAGTCGTTATGGTCTTATTTCCATGGGAGGGAGGTTTGAGGCTAGGTTATATGCCCCTCTAACCCACTATGACAATAATAATAAATAATTATTGTTATAATAATATTACAATAATAATTTAAAACACGTAGCTCGATAACATACTTGACAACTAATTTGCACTTTTGTTTTCCAGAAGCATTTGAACCAAGAAAACCTTCAATAACCCGTGCACCACCAGAGTCTTGTGCTGCTTGAAGGACATGATCTTCTTCCAAAGATGTGATACTTGAAATATAAGCCTGAATGAATTCCTGTAGAGCAGACATGAACAATATGCCAAAGAAATTTAACAAGTATTAAATCACAACTAATGAAATGTGGAAACAGAATAACACAAGTAAATCAGTACAGGCTCTTAGAATTTGTGCAACCAATACGTGCCATAGTTTTGAGTGATTACACATAAGATATGTAAGATCCAAAGCTGAACATGCCAGTACATTGCATGACACTCCCAGAGCCCAAGTCCATAAAGATCAGAAGAACGACAAATCTGCTTGCAAATATTCAACCTTATCTAATAGTTTGTTCATCTATTGTTCGATCCTCTTGTAACATCAGTACAATATTGTGAATACATCTGAAATAGGATTTTTACCCCAACAATTACATTAATGTTTTTTCAAAAGAAATGGTTTTACGATGATAGAAAAATGGGAAAACAAACTAGCCCATATATGTGTGCATGCACGTGTGAGTAAATAGAAATAGAGAGAAGAGGGAGAAGACAAGAAATTCATCTGGTCAGTAGAGTCAAGAAAAATTACCAATAGAAACAAAACATGTCATGCTTCTACAAATTAGAAGATGAGAAATCACACTTAACAACATGCTTGATATGAACAAGGCATTACGCAGCTGTTGCGGTTTGTAAGAAAAGATAAAAAGCAAGTAAACATAAATTCAAGAAACCACGTACACTTGGAAGTCTAAACACCGACTGCAGAATCAAAGTACCCATGACATGCATCTTAACATCATTTGGCCAACTCCAGTTGGATTTATCTCCACAGAAGAAGTAGTTGTCAAGAAATAGTATTCGAGGAACAATGTATCTGGACGATTCATTTGCCAAACTCACAGCAGCAGCAAGGGCCTGACAGCACTGCCAAACAAGTGCAGAAACAAAGTCCGGGATTGAAATAAACAGTTGCAATATTAAGGTGTCAAAATGTAAACTAGCAACCAGAGATGATTTTTGAGTACCAAACCTTCATTTCGTGGCTATGAAGTCTTTGACCTGTAGAAATGAGAGAAGCAACAATTCCGGACCTACCCATTCCGAAAAGATCATTCAATTTTGTACCAAGTTCCTCCCAAATCAACTCCATCTAAAAGGAAGACCACACTAAAGGATATTAAAAGTCAACGCAGCATAATGCAAGAGTAAATCACTAGAAACATCTGAGAACGTAGTTCACACACAAGAATAAATTGATATGTACACTTACTAACAACACCCCTAAATGCAAAATAGGTGCAACATATGACAGAATTGTTAGAAGAGGTCGGTTACCATAGTCAATGTAATGTGCGACAGTGTTATATGCAGAAAAATTTGTGGCACATACATGATTTTGACATCTGGCATAAGAAATCAATGATTGGACAACAAAATTTCCACAATGATGAGATGACATGTCGGACAATGATTTTTTGAAAACCTTTGTCAATAATTCATTGTATAAGGTTTCAGGAGCAACTTCCAAGATGACCTGCAAAATTTTTCATAAAGTGCGTTAGAGTCATTATTGAAGGAAGCTTATGTCAAGAAACAAAAAAGGAATGTATTACATCATATAGGTCAAAAATAACAGAACAAGTAGACTTTCAGAAAATATAACTGAATAAACAATATTGGAAGGAATAAACTGTTCACCTCCATTAAATGGCTATATGCAGATTCCTTCATCAAACTTAAAAGTTTTTGCACTGCATTAGTTTCTATTAACTTCCCTTCCTCAAAATTTTCCACGCTGCAGCCAAGAAGAATTGGAATTATATGCAACAACTCCTGTTCATTTCCAGCTAACAACTTCAAAGCAGTCTGCCATGATGTAAATACAACCTGTCAGATTCATCTCCACTTGACATGACTCATCAGCAAGAAAATTTGTGATACAAATTCTTAGGAAGTACAGAGACTCAATAAGAACTAGTTAATCTTCATGCATCTATGTTGCTGAAGTACAATGTAAAGCAAAACACACACACACACACACGCATAGACATATATGAGATATACCTGTGTCTGTGTTAGAGAGAATAAATTATCTGACCATGACAGATAAGGATGGAAAACCAAACAATAATAGTTCCTTTAAAAAGTAAAAAGTAAAATAACTTGACATTTATGCTGAAAGAAATACAATAATACAAGAATTTTAAAGAAGCAGAAAAAACTTGCCTGCAGAACTAAACTGCAATATTGATCAACTTGCAATGTTGAAATGTCCTTTCTGGCAGCCTTTAACATCTCTGTTACGAGAAAATTTAACAAATTTGGAAATCCTGGCTGAGAATGTTGTGAGTAGTTTCTGTCAGAGTGAGATGGCCTGAAGTTCAATCGCTCTGCCAGAACAACCGACGACTTTTTGGCATGGAACTCTGAAGAGTCTATTGGCACCCCTTTACAAAGACAAAGAAGACTTCGAAGAACATGAGATCCATAACAGTTGCACATCACATCAACAGGATTGACCAGAATCGCCTGGCAGGAAAACATGGAAAAGGATGGAACAGATCAATAACCAAACATTTAATCCTGTCGTTTCTATCTAAAAGGTTCTTTTATTTAAAATATTTTTTATTCTGATTTGACTGCATAATTAAAGCTTAAGTTTTTAAATATGTGATACCGGCATACTCAAGTAACACACTGTATCAGCACTACCAGAACATTTGTAAGCAATCATTAACTAAAAGTGAGTTGATTCCACATCTTGTTAACAGAAGTTAGATATGCTATACCTGGCATATTGAAGTTAGAGTATCCTCAATAAGTGAGTGAGTCTCGCTATCCTGAAGATGCATGGCTAAAGACTTGAGAGCTGACTCAGCTACATGAGAACCAGATTTATCCATAGCAATATGTGAGAAGTCCTTTGTACAGCTACGAAGAAAACTACAAAGATGGTCTACAGAACAGCCTTCAAGTAGGATTTGCAGAGTGTGGCTTATGATATAATCAGTTGCAAGTTCTACTTCTTTCCCTCTCGTTTCTTCCAAAGCATTACCACATATGCCAGACCGTTCCTCATAGTCAATCTCAGTACCTTCAATAACATTTGCAATTTCTGAAAAGTATTTTGCTGTTTCAGGATCAACCTGTTTCCTACAATGAAGATTCCCTGAGTCAAGAGTTTACTTCTATTGCTTATCTCAAAATGAAAGTGTTTATTACTACATTGAGTATAAATGGACAAATGGTACAGGTAAGCAGACAAAACCTGACAAATGATGTCTGTGGCTCGGAGTCCTTTTGGTGTCTTGAGAATTTTTGAGCTTTGAAGGTTTCATCAGGCAAACCACCAGACAAATTTTCAGAAGAAAAGTTTCCGCCAAAACCAGCACGTTTTTTTGTTGCCTTTCTGCCCATGCTTCTTTTTCTCCCACCCTGATTATGTGAATTGTCTTCTCCAGCCATCAAACAGTCCTCAGTCAAATGAGGAGATTTAGGTGTTCTGAGTGGTAAACCTTTTAAACCAATAGAGACCATAAGTGTCTACCACCTGCTGCCCATTCACCCAAAATGCAAAACAAAATATAAAAGAAAATTTAGTTGTTAGACATCAATGTATAATAGCCAAAAGCATTTTTCATAGGTAATCAAAAGTGACACAAACAAGGCCGATTTGAATTGATATTCGAAAAAAAGTGTTGGAAATATGATATACTACTAGTTGTAATTATCCAAAAAAGCAGTGATCAGAAATTGCAAAGAAAGGGTCCTCCTTCTAACCTTCTGACACTAAAACCAGAAAGTAATCTAAATGCCAGGCAAGCAGTTGGATTTAAAAAACATATCTGGACCAACAAGTAACTCATAGAAACAGTCCTATTTTCTTTTTCCATTAGAAACGGTACAGTGGGAATATACAGAAGCAAAGAAACTCGAGAACTTTATATATTATAGATTATTTGTTAATTAAGTAGTAACTGAGAGCACCGGATGAAATAAAAAAAAAAGGTGGAAATTTTTTAAGTAATACATTAAGAAGAAAAGAGTCGTACTACAAAGGAGCTGAACAGTTTATATATGAAACAGCCAAAAGATGATGTATTCGAAATATTCATGGTATTGAAGTTGAAACTTGAAAGTATATACAAACCCTAAGCCTGTTTGTGAGCCATACATACTTGTCGGATTTCTGCAAACGTCTCCAGAGAGAGAGAGAGGCGGGGAGAGAGGCGGAGAACGATGATCGAAGGTCTAGTAGTAAAAGAGCACAAGTTTTGAATTTGAGTGGGCCTAGTGTTCTAGCCCCAAACCTAACGGGCCTTCCTATATCCGAATAAGATTTAAGTTTTAGCAGCCTTCCTTCCCATATCTGTCTTCCGATAAATAAATTTATTGGGCTATTTTTCTTCAATTTTTTATATTTATATACTAGTAATATAAAATATATATATATATCCCAACTTCATTTACAATTATACATGTTGGATGGAATATTCATTTGTCCATCCTTCTTAAATTAAACAAACTCACATGAGTTCTTCTTAAATAGGTGAAACCCGAGATGAATTTTTTATGTAAAAATATCAATTTTTTAAATTAATTAGGATTTCAAAAATCACAAAAATAAAAATATTTTTATCATAAATTATATATATATATATATGTGTGTGTGTGTGTGTGTAAATTGTACTTTGATTGTTTTTTTTTTTTTAAAAATATACCCATCTCCGAAATTTACAGCAAGCAAGTAGTAGAAGTAGTAGGAGGGAGTATAATAATAATAATAATAATAATAATAATAATCTATATTAATAAGATAAAATTTATTTTGAATTTGAGCAGAAAAGCACAAGGACAATTAAGATTTATTCTAATTGATTTGGGAGGGAAAGGATAATGGAAGAGGAAGGAGGAGAGAAATAAAATGAAAATGAGATTATTGAAATAGAGGGAGAGATGGAGAATTTGTTGGCAATTACTAGTAATAAATAAGAGATTACATTAATTTGGACAGTTCTTTAAATTAATTAAGTCTAATTTATATTTGTATAATTTTAATAGATTTAAGAAAAATAATAAAATATATTAATTAATAAATAAATAATTAAAATCTAATATTTCTCACACGTACATGTGTTATTAAAGGATAGAGGCAGCAATGCATAAAAGCAGTAGCCAATTCTTTTTGGGTGAGTTATTTATTTAAAATACATTGGCTAATTTTATTACTAGTACATTACACATTCATGAAGAGCCACGTGTATATTAGTAGTTAATAGCAGAATAAAGAATTTACCAAGTGAAAAAAGTGTAAGACAGTACGTACTATTCTGATTTTTGATTCATATATCTTTAACTACTACTAGTTAATAGCCTGTAAAATATACGAGCTAGTTCAAAAAATTGAAGTCTTTTTGGCCTTTAAACAAAAAATATATATATTATACATGTGACTTAATGACACAATTTTAAAATTATTTCTAAAATAATTTAATAATTAATTTTAGCCTATAATGTTATAGTTTGATGCAAAAGAAAGAAAGCTTCTTAGTTCTAATCATATATAATAGCTCAGTCATGAGATTTGAAAGTCATAAGATTTGAAATTTATAAGTGAAAGGAATTATAGATCTTTTGCCGCAACATATATAAACATTAACACAAATACCGTTCAACAATTGAGCACGACGGATATTGAATAGTAATGCAATTCCACACACGTACACAATCTGCTAGCCATATATCTAAGATCATCAGTGCTATATTAAGCAATAAATTGGCAATAAATAAAATTTTGCATTCACATATTTGTCAGGGCCATCATTTGGAGGAAATACATAGTCAATTCCATCGACTTCTCTGTTTAATTAAAATCCTTAGTCATAAAAATAAGAATGCCCATAAATTAAACCTCTAAAACCTTTTATCCGACTCTAAATTAAAATTCGGGTTAAGTGAGGTTTCAGTAAATGCCTCCTGCCAATTGCACAACAAAGACAGCGGAAATGATTCTCGAACTGTCTTCGCAACAAAATGACCCCATGGACCATGGCCATCAAATATCCCACAAAACGTCTTGTCATCCTGGCATCCAAATTCCTACCACCCAAAAACAAAAGATTATGAGCTAAAGGGAAGATAAAGCAAACACCAAAACATTACATTAAATCAAGAAACCAACTTACACTGAAAAATATTCTCGCCCCGTTCCAAAAAAAAATAGTAACAAAATTGTAACAATAAACTTTACGATATTGTGTCATAACATTTAAAAAATTAAGCTCTTTTACGAAACAAAGGAGTAATAAACAGTTGATCCAAAATGGGTTTTGGATTATTTTTCTTGCTAAAATGGAGGGTGTTAACGCCAAGATCTTTTCACGCGCCTCAATCACGTAACACGCGTCTATATCCTGCACAGTAAACACGACAACACCAAAAGCTTGACGGCTTCGACCATCGGGGGATAGCTCCGGCATGAGAGTCAGTACCGGCGATCACAAGGTTAACAATGGAGGGTAAAATATCAAGTGTATTGAGAGAGATAAAATTATCAATTATGTGTGTACCTTTCGCTTGAAGACTTTTTTGCTATGTTATACTCTCAGACCCGATTTACCGTGCCACCTACTACCGTCAGACACAGCCCCCCACTCCTCAGTGATCCCTGCCGACTGTATGCATGCTGTCACTTTTTTCATACTGTTTCTACTGCCGGCTGACTATAATCCCATCCACATTAATGATCTGCAGACCTTTGGTCAACAACCCTCCCCCTTTCATCATTGCAGGTCAAAGTAATAGATATTTAAATATATGATGGGTCGACCCACTGATCCGGCCTGATTAAGGACTTAACAAGGATTGTAGAAAGACTAGGCCCAATAACTTTAAGGTCTATTAACGATGACTTGGTGAGCTAACCAAATAAATAGGCCCAAACCATTCGGCCCAATAAGTAAAATATCATAACCCAACATTGCCCCGAGTTTTTTTATTAAACAGGACGTTTAATAAGAAACTATAAACAGCCCATGATATGAAGAATTTAATAAAATCAAAAGAGGCCCAAACGGTAAGGAATTAAAATGATAGGACAAACTGGAACCGGAGACCCAACTAGAAAGCCCAAAAGTTTAAAAATGAAGGATTGGACCAAACGCTACCTTTTCTAATTCGTGATTATGACTGCCAATTAAATGTGCTGCCCTCGTGTATCGTGTAACCGTCAGTATAAAAGAAAAACTTTACCAAATTTGACAGTTTTACCTGTCAATTTGAAATTCAAAAGACTTTTTCCCTTCCTCTCCCTTTCGAACCTTTCTCTGTAAACTCTCAACAATGGTGGTCCTCAATCAACACCGTCCCACCGAATCTGAGTCCTAGTGAAGAGGCATCAAGCTTAAACCCCAAGGCTGCGACCCCGAGTAAGAACCCAGTAACGAAGCCCCTCCCTAACCCTTCTGCATTCTTCAGAATCAAAGAGCGATATGCACATGCCAATACTCCGTCAACAGTCATTGCGATTGATTTGAAGAGGATCCGAGCTCGCTGCCATATCCCGGACACTCATTTGGTGAGAGCTCCCCGGTCCGAAGAGCGAATGTATCAACGTCCTGAAGGATGGACTGCCATTCCGGTGATAATCTTGGAGAAGGGTATCCGATTTGTTAGTTCTCAGTAGGCACGATAGATATCTAGAAGGGGGGTTGAATAGATAATTAAAACCTTTTCTTTTAATCTTTTTAAGGTGATGGTAATCAATGCACAGCGGAATGAGTATATGTGAAAAAAAACCTTCTGATATACATCTTGAGTTAATGAGATTGAGGCAGTTATGACAGTTATAGCAGATATTGCAGTTATAACAGTTATGGTAGTTAATGAACACAATAGTTTTAAGTGGTTCAGAGCACTAAAAGCTCCTAGTCCACTATTCTACTCCTAGAGTAGGAAATCCACTAAGGATGTCTGTTACACTCTTGAATCTCAAAGATTCCTTCTAGACCAGTAGTCTAGGTACTTCTTAGTTCACTCTTGAACTCTTCAAGCCTAGCAGACTTGGTCTCTCACAGTTCACTTAGAACTTTTCAAGTCCTTCAGACCTGGAACTCTTACTTCAGTTGATTGAATGTTGTTTAGATCGTGATTGATGCTATTCGATGCTTAGTAAGCACTTGTTGAAAAAAGAACCTGAGTAAATGAGTAAGTTTTTCCTTTTTCTCAGATCGTAGAGTTGAGCGTTGAGTGTTCTTGTGCGTTTTTGTTCAGTACTTGCTTTTTTTTTCTCATCTATCTTTGATCTATATATATATGATCTTGAAATCTATCCGTTGAAGTCATCTGATGAGCCATTAAATGCGTTTGACATTTCTGAGCTTTGATGGAGACTTTTCTGCACATCTGCTGAATTACACTCTGGCCCACTGACACATCAGACTGCTTTCTTACCTAACACTTCAAAAGGTGTTTTCCTCTGCCCAATGGTCCTTTTTTTAGCTTCTTGAGTACGTTTCTTTTGATCAATACTAAGGATATCTTTTGTACGTTGGGACTGGTGAGAGCTTCAACGTTCAAAACCCATTCCATATTTATTGGAGTCTATCTTCAGATGGACGATAGGGCTTTATGTTTCTGACACAAAGCAGATGACACTCTACTATCAATGTCGTAGTGTCTTGTCATATTGGTGCCTGTTCGTAAAAGATCACTACAATTTCTCACAAGGATTTGCACACTACGTTCTTCACTTGCTCATCTTGCAAACTCTACGTTTTCGAGAGCACACTACGATCTCTGAGTTAGTTTCGGCAAACGTCTGGACCACTCTTCGAATCGTGGGGAGGCCCTTCAAGGCAGATACACTACGATCATCTCAGCACTACGATCCTGCTCTAGCTTCTGCATTCTGTTGATCAGTCGGATAGACTACGAGTCTATCTATCTATTTCTTTCTAGCCATAGATCAACCTAACAGATTTGATCTCTTTATCTATACAAGTGAACATTAAAGGCTAAGATCAACCTAACACTTTTGATCTATCACTAAGTCCTTGTACATATATTCTTTGAAGGACTTTACATAGTCATGAGCAGTTCCATAAAACATCAAATCATAATATGCATTCTTCCAAAACGATTTCCTCTCCATGCCTTCATAGTAACCCTTCTAGGGTTTATTGGCGTTGGGTTCGCCCAATTGGTGCCAAATTCCTACATACATATCCTAGCATTCATCGCTTTCTATCATGAACTAGGCGTCGAACCTACACTCGATTTCTTCTTCTTTATTTATAAGATCGGCCGACCCGGAGAAAAAAGGGTTTAAGGCCATATTAGCGATCTCGAAGGTAGGAGAGAAGTTCGAGAGAGTTTATTTGGTATCCACCCTTTCAAAGAAACAAAAGGATGGCATAAGGGTGGTTCTTCATTAAAGGACAGAGATCTCATCTCTGCCAATCGGCCACCACCGATGAGAAAATTTTTTGCCGACTTCAGAGATATTTTCGAAGAACGTGAAGCGAAATGATAGAGCTCTTTGACAACTTCCAAGGAGGAATGGAACTATGGACTTCTCCAAGTAAGGCGTGGTTATGCGACCACAAATGTAAGTTCGAACGGCTTTATTCCTCAGAAATAAAGGAATTTGAAAATTTTCTATCGGGAAATCTTCTAAGTTCTGAAACTCCATTACTAAAGCGCACCAAGAGGCGACCCAAACCCCGAAGATCATACCACTGGGCCTCAAATGGACGAGCCAGAAGCTGAAGATACTAGTCTACCCGAAGAAAACCTTCAACCTCGCCGGAAGAAGAGGGCCATTCGAAAACCCCGATCAGCCCCCGTTCCAAACTCTTCTGAACCCATCCCAGAAATGAAAGCTATGCAGAACTCGCATAAACCGCCAACCCGGTCCCCCACACTCAAGGAGGTTTGCTCGATCTGCCTGTAAGCGATCGAAAGAACCTTCTTCGAGTCAAAAAACTAAGAACCAAAGTAACCCCTCTGACAACTGAAGAGCTCAGAATGCCTTCAACTTCTGTCGATCTTCCTCCCATAATTCCAGTTGAAATTTGACTTTCCGATGAGGAAGAACAAGTCGAACCTACCCCTTCTCTGTCACGAAAAAGAAAGCATCCTTCGGATAGTCATCCCAATTCGGCGTCTTCTCCGTCGCCACCTCGAGAACCTACCCCAATTCGATCCCCATCTCCTGAGAACGTATATATGGGTCCTTCTTCAACTCGTGACCAAACCATGCCCTCTCCCCCAAGGCCTTCGTCTCATGAATTTCAAAATGATGCAATGGGATCACCGATCGTATGGCCTCGGTTCAACGCCAACTTCCCATTTCATCTCTTTGATGCCTTTGTTCGAGAGACTGACGATCACCGATTCGGCAATAGTACGATCAGTGATTTGGTTGACGAGGGCATGAGCTATCTGGCGAAGATAATTGACTAGTTTCTTTGGTTATACACTTCATCCTGTTTAAATATCTCTGGCCGATTGAATCTTTATTTGAATACGCAGCAAATCTTTGTTTTCGAGGCGTTACGTCCAGAATACGTAAATCGAGGTAGAAGAGGAGGCTATGAGAAGCGAAAACAATATGTTGAGATCGACGTTATCTCGTGAGAAAAGTCAACACGAAAGTGTTCTTCATACTAACGAGGGTCTTCGGGGGGAGTTGGCTCAAGTCAAAGAGGGCCTGAAGGCGTCTGATGACGAACTGAATGCAACTAAAGAAGAACTGGAGGCGACCAAGGTTAGTCAGCAATCTCTAACTGATATGAATGTTGGCCTGGTTGAAGAGAATTTGGTTCTAAAGACCAAGAATGAAGAACTCGTCACAGCCAATCGGAGCTTGGCGATACAACTTAATGAAATCTAGACGAAGGCTCGGGATGATAAGGAAGCACATAGGGCCAAACGTCGTAAACTTCATGAAAAGATAAAAGCGCTTAAGGAGCGAGGTCCTACTTTGATTGAGGAGCTGCGTAAGCAGATACAGATGGAATATAGGGCATCCGATGAGCTCAATGCAGAAATTCTGAAGGTTTATTCAGAAGGTTATGAAGTCTGCAGAGATCGGGGCAAAGAAAAGCTGAATGCAGCTCAACTAGACCCAGCCCTTCTTGATTACGAAGATGAAGGTGGTGCCTGAAGCTGATATTACTGCTTCATTATGACTTTTTAGGATTTATGTGAAAACTATCTATCTTTTTTGTGTAATCAGATCCATAATATATGAATGTATGAATGAATAGTTTGATTATTGATGAAATTTCAACTTTCTTTTTTATGACTTCTGTATAATGCATTTCTTGTCAATAATTCAGCATCAATGATCGTGAATGAAGTTAAGAAATGATAGTTAAGTTAAGAATTGATATAAACTGAATTCAATGAGTTGAACTGAATGAACCGAACTCAACACTTGAACAAAATAAAGTAATGCATACTTATCATTTTCGAAGTGTGAGACAGGTCATGTATAAGGTGAACTCGGTTGATCCTCCTTGCACCATCAAGATCTTGTTTACCACTCGGGGTAAAACAAATATATAAGGACATTTGTTTACCACTCGCGGTAGAACAATTTTATAAGGACCATGGAATTTGTTTACCACTCACGGTAAAACAAATTCATAAGGACACACCTGACAATAAGGCTGTCATCGAATGGCCAGCGAGTCCGACCGAACCTCCTTACTTTGGTGCATTTTGTTTACCACTCACGGTAAAGCAAAATTAAAATTACTATGGAATTTGTTTACCACTTGCGGTAAATCAAACCCATGAGGACACTCCTGCCAAAAAGGCTACCATCAAATGGTCAGCAAGTCCACCCCGTCCTTCTTACACCGATGAAGTTTGCCTACCACGAAGGGCCTGACAAATTCATAAGGACCACCTGCCAAAAAGGTTACCATCGAATGGTCAGCAAGTCCCCCCGTCCTCCTTACACTATTGTAAATTTTGTGACAAATAGGAAGAAGATCAATTGTGAAAAAGTGAATCTTTTATTGATGATGATCCCACATTTACAGACTTCCAATAAACTGACTCGATCTCTACTGAAAATATTTTTGAAGTCTACCAGCATGCCAAGTGTTCTTGATTTCTGATCCATCCAACGCCTTCAACCGATAAGTTCCTGGCTTTGGTACCTCAACCACTTCGTACGGTCCTTCCCAGTCCGGCATCAGCTTTCCCATGTTCTAAGGCGTAGATGCTTTGACTTCTCTGAGGACGAAGTCCCCCACTTCAAATCTCTGAAGCTTTACCCCCTTGTTCCGTTATCAACCAAAGTGGCTTCGTTTCTACCCATTTGGTCATATAATCAATAGCGACTATAACAAAACTGACTTGACCCTTTGCTTTCGGCAATGGACCCAGTATATCTACCCCCCAGACAGCGAAAGGTATATGAGATAAGATCGAGTATAGCTCTTACGGTGGTGATGTGGATCGATTATTGGTGACATTTCTCACACTTCTTCACATACCGTAGCTTCCTTTGAAGATTGTAGGCCAAAAAACCACGTCAAGCACTTTATAAGCTAATGACTTAGCAGTCATATGGTCGCCACAAATACCCTCGTGAACTTTCCGAAGAGCATATTCAGCTTTGGACAGGACCAAACACTTCAACAATGGTGACAAAAAAGCCCTTCGATAAAGATCCTCATAAATAAGAACGAAGTTGGCACTCTTGTACTTGATCTTCTTTGCCAGCATCTGATCTGAAGGAAGGACACCATCTGCCAAATATTCAATGTAGGGAGTCATCCAACAGTTAGAACGTTCAATGCACATCACCGCTTTATCCTGGATACTCGGCTGCTGCAGAACTTCCAAATAGACTGATCCATCGAAAACATTAGCATCCGTAGTGGCCAACTTTGACAATGCATCGGCAATAGAATTGTCGTTACGCTCTATACCCTGAAACTCATAGGAGACAAAATATTGAAGCCGGTCTTTCAACTCTGCCAAATATTTGATCATCCTCGCCCCACGAGCTTCATAATCTCCCGATATTGCTGACTTGTGACCGGTGATTTGAGTGTTGTCAGAGATGATTAACCTTTGAACCTCCAAACTCTTCGCCAATCGGACCCCCGTCAGCACTGCTTCGTATTCGGCCTCGTTGTTCGTTGCCTTGAACCCAAATCTGATGGCCTGTTGCACTTTGAATCCCTCCGAACTTGTCAAGATAATCCCTGCTCCACTGACGTTCAAAGTAGAAGACCCATCTGCATATAAAGTCTAGGAGCTCTGACCATGCTAAAGAACTGCAACTGCTCGATCGGATGTTTGAGCTTTTGGCAGCTCAGCATCGGCTTCGGAAAATGAACACTCCACCATGAAATTGGCCAAGGCCTGGCCTTTGATAGCAGTTCGGGGATGATATTCAATAAAAAATTTAGATAATTCCATTTTCCATGCTGCTAATCTCCCCAAAACTTCTGGCTTGCTCATCACCTTCTTCAACGGTTGGTCCGTGTAGACGACCAGGAACCGACCTTAAAAATATTGCCGAAGCTTTCGACTAGCAATTATCAAAGCAAAGGCAAATTTTTCAATATTTGGGTACCTGGTTTCAGCATCTCTTAGGACATGGCTAATATAATAAATCGGATCTCGCTTTCCCCTACCTCTAGAACCAAGGCGACCCTCATCGCCAAACTAACTAGCGCCATATATAAGTACAAGGTCTCAAAGAGGAGCGGTTTCACCAATAAAGGAGTAGAAGATAAATACGTCTTTATGCCACGAAAGGCGTCTTCACACTCAAAGTCCATTTGGAGCGTCTTTGCATTTTTCGGTCCTTTCAACGTATCAAAGAAGCAAGCAAACATCTCTCTGCCGACTTGGACATGAATCTCTCAAAGTCGCAATCCTCCGTTAGGATCTTTGAACATCTTTGAATGACCGAGAGTCTTTATAGTATGGCACTGGATCTTTTTGGATTGGCTTCGATACCCCTTTGATGACAGATAACCGAGAACTTTCTGCATGAGGCAGAAGGTGCACTTTGTAGGATTGAGCCTCAACTTGTGATGACGAACCGTCTGAAAGCATTCCTCCAGATCGTCTAAGTGTTTCTGAACAATCATGCTCTTCACTATCATGTCATCAACATATACCTCCATGTTCTTTCCTAGCTGCTTTTGGAAGACAAAGTTTATCATTCTCTGGTAAATGGCTCCAGCATTTATCAGGCCAAAGGTCATCTTCTTATAGGCATACACTGAACGGTGTGTGATGAATGATGTCTTCGAAATTTCCACCTTGCACATAGATATTTGATGATAACCTGAAAAAGCTTTCAGAAAGATTAGTAGAGCATACCCCGAAGTCGCATCAATAAGTTGATCAATGTGGGGTAGAGGATAGAAGTCCTTCGGGCAAGCTTTGTTCAGGTTCTGCACCAACACTACATTTGCCATCCACTCCGGATAGTCGATCTCAAAGATGAAGTCAGCAGCTATCAGCTTCGCGATCTCCTCATCAATGATCCTCTGTCGCTCAGGGGCAAAGATCCGCCTTTTCTGCCGAACTGGCTTCTTTGATGGAACCACATCCAGTCGGTGCTCCACAATCTTTCGGCTGATTCCAGGCATGTCTTGTGGCTCCCATGCAAAGATGTTCGCATAGCAGCGAAGAAGTTCCATAAGGTTCATTCGGAGAGGTTCCGGCAAACCCGAACCAATCTTCACTGTTTTGTCTCTCTTCCCAAGAACCAGCTCAATCTCCTCTGTCTCTCCAGCAGGAATAACCAAGGGCTCTGAACTGCTCTTGGTGAATGGCTCAATCTCTATCGCCATGGTCTGCTTTTGCTTGCTGACCCCTACTCCCGAGACAATCACAGCATTCTTGTAGCATTGTCTAGCCAGATCCAAGTCCCCTGCTACCTCCCCAACTCCATGTGTTGTTGGGAACTTGATCTTGAAGTGAGGGATGGAAGTCACAACTTGGAGAGCTGTCAGAGTAGGACTACCCAGAATTTAAATGTTATTTCGTCTTTTAGATCAGCCATCCGAAACATCTGCACAACTATATCTTCCCTCTGCTTCAGAAGAATCTCTAAAGCTTTATCTGCCTCTTCTGCCATCTTCGTTAACTTGGCAGTTTTGTCATCCCGACCACTTCGGTGATGGGTTCTACGCGGAGAACCCTCCACCCGCCTCCGATCTTGGTCACGGCCTTTATCATCAACAAACACCAACCTCCGTCTGGCTCCACCATGAGCTCTCGAACGAGAACCCTTGGAAACATGTTTGGAAGCAGTGTTCTCACTCTCATAAGCACTCTTCGAAGGACCCAGACTATCCTTAACAGAAATGTGTTGGACAGATGAGCTCACAGCCTTCGGCTGTCCTTCCGGCGTATCTACTCTACTCCTCACCATCTTTTTCGACGTAGAACAAATAAAATTTTGTGATTGAAAACTACAAGACACTAGAACACAGCCCTCCTTCTAGCGCCAATGTTAATGCCAAGATCTTTCCACGCGCCTCAATCACGTAACACACGTCTATATCCTGCACAGTAAACACGACAACACCAAAAAGCAGCGGCTCGACCGGCCAGTGGGGATACTTCTGGCGTGAGAGTCGATGACGCAAGCGATCACAAGGTTAACAATGGAGGGTAAAATATCTAGTGTATTGAGAGAGATAAAATTATCAGTTATATGTGTACCTTTCGCTTGAAGACTTTCTTGCTATGTTATACTCTCAGACCCGGTTTATCGTGCCACCTACTACCTAGTCGGACACCATTTCACTCCTCGGTGATCCTCGCCGATTGCATGTAGGTCATCACCTTTTTATCTTGCTTTTACTGGCCGTATAACTATAATCCCATCCACATTAATGATCGGCAGACCTTTGGTCAAGAACCCTCCCCCTTTCATCATTGTAGGTCAAAGTAATAGATATTTAAATATATGATGGATCGACCCACTGATCCGGCCTGATTAAGGACTTAACAAGGATTATAGAAAGACTAGGCCCAATAACTTTAAGGTCCATTAACAATGACTTGGTGAGCTAACCAAATAAATAGACCCAAACCATTCGGCCCAATAAGTGAAATATCATGACCCAACAGAGGGAATTTATGGTTTACAATTAATGGTGGTGTTGTTTTTGGGGATGTCAGTTGGTGGATTTGGTGTCAGGATAATAATGCAAATGTTATTGATATGTCTGCTGCTCATTACAATTAATGGTTAACTGATAATGAAGAATAAATATTTTTAACATGATGGTTCTAAGAGAAAGAATAGACTGAATAGACTGGATAAACCATTAGGAAGCTATAATTTTTACTGCTTATTTCTCCAAATTTGTGGCTATTATTTTGATCTATTTTAATTTACTAAATGATATTCTGCTTGTCCAACTTTCACGGTCCCTTCCTTTCCTTGAAAAACTCATTCTCTCATTTACCCTGGCTACATTCCACTATAATTATTCACAATATAAAAAACAAAGATAATTAGAAATTTACCCTTTTGTATCAAGTGCCATACTTTGTCATGTATAACAACATTAGCTAAGTACACATAAGAACATCATAAATCGGAAATTAAACATACAAAGGATGCTATAAATTTCGATAATTAAAGTATGCTATATACTTGATTTGATATGTCAATAGAGAAATAAATTAGGAGGGCAAAAGAAAAGGCGCACCATATATTATTATGAGCTCTCGACTGTCGCCTCGACTCGACTTGTCGCCTTTACAACTATGGTTGAACAATGTTTAGATTCTCTGTAACATATAAAGAATCAACATATGTTCACTTTCAAGAAAATTATAAATGAATTGTTAAATTATAGTACAACTATTAGCTAACAAATTGTCATAATGTTAAGGTAAAACAACTACTTTTAGAAAATTCTTATTGTGGTGACAAATAAAATTGAGGACATAAATGTTTCTGCTTCAAATTAAACAAAAACCATCTAACATGTATACATATATACACATATATTGCAGTTTTGAGAGAACCAAACACTTTTCAAGAAAACCATATCTGGTCATCAATTAAGCTGAATGGAGAACGATGATGGCAATGTATACCTTATTTGGTCCTCATGGTGATGAGTCTGGAATTCTTATGCCTCTCTTTTCTTCCAAAACCCTAGCAAAGCTGCAGAGGAAATGAGACGGAAGAAAATGAGGCAAGGGCTTTGTCGTTTATCTCTAAATTTAGCATACCAAAAATTTCTCTTTTTGTGTTACCTATAGTTGCACAAATATCAATGCTCTAACTTAGAATTAAATGTTCAAGTTTTACAAAATTATGAATAGTACAATCAACATGTTGGTTCAACTAAAAATCTTCTATGAATCTTAGTTTTATTTCATTTAAATCCTTAAAAAATTCCTAACAATAAGTCTAAGGGTGATAATTTTTAACACTGACATAAATTAGCTCAACACCCAAATTGTAAGACCCCAACTTATTATAAATGAAATTGAAATTCCTCTATTTATTATTTTGAAATAGTAAGGGTTGATTTGATTAATGTGGTTAGTTATGGGTAAAATGCGCAAATATTTCAAATAAGCAAGTAGTTATAAAATATTCATTATTGTCGGGGAATATTTGTTTGGTCGTAGAATATTCTTGTCGCTGTGTGGGAAATATTAAATGCAATTGACTACCAAGAACCTTGTGTGGGCCCCATAACAGAAAGCGATTGGATGAAGAAAATGACAAGTATAAGTTATTTTTAAATAACGGCGTAGTTGTTACCATTAATACTATTAGAATACCCGGTGGTTAAAACACAGTAGCACATGGTATTGCACCAATTATTGATTCTTACGTAAGAAGGCACTACTCAATAATGGTTACAATAATTACTCTTCAATATTTTATTTTATTGATTCAATAATTGCTACGTTTATATTTTATATTATTGTTATTTTAATAATTCACTACACAGTATTTTTTATTATCAGATTAATAATTCATATTATTTGGGTAATATTATTAGATAGCATTATTGGCAATGTCTAGAAAGTTACATACAAGGAGAGGTTTGGTCACTAATCATGCTTGCGCCAATAATAGAGAAATCCTTATTGAAAGCCCCCTCTCTCACGAGAAATGCCCGTCATTCGATATTGTGATTCTATAATATTATTTGTGAATAATTAATTATTGATTTATATGATAAGAAAAATATTCATTTTATGTGGATATAGATGGAGAAAATTTTAAAGTGACAATTGTTAAAAAATTGATATTTTATCTTTTCTGATAAAATAATTCATTTAAATATATTATTATATTTTAATAATATAATAATGGTGATATTTTTACAATGAATGTGGGATATATGAATATATGAGGAGGAAGAGTATTTTTGTTACTAAAAATATTTAAAACATGTTTTTCATGTTTGCGGACCCCATTTTTTGACTGAAATTTGATTATAGCGTGTAAAATCGTCCGTATGTGGATTTCTATCAATTTCTGTTTGGAATTTGGAAAAACTTTCTTCTGCAAAGTTGTAGAAAATTAAATTTCCTATGAGATGGACATAAGATTTGAATTTTTCTGATAAAAGGGCTATTTATTATGAATTATTGAAGTTCCGAAGTTCTAAAATAATTGATTTTTGAAGTTTTAATTATTTTTTTTAAGAAAAACATTTTTTCATTATTGGCAGGCCCCACATGCGTGGTAAATGAGCTGAATTCAGATTCAAGAGGTGGGCGTGAAAATTTTATAAATATATTAATATTTTATTAAATTTTCTGCTTTGGTGTTCTAAGCATTTTCCTATAAATAGGGTCTTAGGTTATAATTGAAAATCACACCGTAAACAAGTTTTTTCTCTTTCTCTCTATATTATCCAACAGTATTCTTGTGAGTATTTTGATACTTTTGGGTGTTTATATTTATCGGTGCAAGTTCCTTCAAAGACTATATCCAAATATTCGATCAAAATCATCTGTTTTTCGAGGTAAAGGATGTTATTTTTTTAAAATGATATTATTTATTCTAATATCATTATCTTGGAATATTGGTAAAAATTTTCTTGTGAAATTCTTGTCTTTTAGTGTCTAGATTACTATTCACGTATACTGGCCTTTATTCACGATATAATGATCTTATTCACGAATACGACCTTTATTCACGGAAAAATTAAATTTTCATTTTTGTCCAAGATATCTATTATGGATACTAGCTTTGATTGTATCCATGTTTTGGTCTTCATTCTTAATTTTTTACTCCACTATGATTATTTACGAAGTATTTTTGAACTTGGATTGTTTAAAGTACGAATCATTAATATTTGTTCTTTTGTTTCACTAGATTCATTTTTTTAAAAATATTTTTTATCATCCTCGATCCTAAATGATCTTTATTCTTGAATATCTTTGGCTTTTGTAGTGCAAAGATTAATGATTTTTTGTTAAATATCTTTGGCCCGTAGTGCAAAGATGTACAGGTGTTGAGATGAACATGACTAACTGTTGAATATCTTTGGCCTGTAGTGCAAAGATGAATATTTGATTCAAGATATTTATTGATTGATGTTACAGGGATAAAATATTGATGATGGAATTTTTAATTCATAGATAATAGTAGATTTCATTCTCTGCGTAACTCTTCTATGAATTATTATTTCCATCTATAATATTGATCTGAAACTTGTTATCTATTATATTCTATCGATTTTTCCTCTTGAAGACTAACGATAATTTGTTCTATATTATCTTAGTCAATAATTTTTTCTTGGGCTAGTTGAGCTTTCCCTTTTCCTTTTTGTTCCATTTTTCTTCTCGGGAGGCGAGAATGTAGCGAATCTTTAGTGGGGGTATGGAATGAAGGTTCTAGGAAGTTGTTTTTGAAGTCCTCACTATTTTGTAAAATAGTGTATCAATAATTGCAATGAGGACTTATTTGGGTGTGAATATTGTCTAGATTATAATATTTGTATTTAAACTCACAGTTTATGTGTTGTCGTATTTTGCACGACAATTGTATTAATAAAGTTGTAGTTATTTCTGTACCATGTATTTGGCGACTCAGAATGGGTGTTGTATACATATTTTGGGAGCGTCACACAAATAAAAAGTTACACGGTGACCCATCTCAAATCAGTCAAACCCTGAACAATTAAGCATAAGAACTTGAGATTAATCAATGAAACTTGTGAATAGAATTAACCCAAAAAATCACGTACAGGAAAACCAATTCACTATAGAATCAGTAGGATACAAAAAGCATAACCTCAATTTGGTTTTTGATAATATTAAAAATAGAAGAGAGGTAGTACAAATTCCAATTAATTAGTTATATTTCATATCTGAGAAAAATTTTCCAATGGTTAAATTGATTTGGATTGTATCATTACTTCCACCGAACAAAAAACTCACAAAAGTTATGTGGATGGACACACATTTATAGATATATGCAAGAAAATGGAAAAAATGAGTTTATTTTATTTATTTATTATTATTTTTCAAGAAAATGATACCTTATGATTTTCAGTGTTTCTGTTATAATCAAAGCCCTCTTCTTCTTCTTCTTCCACAATTTGGCCAAACCATTGACTCGTCACTCTGAAGACGTCCCTTCATTTTCTTTAATTCCTGCATTCAATTCAACAATTACTATCTTTCTTCTTTGTTTATTCTTAATTAATTTATGGCCCAAGAAAGAAAAAAAAAGAAAGATAAAATTAGATCCCAATTTTCAATAGTAATAGTAAACAACCTTAAAAAAAGGATTTTCTTCCTTGATTGAATACATACGAATATTTTCTGAGCTTATACTATCAGACCGTCCGGGGACATAGTATTAGCAGAAGAGGAGGCAGAGACGACATCGTCTCTGTGGCAGTCGCTGGAACTACGATCGTGACTTTATTTCTCTATGGAGAGTGAGATAATAAAGTTGGGGTTGGGTCGGTACAATTTTATTGAACTGGTGTTGGGTTTTTCATGCCTAGTTCTTTGCAAGTTCGAATAGCCCAGTCGGGCAGACCCAGGTTAGAGAAAGATAGGTTTTTGCACTGAGGATTTGTGCCTGAGTGTTTTTTGAAGTGTATTTGGGGATTAGGGTTTTGAGTGGGTTTTGGGGTTGTCGAGGGTTGTTTGGGGCTGATTTTTTTGAGGGAAAATAAGGGGAAACTTTCATCAATTGCATCATCCATAACTGTTCGAAGAGTGGAAAATCCATATTTTACAAGGAGAAGAATGAGGAGAATGAGAAGAGATTTGAGACAACTGAAGGGATGAAAAGTGTTCTAATGAGACTGAATAAGAATAAACGAAAGGATTGGAAATAGAAGCTAAAAAGCATGCAGGACAGACGGATTCAACGAATTGAAAACAAATCGACTCACGTAATCGAAGAGGTATCTATTTAAATTTTAATCGATATTGGTCTCTTGTTTTTCAAATTAATTGAATTGACTCACCTGATTTTTAAAATTGAAAGGCACCTATTTTTTAAATTAAGTGAGTGACTCACCCATTTTTCAAATTCAGTAGATTGGTCTTACTGCCTTTATATATTAGTATTGATTACTGCAACCAAAAGTATCATGCGTATAATAACAATATGTTATTTTTTTGACAATACTTTTCATATTGGTGTTAGAGATCAGTATTAATGGTTAAAAAATTAATAATAATATTAGTATGGCAGTTTAATTTGATAAACAAAAAGTTATATAATAATCAATACTTCAATATTTATATATAAATACACATAAATGATGACATCATCAAATCAAATCTATTATTCTATTCTTTAATTATCTATTCTTATATATAAATACACATAATCAAATCAATTGCAAAAAATCAAACAATAAGAACGACAAAAAAGTCCTGACAATAAAAATGAAAAAAAACTAAAGGAGAAAAATGGTCCTGCAATAAAATGAAATACAAATTCACTGTTTAGAATAAACAAAAATAGAATACAAACTCAATTGGTTAGTGGTGTAATTAAATTAATTTAACATATTTTACCCACTTATTAACTTTATTGAAAATCTATTAATTTATCTGCTGCTAGATCAAGGCTCAAGATTGAAAGTCTAGAAGCACACTAAAATATGCAACAACATAACACCACATATACAAGGAAAAATGACATATATTAGGCTTTTATATATTAATTATATTGTTATCAGTTATGTAAATATATATGATAGATAATTCTTTTAAAGAAGGATGTAATATCATGAACCAGGCCTAATACTCTAATTTGATTTTGTGTATTGAAATATATTTCACAGTTGTTATTCGTTAAAATAATATTGCAATGCACAATTCAAGATTTTACTCTCCTCTATTATACATTTTTTTTCAATTTCATTCAATACACCTGTTGGGTCATTATATTTCATCTATTGGGCCGAATGATTTGGGTCTGCTTATTTAGTTAGCCCAGTAGGTCTTAATGATTTGGGCCTGCTTATCGTGTTTACTGTGCAGGATCAGGGTGTCTTACGTTATTGGGACATTGGAGAAGATCTTGGCATTAACATTGGCGCTAGAAGGAGGGGTAAGTTCTAGTGTCTTGAAATTTTCAATCACAGAGATCTATTTGTTTTACCTCGGAAGATGGTGAGAAGTAGAAACGAGACCCGCGGAAGGATGACGAAATTTGTCGTCACCGGCTCGTCTGTCAAAGCACATTTCTGTCAAGGATCGTCTGGGTCCTTCGAAGAGTGCTCATCAGAGTGAGAGCACTACTTCCAAGCATGTTTTTAAGGGTTCTCGTTCGAGAGCTCATGGCGGGGCCAGACGGAGGTTGGTGTTTGTTGATGATAAAGACCGTGATCAGGATCGGAGGCAGGTGGAGGGTTCTCCGCCAAAAACGCACCACCGAAGTGGTCGAGATGACAGAACTGCCAAGTTGGCATGGATGGCCGAAGAGGCAGATAAAGCTTTGGAAGTTCTTCTAAAGCAGAGAGAAGATATAGCTGTGCAAATGCTTCGGATGGCCGATCTGAAGGATGAGGCGTCCACTTATGTCTAGTTCGAGAGGCGTAGTAAGCATAAGGAGGTATCACGGCGAGAGGGGAAGGAACCAGAGCATTTCGTGCATGTGTCTCGGGGTCGACCTCAGGAGAGAAGGAGATCAAAAAGTAAAACTACTGAGGTATCAAAGAAAGCACTTGTCATCGTTGGTTCTCAAGATCGAGATGGTGGTAGACAGAGGAGCCGGTCAAGAGAGCATATACCGGAGAGTAGAAAGAGAGAGCGTCAACGTGAATATTCTCATCATGAGGATAGGGTTACACGCCGAAGTAGATCCAGAAGTCCATTGAGGGTCATGGATTCGGGTGGAATGGGTCGATCTGTCCAGAAGCCGAAGGTTATTCCGGAGAAAGAAGTCTCCTCACAGCCAAAAGGCGTGGATTTCTTGATAAAGGAGTTGAAGGAGCTCCAAAAACAGTTGGCTGAGGTTCAGCAGGTGAAAGACACTTCGGGAAAGAAGGCGTCTCCTTTTTCCTCGGACATTTTTAAGGAGAAGGCAGATACCACAAAGAAGTTGCCTCATATGGAGAGTTACAATGGGTCTAGAGACCCTTATGACCATAGCCAGGCGTTCGACCGGCTGATGGATTATTATGATTTCATAGATGCTGCTAAGTGCCATACGTTCGTCACAACATTAACAAAAGATGCGAGGCAGTGGATGGGGACTTTTCCAGCGGATTCAGTATCTTCATGGACCGAGCTTTGTGATAAGTTCCATGCCCGTTTTGGGAGCAACCGGAGAAGAGGGAAGCCTACAAGTTCTTTGGCACGGGTCCGACAGTTCACCAATGAATCCTTAGGTCAGTATGTGAAGAGGTGCAGGGAGGCAGTTGGTCATGTGTCCGACCTTAATGATCTTCAGGCTTTAGGGTTGTTTCAAAATGGCCTGGATCTGGTGAAGTCTAAGAAACTGGTGAAGAAGCTGATGTTTCACCGTCCAAAGAGCTTAGCCGAAGCTTTTGGTAAAACAGAAGGCTACATTGTAATGGAGGAGGCTATGAATAGCTTGAAGCGTCCTTCTTCGGACCGAATGAAGGAAGCAGATGCTCCTAAGGCTGAAGGCGATCAGAAGAAAGGGGAAGGGTATAATGATCGACCCAAGGGTAGTTCGAAGAAGTATAATAACTCATGGCAACAAGGAAGTAATCGCCCACCTGCTCCCACCCCGAAGGTGAACAAGGTTTATACCAAACTGAATACGGATAAGTTAGTGATTCTGGATCAGATTAGGGGCCAGCCATTCTTTGAACCACCTCGTGATAACTTCAAGCCAGGACAGGGCAATACTGGGAAATATTGTGGCTATCATCTAGCTGCAGGTCACGACACTAATGAATGTTGCAATTTGAAAGATTTTGTGGAGAGGAAGGTTCAAAGCAATTTATTGGTTCAATATGTGGCCGGGAGGGACTAGCAAGAGCAGCATAATGTTGACCGTACCATTCAGATGGTCCAAACGGTTCCCCCCCATATAACCTGCTCTGAATCAGCCACCAAGGCACGTTGTTGATGTAATAACCGGTGGGACAGCAGAAAAATTGGCAGGGAAGAAGAGGAGAGGATATCTGGACTCGGTCATGTAAAGTGGTAAGTGCTCCCCAAGATCGACTGCACCGATTTCAAGGGGCGATTATATCTTTGATGATGCAGATTATCCTTCGGAGCCCATCGAACCCCATGAAGGAGCCTTGGTGATCACATCACAAGTGGGATCGGTGGATATGAGGCGTATGATGATAGATAACGGCTCTTCTGTGGATATTCTGTACGCCCATGCTTATCAGAGGATTCATCTTGATGGGCAAAAGATGGAGGTTGGGCAGGAGGCTCCCCTATACGGCTTCAGCAACGATCCAGTCAAAGTGGCATAAACTATTGAGCTACCGGTCATCTTCGGTACTGCTCCATAACAAGTAGAAATAACATGTAAATTTTATGTTGTGCATGTAGATTCGGCCTACAACGCCATACTGGGAAGACCTACTCTGATAGTACTCCAAGCCGTGACTTCCATCCCTCACTTCAAAATCAAGTTCCCCACAGCACACGGAGTTGGAGAGGTGGCAGGAGACTTGGATCTGGCCCGACGCTGTTATCGGAATGCTGTTATTTCCTCGGGAGTAGGGGTCAACAAACAGAAGCAAACCATGGCAATTGAGATCGAACCCTTCACTGAAAGCAGTTCAGAGCCATTGGTTGTTCCTGCAGGAGAGACAGAGGAGATCGAGCTGGTCCTCGAAAAGAAAGACAAAACAGTGAAGATCGGTTCGGGTTTGTCGGAACCTCTCCGAACAAATCTTATGGAACTTCTTCGCTGTTATGCGGAGATCTTTGCATGGGAGCCACAAGACATGCCTGGGATCAGCTGAAAGATTACCGAGCACCGACTGGATGTGGATCCATAAAAAAAGCCAGTTCGGCAGAAAAGGCAGATTTTTGCACCTGAATGACAGAGGATCATTGATGAGGAGATTGCGAAGCTAATAGCTGCTGACTTCATCTTTGAGATCGATTATTCGGAGTGGATGGCGAATGAAGTCTTTGGTGTAAGTAAAAGCGGAAATGGCGAAGTTTCAGATCGACTACTACGGACACTGAGTAAAGCTTGTCCGAAGGACTTCTATCCTCTGCCCCATATTGATCAGCTCATCGATGCCACTTCGGGGTATGCATTACTAAGCTTTATGGATTCTTTTTCAGGTTATCATCAAATTTCCATATACGAGGAGGACATTCCGAAGACAGCTTTTATCACACACCGTTCGGTGTACGCCTATAAGAAGATTACCTTTGGCCTGATTAATGTTGAAGCGACCTATCAAAGAATGATGAACTTTGTTTTCCAAAAGTAGCTGGGGAGGAATATGGAGGTGTACGTAGATGATATGATCGTGAAAAGCATGAATGTTCGGAAGCACTTGGATGATCTGGAGGAATGCTTTCAGACTGTCCGCCATCACAAGTTGAGGCTTAATCCTACGAAGTACCTTCGGGCTCGGTGCAGGGAAGTTCCTGGGCTATCTTGTCAGTCAAAGGGGGATTGAGGCTAATCCGGAGAAGATCCAGGCTATTCTAAATATGAAGACTCCTCAGTCATTCAAAGACATTCAACATCTGACTGGTAGGATTGCAGCTTTGAGGAGGTTCATGTCCAAGTTAGCAGAGAGGTGCTTGCCATTCTTTGATACGTTGAATGGACCGAAAAATAATAAGACATTCCAATGGACTTCGGAGTGTGAAGACGCCTTCCAAGGCATAAAGACATATTTATCTTCAGCTCCTTTATTGGTGAAACCTGCTCCTGCTGAGACATTGTATTTATATCTGGCTGCTAGTTCATTGGCGGTCGGAGCTATTCTGGTTCAGGAACTAGAAGGGAAGCAGCATCCGATTTATTATGTCAGTCATGTCCTAAGGGATGCTGAAACCAGGTATCCAAATATTGAAAAATTTGCTTTTGCTTTGATAATTGCTAGTCGAAAGCTTCGGCAATATTTTCAAGGTCGGCTCCTGGTCGTCTACACGGATCAACCACTGAAGAAGGTAATGAGCAAGCCAGAAGTTTTGGGGAGACTAGCAGCATGGACGATGGAATTATCCCAATTTTTTATTGAATATCATCCCCGAACTGCTATCATGGGTCAAGCTTTAGCCGATTTTACGGTGGAATGCTCGTTCTAAAGTAGATGCCGAGTCGCCTGAAGGTCGAGACGTCCGATCGAAAGCGATTCTGATTCTTCAGGTCGAGCTCGTGGACTTTATATGTAGATGGGTCTTCTACTTCGGATGTCAGTGGAGCGGGGATTATCTTAACAAGTCCGGAGGGATTCAAAGTGCAACAGGCCATCAGATTTGGGTTCAAAGCAACGAACAACGAGGCCGAATACGAAGCAGTGCTAGCAGGAGTTCGACTGGCGAAGAGTCTAGAAGTTCAGAAGCTGATCATTTACAGCGACTCTCAGTTGGTCGTCAAATAGTTGTCATGAGATTATGAAGCTCGTGGGACGAGGATGATCAAATATTTGGCAGAGTTGAAAGACCGACTTCAGTACTTCGTCTCTTATGAATTTTAGGGCATAGAGCGTAATGACAATTCCATTGCCGATGCATTGTCGAAGCTGGCCACTACGGATGCGGATGTTTTTAATGGGTCGGTTTATTTGGAGGTTTTTCAGCAGCCGAGTATTCAGCATGAAGCCGTGATGTGCATTGAACGTTCTAACTGTTGGATGACTCCCTACATTGAATATCTGGCAGATGACGTCCTTCATTCGGATCAGATTCTGGCAAAGAAGATCAAGTACAAGAGTGCCAACTTCGTTCTTATTGATGGGGGGTCTTTATCGAAGGGCATTTTCGTCACCATTGTTGAAGTGTCTGGTTCCATCCGAAGCTGAGTATGCTCTTCGGGAGGTTCACGAGGGTATTTGCGGTGACCATATGGCTGCTAAATCACTGGCCTATAAAGTACTTCGGCAAGGATACTACGGGCCTACGATCTTCAAGGAAGCTACAGAGTATGTGAAGAAGTGTGAGAAATGCCAGCTCAATAGTCCGATCCCACATCAGCTACCAGAAGAGCTATACTCGATCTTATCTCCTATACCCTTTGCTGTCTGGGGGATAGATATACTGGGGCCGTTTTCAAAAGCTAAAGGTCAGGTCAGTTTTGTCATAGTTGCTATCGATTATATGACCAAATGGGTAGAAGCGAAGCCACTTCGGTTGATAACGGAACAAGAGTGCTTGAAGTTCATGAAGGAGTCCGTAGTGTTCCGATTCAGAATTCCTAAGGTGGTGATATCGGACAACGGATGCCAGTTCGTGGGATCAAAATTTGAAGGATTTCTGAAAGAGCTTGGAGTTCAGCACAAGAAGACTTCGGTGGCTCATCCACATTCGAATGGGCAAGTGGAGGTGACAAACAGAACACTGCTGAATGGGATCAAACGCAGACTGGACGAAGCTAAAGGAAGATGGCCAAAGGAGCTGCTCAGTGTATTGTGGGCTTATCGGACTACCCCGAGGACTACAACAGGGGATTCACCTTTCAGATTGGCCTATGGTACTGATGCTTTAGTCCCAGTCGAGATTGGATCTCCAAGTCTTCGGGTTAGTCAGTTCAAGGAAATCTATAATGAAGAAGGACTGAAGGTCAACTTGGATCTGTTGGAAGAAGTCAGAGAAGTGGCTTTGATCAAGCTGGTAGCATATCAACAGAGAGTGGCCAAGCATTACAATAAGGGGGTAAAGCTTCGCAGATTTGAAGTGGGGGACTTCGTCCTCAGAGAAGTCGAAATGTCTACGCCTCAGAACATGGGAAAGCTGATGCCGAACTGGGAAGGGCCATATGAAGTAATTGAAGAACCAAAGCCCGACACTTATCGGTTAAAGGCATTGGACGGATCCGAGATCAAGAACACTTGGCATGCCGGCAGACTTCAAAAATATTTCCAATAGAGATCGAGTCAGTTTATCGGAAGTCTGTAAATGGTGGTTCGTCATCAATAAAAGATTCACTTTTTTGCAAATTGATCTTCTTCTTCTTGGTCCTAAGTTCACAATGGTGTAAGGAGGACGGGGGGGACTCGCTTACCATTCGATGGTAGCCTTTTTGACAGGTGGTCCTTATGAATTTGCCAGGCCCTTTGGGGTAGGCAAACTTCATCGGTGTAAGGAGGACGGGGTGGACTCACTGGCCATTCAATGGCAGCCTTTTCGGTAGGAGTGTCCTCATGGGTTTGTTTCACCGCGAGTGGTAAACAAATTCCTTAGTCCTTTTTAATTTTGCTTTACCGCGAGTGGTAAAAAAAATTCACCGAAGTAAGGAGGTATGGTGGACTCACTCATTTGGCCATTCGATGGCAAATTTTATTGTCGGTGTGTGTCTTATGAATTTGTCTTATCATGAAAGTGGTAAGCAAATTCCATGGTCCTTATTTTTTTGTTTTACCCCGCATGGTAAACAAATGTCCTTATATACTTATTTCACCCTGAGTGGTAAACAAGATCCTGATGGTGCAAAGAGGATCAGCCGAATTCACCTTACACAGGACCTATTTCACACTTCGGAAATGATAAGTATGCATTACTTTATTTTGTTCAAGTGTTGAGTTCGGTTCACTCAGTTCGGTTCATTGAATTCAGTTCATTTCATTTCTTAACTTAACTGTTATATGCCTTATCTGATTCATAGCCTAAGTTAAGTTCATACAGGTCATCGATGCTGAATTATTGACAACAAACGAATCCAAACAGAAGTCATGATAAAGAAAGTTGCAATTTCATTAACTATCCATAATACTAACCGATTACATAAACATAAAATTTTTGTCAAAATCCTTAAACAAAGTTTTAAACAATTCCAAAAACATAAAAACATAGATAATTTTCACATAAAGTTAGAAGGAAGCAGTAATGTCTTCAGGCGCCATCTTCATCTTCAGAGTCAAGAAGAGCTGGGTCCAATTTGGCTGCGATCAGCTTCTCCTTGCCTCAATCTCTGCAGACCTCATAACCTTCTGAATAAATCTTCAAGATTTTCGTGATTGATCTCATCGAGACGCCTATATTCCATCTCAGATTCCTTTTGAAGCTCTTGATCAAAGGAGGCCTCATTTCTTAAGCGCTTTTATCTTATCATGAAGTTTTATGACGTTTGGCCCTATGTGCTTCCTTGTCGTCTCGAGCCTTTGTCTGAACTTCATTAAACTGTATCACCAATCTTCGATTGGCTGTGACGAGCTCTTCATTCTTGGTCTTCAGTACCAAATTCTCTTCAACCAGGCCGACATTCATATCAGTTAGAGATTGCTGACTGACCTTGGTCGCCTCCAGTTCCTCTTTAGTTGCATTTGGCACGACATCAGATGCCTTCAGGCCCTGTTTGACTTTAGCTAGTTCCCTCTGAAGACCCTCGTTAGTATGGAGAACACTTTCGTGCTGACTTCTCTCCCGAGCCAACGTCGACTTCAGCATGTTGATTTCATTTCTCATGGCCTCCTCTTCGGCTTCAGCATTTACGTGTCTGGGGCATAAACGTCCGAAAATAGCATTTGCATGCATATTCAAACAGCATCCAGTCAGTTTCAGATATTCAAACAGAGATAGAAGTGCATAACCAAAGAAATCAGTCAATTACCTTCGCCATATAGCTCATGCCCTCGTCAATCAAATCTCCGATCGTGCTATTACCGAATCGGTGATCGTCGATTTCCCGAACGAAGGCTTCGAACAGTTGAAAGGGGAAGTTGGCATTAAACCGAGGCCATATAGTCGGCGACCCCATCACATCATTCTGAAATTCATTTGATGAAGGCCTCGGAGGAAAGGGCACGGTTCGGTCACGAGTTGGAGAAGTATCCATATGTACATTTTCGGGAGATGGGGATCGGATCGGGGTAGGTTCTCGAGGTGGCGATGGAGCAGACGCCGAGCTGGGGTGACTGTCCGATGGACGTTTTCTTCTTCGTCCGAAACCTGAATCTCAACCGGAATTATTGGGGGGAGTTTGGTTGAGGAGGGAGGTACTCTAAGTTCTTCTGCTGACAATGGGGTAACTCTAGTTCTCAATTTTTTGACTCGAAGAAGATTTTTTCGATCGTGAGCAGGCAGATCGAGTAAACCTCCTCGGGTAGGGGCTGGTTTGGTGGCTGGTATATGGTCCGGGGTAGGTTCAGTTTCTGTTTCGGTGAGAATGATTCTAAGCTTTCGAACGGCTCTCTTTTTTCGGCGAGGTTGAAGGGTTTCTTTTGGTGGAGGTAGTTCTTCGGGGGCTGGGTCATTAGAGTGGACTTTAGTAGTGGGTACTTCCGTGGTTGGAACATCTTCTGGAGGAGTTTCCAGCAGATGAGGTTCGGCAGCTCCTGCATATAGCTTGGATAAAAATTCTTCAAAGTCTTTCACATCCGAAGAGGTCGGTCTAATCAAAGATACTGCAGAAAGAAGAAAAACATGTATCAGGATCCATATTGTCAAAAATTTCAAATAATCATATTCCCAAATGATTTGAAACTTATATTTATGGTCATATAACCATGCTTGCTTGGTAAGAAGTAAGTAATTCCACTCTTCTGACGGGAAGTTCTCAAAGAGCTCTATCATCTCAGCCACCCGTTCTTCGGGAATATCTCCAAAGTCAGCAGAAACTTTTTCGTCGGTAGCCCAGTTCGGCAAGGAGGCAATTTCTTGTCCCTTGATGAAAAATCATCCTTTATGCCATCCCTTATTTCTTGAAGGAGTAGAGACCAGGGATCGCCTGTCGAACCTTTCACCTGTCTTCGGCGATTGCTTACTCAATGCTTTGAATCCTTTCTCCCTAGATTGGCCGACTTTGTAGACAGTAAAAAAGAAGTCAAGAGTGGGTTGAACACCTACTTCATGGCAGAATGCAATGAAGGCGAGGATGTGGATGTAGGAATTCGGGACCAACTGGGCGAACCCGATGCCAATAAACCCTAGAAGGGTTATTATAAATGCGTGAAGAGGGAATCAGATTACTTTCTCAAGAATAGTCGTAGGAACAGCCGTCCATCCTTCCGGCCTTTGATACATCCTCTCTTCACCCCTTGGAACTCTTACCTGATGGGTGTCAGGGATGGAATACCTAGTTCGAATACTCTTCAACCCCATTTCGGTTATGTCAGAAGGAGTATTGGCATGGGAAAAACGTTCTTTGTTTCTGAAGAATTCAGAAGGAGTAGGGTTGGATTTCTGGGGTGGGTTCTTGCTCGAAGTGATGGCTTTGGGATTAGAACTTGAAGCCTTTTCTTTATTGGGGCTGGGATTTGGGGGAGCAGTTGTGATCGGAGTGGCGAGGATGGGGGAATCTTGCTTGGAGGTTTGAGAAGCCATGGTCGAAGTCTTGCAGAGAAGGAGAGAGAGTTCTAAGGAGAAGAAAAGCTCAAAAGGCATCCGAATTTCAAATTGGCAGGTAAAACTGTCAAATTTGGTAAATTTTATCTTTTATACTGACGGTTACACGGTACACGAAGGTGGTGCATTAAATGCTGATAATGATTTCGAATTTAAAATGGGAAACGTCCGGTTTAAGCCTCAGATATTTATCATGTTGGGCCTTTCAATTGAACTTCCGGTTTCAGTCCATCTCTCTAATTTGACCTTCCACTGTTTGGATTTTGGTAAATTTCCGTTTGGGCTTACTTCAATCATATCAAATCCTATAAATATCATGGACCCTTTATAGTTTTCTATTTAATACCCTATTTAATAAAAAAATAGGGGGCAATATTGGGTCATTATATTTCATCTATTGGGCCGAATGATTTGGGCCTGTTTATTTAGTTAGCCCAGTAGGTCTTAATGGTATTTGGACTAGTCATTATACTGTTCCCGGTAAGTCCTTACAAGATCGGGTCGGATCAGTGGGTTGACCCATTAGATATTTCAATATCTCAATCTTTGACTTGTAATGATGAAAAAGCATGATAGTTGACTGTTGTAACTGCAATGCATTAATGTGGATGGGATTATAAGCTACCGTGGCATAAATATAGTGCATGAAAAAGGTGGCACTGCGTGCGATCAGAAACCGCTTCGAGAGAGTAGGGGTCATGGTCGAGACGGTGGTGGGTGGTACGATGGCAAAAGAAGAGTATAATCTAGCGAGGAATTCTTCAAGAAAAAGTACACACACACGTTTAACTAAGGGAATTCTCTCTCAATACACTAGATATTATTACCCTCCATTGTTAATTCTGGTGATCACCGATACTGACTCTCACGCCTGAGCTATCCCCCGACAGTCCAAGCCGTCAAGTTTTTGGTGTTGATCGTGTTTACTGTGCAGGATCAGGGCGTCTTACGTGATTGGGACGTTGGAGAAGATCTTGGCGTTAACAACACCAATTATTTAATTTTAATAATTTTGTTAGTAATGATAAAATTATGTTAATAGAAAATTAGAATCATAAAAACTATTTTCACAATTAAAAATTAAAAATAATTTTTATCCATTAAATTTTTGGTAAAAAAATATATGTTGATCAAATGGTAAAAAATTATCGATTATTTTTATTTTAAAAATAATTATATTATTTAATATAATAAATTTGTGACCAATTTTGATTTTAATTATACGATTTATAATTATAAAAATATGATGTATTGATGAGATGCAATCCATTGTTTAAACTAGTCCGTGCATTGCACGGGCTACCAACTAGTATGTATAATTTTACTTAAGTATTATATATTGTTTTTCTGATTAGATAAGACGAAGAGGGTTTAACGAGTTATTTTTTAAATATAATTTTTGGGTATCACGTTGTTTAATACATGTACGGATTTCTTACTCTTTTAGCGATAATCCTTTTAAGTTTGTTTTGTTTATTTTGTTTTTCGTTTAGAAATTAATTATTGTTTCACTTTATTGTTCCTTCTGAAATTATGTGATAGTTTTGTCTTGGAATTGATATTTAGAACTCGTATTTATACTATTCGATCTAGTGTATCATGTTTTAGTGTTAATATTTGTAAAAAAATTATATTTTAATATATTTTGGAGATTTTGTGTTAATGATTCTTTTTAGGTTTAAACGTATACGTATTAGAACATTTTGTATGGATATTATTTCGTATATGTTGTAACAATATATATATATATATATATATATATATATATATATATGTGTGTGTGTGTGTGTGTGTGTGTGTGTGTGTGTGTAAGACCCGAAATTATTAATAAATGAAATTTAAATTCCTCTATTTATTATTTTAAAATAGTAAGGGTTGATTTGATTAATGAGGATAGTTATGGGTAAAATACGCAAATATTTCAAATAAGCAAGTGGTTATAAAATATTCGTGTGGTTATGGAATATTCTTGCTGTCGGGGAATATTCGTACGACGACGCAGTCTTGTGTGGGCCCAATAATGGAAAGCGATTGGATGAAGAAAACGACAAGTATAAGTTGTTTTTAATAACGGCGTAGTTATTCAAGATTAATCATTGTTAAAATACAAATTGGTCAAAACACGATGAGCACTTGCAGTATTGCACCAATTATTGATTCTTACGAAGGCATTACTCAATAATTGTTACAAATAATTCTTTATCAAAGATTTTACTTTATTGATTCAATAATTCTTTGATTGGTATTTTATATTCTTGTTGTTTGATAATAATTTCTACTAATTATTTTTTATTATCGAAGCAATAATTCATATTATCCTGAATAATATTATTAGATAACATTATTGGCAATGTCTAGAAAGTTACATCTAAGGAGAGGTTTAGTCACCTAATCAATTGCTTGAAAGAAAGAGAAATCCTTATTGGAAAGCCCCTCTATCCCAGGAGCGGCGGGTTGTCGATTATTGTAATTACGTAATATTATTTGTGAATAATTAATTATTGATTTATATGATGAGAAAAATATTGATTTTATGTGGATATAGATGGAGAAAATTTTTAATGTGACAATTGTTGAAAATTAATATTTTATCTTTTTCTGATAAAAAATTCATTTAAATATATTATTATATTTTAATAATATAATAATGGTGATATTTTTATAATGAATATGGGATATATGAGTATACGAGGATGAAGAGTATTTTTGCTCAATAAATGATAAACACATTTTTTGTGTGTCGGTGGGCCCCATTTCTTGACTGAAATTTGATTATAGTCTATAAAATCACCCGTTTGTGGATTTAGGTCAATTTCTGTTTGGAATTTGGAAAAACTTTCTTCTGCAAAGTTGTAGATAATGGAATTTCCTATGGAAAAGGCGTGAGTTTTGAATTTTTCTGACAAAATGGCTATTTATTATGAATTATTGAAGTTCCGAATTAATTAATTATCATTTTTTGGAGTTTTAAGCCACTTTTGCATGAAAAACGTTTTTGTCACTTAGGAGACATGTGTTAGTGGCTGATTTTAGCTGGTGGTGTGCGTAGGAAGATGTGAAAAATTAATATTATTAATTTATTAAATTTTCTGCTTTGGTATTCTAAGCATTTTCCTATAAATAGGGTGCTTAGGTTAGAATTGAAAATCACACTAGAAACTGAAGTTTTCTCTCTCTTTCTCTCTCGATATATTGAGCGTATTCTTGTGAGTATTCTGATACTTTGAGTATTGTTATACGGTGCAAGTTCCCTTCAGCACTATATCCAGTATTCCAGCCAGAAGTACTATTCTTTCGAGGTAAAGGATATTATTTTCTTCTTAAATAATATTATTTTTTTCAATATCATTATGCTGAAATATTAGTTTGAACTTTTAATCAAATTTGAAACTTTTTGTCTTAGAGATTCTTATTCACGTATACGACATTTATTCACGTATACTACACTTTATTCACGAATACTGAGACTTATTCACGGAAAAATTATATTTTTGTTTTTCGTCAAAATATCTAGTGTGGATACTAGCTTTGATTGTATCCATGTTTTGATCATTCTTGAATTTTACTCCATTAAAATTATTATTGAGGTATATTCTTGGACATGAATAAATTTGAAATACTGAATCCTTAATATTTATTCTTTTGTTTCTTTGGATTCGCTTTTCTTTAAAATATTTTTCATCATCCTCGGTCCTAAATGATGATATAATCGAATATCTTTGGCCGTAGTGCAAAAGATTAATGATTTTATGATGAATATCTTTGGCCCGTAGTAGTGCAAAAGATGAGCAGTGTTGAGATAAAACATGACCGGTGATGAATATCTTTGGCTCAGAGAAAAGATGAATATTCGATTCAAGATGAATATTGATTGATGTTCTGAGGATAAAATAATGATGATGGACTGTTAAATTCATAGATATTAGTAGATTTCATCCTCTACGTAACTCTTCTATGAATTATTATTTCCGCTGCGAATATTGATCTGAAACTTGTTGTCTATTGTATTTTATCAGATTTTTTCCTGTTGAGGACTAACGATAATTTGTTTTATATTATCTTAGTCATAATATTCTTTACTGGGCTAGTTGCGCCTTTTCCTTTTTGTTCCATTTTTCTTCTTAGGAGGCGAGAATGTAGCGAGTACGAGTCGGGGTATGGAATGATGTTTCTAGAAAGAGTTGTTTAGTAGTCCTCACTATTTTTGTAAAATAATGTATCAATAATTATGATGAGGATTTATTTGGGTATAGATATTGTCTAGAAAATAATATTTGTATTTAAACTCACAGTTTATGTGTTGTAATAATAAAGTTGTAGTTATTTCTGTACCATGTATTTGACAACTCAAAATGGGTGATGTATACCTATTTTGGGGACGTCACAGTTGGTATCAGAGCTTAGGGATATGATCTTTGGCGGAGATCGGGGAATAGAACTAGGAGGGGAGAGACGAGTAAATCCTTCGCTAGTGTGTCCTACCTAAGCTTATTTGTTGGTTGGTCATAATATAGTGGTATTATGTGATTTGTTAATCTGTTTAATTAACCCTGGTTTTATGGCAGTATTTAAGAAATGTCAACTGAGAACATTAACAGTGGATTAAATGAGACCGTGGAGACGCCTGTACTCACCAACGAGGAAAACGTGCAACAGGCTGGCAATGTTCCTCCTATGAACAACACCACTGAACAGATGATGAACGATGGGATGTTTAGAAGCTTTTTGCAGTTCATGCAAAATCAGACGAGGGAGACACATGTTCAAAATACAGGAGGAAATGATAGTAATCCACGGGTTGTCACAGCTAAGCAGTTCAAAGAGTTGGGACCACCAGAAATCTGGGGAAAGCCGGATCCAATTAAGGCGAAGACGTGGGTCAAACAAATTACCAAGATATTTGATGTCTTGGGATGCGTGGAAGAACAGAAGGTTCCATTCGCCACTTTTATGTTCCGTAATGAGGCAGATTATTGGTGGGAATTTGTGAAGCGTACCCATCCAGTGCATGACTCAAGATGTCTTGGGAGACATTTCAGAAACTATATAATGATAAATACTTTCCTGAAAGTGTTCGTCATATGAAGGAAGTGGAGTTTATTAGACTGGAGCAGAATAACATGACGGTGTCCCAGTACGAGGCAAAGTTTGCAGAGTTATCCAGGTTTGCACCTCATTTGGTGGAGAATGAGAAAGCGATGTATACGATATATGTTTCGAGAGGTTCAAAACTTTGGCATCTGGCGGTATCTCATTTCTCATAAATTTTCTCTCTATTTAGATGTTGTCAACATGGCTCAATTGTTAGAGCGAGATAACGAGTATGTTCAACCGAGGGACCACAACCAGGATCATACCGGAGATAGCAGTCAACAAAACAACGATAACCAGCGGAGAAAGAAAAAGACGGACAAAAATGGTAACCACTCTAGTGGTAATCATGGCCATGAGAATAGAAGAAGCGAGTCAGGAGGAGATTTTAAAAAAAGGAGATTTAACAACGACAATGTGAAGACGACAGCACCAGCAACAATTGGTTCTAAGGGAGGAGAACGACCACCGGTCGTATGCTACAAATGTGGGAAAGAGGGACATATCATTAAACCGCCCACAACAGTTCAAGGTATGCTATAATTGTGGAAAGGAAGGACATATCGCTTCGAGATTATGCGGTAGCAAAACCTAGTTCAATGGGACGGTGACTCAAAAGGTCATCCCGAAAAGTCAAAGTCAGCGGATCGGAAGGCGTTTGTTGTGGATTGGTTAAAATGCGAGGAACCCAAATAAGGTGATCACGGTAAGCTAATCATTAATTCTTGCGAAGTTTATACCTTACTTGATACCGGTGCTACCCATTCATTTATCTCTCCTGCTTGTGCTCAACGTTTAAACTTGAAATCGGAGAAATTAGACTTTGATTTATCTGTGAAGACTCCATTAGGAGAAACTTTCATCACATCCACTGTTTATAAATCTTGTTTGATCCAAGTTGGCACCATTACCTTACCTGTTGACCTTATCCCTTTAAAGATACTTGCTTTTGATGTGATTTCAGGGATTGATTAGTTAACTACTCATCATGCCAAAATTGATTGTTTTCGAAAGGTTGTTAGCTTTCATATTTCTAAACAACCTATTGTACGAATTCAAGCAACTAAACCATTAAAATCAATCACTGTCATATCGAATCATAAAGCTATTCGTTTATTAAAAAACGAATGTCAAGCTTTCTTAGCCCATGTTATGGATTTGAATAAAGACACGTCAAATTTGAATAATATTCCTGTTGTTATTGATTTTCCTGACGTATTTCCTGAAGAACTTCCGGCCTACCCCGTAGCGTGAAGTTGAATTCTTTATTGATCTTGAACTCGAGTACAAAGCCCATTTCTAAAACCCCATATCGAATGGCTCTATTGAACTTCAAGAGTTAAAGGTCCAACTATGTGGGAGTTGTTGGACATCGGTTTTCATTCGCCCCAAAGACATCTCCTTGGGGTGCTCCTGTTTTATTTGTAAAGAAGAAATACGGGAGCATGCGACTTTGTATTAACTATCAAGAATTGAACCATGTCACCATCAAGAATAGGTATCCTCTACCTCGTATTGATGACTTGTTTGACCAGTTACAAGGAGCACAATTCTTTTCAAAGATCGATCTTCGTTCTGGATATCATCAGCTGAAGATTAGAACTGAGGATATTCCAAAGACTGCTTTCAGAACTCGGTACGAGCATTATGAATTCCTAGCCATGTCTTTTGGATTGACTAATGCTCCTGCGGCTTTCATGGATATGATGAACCGAGTATTCAAGGATTATTTGGATCAGTTCGTTGTTGTCTTTATTGATGACATTCTCATATATTCTAAAAGTCGTGAAGATCATGTGCACCATTTGAAGTAGGTACTCCAAAGGCTTCGTGAAAACAAACTATATGCCAAGTTGAAGAAATGCGAGTTCTGGCTTGAGGAAGTAGCCTTCCTTGGCACGTGGTGTCAAAACATGGAGTATCTGTTGATCCCGTGAAGATTGAAGCAATACAAAGTTGGAGCAACCAAAAGTCGGTGACCAAAGTCACGAAGCTACGGGGCCTATTTGGTTATTATCGGAGATTCGTGGAAGGTTTTCTCGAATCGTTACTCCATTCTTCAAATTAACTTCGGAAGGATACAAAATTCGTTTGGAGCGAGGAATGAGAGAAGAGTTTCCAAGAGCTTAAGAGGAGACTTATTTTGGCACCTGTCCTAACAATACCATATGGTTTGGATGGATTTGTTATCTACAGCGATGCTTCGGGCAAAGGGTTAGGATGTGTTCTCATGCAACGTGAAAAACTCATAGCCTATACCTCGCGACAACTTCAAGAATATGAGAGGAATTATCCTACTCATGATCTAGAGTTGGCAGCAGTCGTTTTTGCGCTAAAGATCTGGAGGCACTATCTATACGGGGAGAAAGTGGAGATATATTCAAACCATAAAAGCCTCAAATATTTCTTCACTCAAAAGAACTCAACATGCGGCAACGACGTTGGCTCGAGTTGTTGAAAGATTACGACCACACTATTCAATATCATCTTGGAAAAGCAAACGTGGTAGCTGACGCGTTGAGTAGAAGATCATATGCAGGAACGAGTGCGATGATGTCAAGTATACGTATAGAACCAACTTTAATAGAAAAAGTTAAGGTTGCTCAAGCCACCGATCCGGACCTGATGCGTATGAAGAAGAAAGTACAAAAAGGTGATATTCCGGAAGCGGGAATCGATGAAGAGGGAATACTTCGAGTCCATTCCAGACTTTGTGCTCCTAACGACTCTGATTTAAAGTACAAGATTATGATGGAGGCACACAATACACCATTTGTAATCCATCCTGGAAGTACCAAAATGTATCATGATCTTCGACATACATTTTGGTGGAACAATATGAAGAGAGAGATTGCAAAGTTTATCTCAACGTGTTTAACTTGTCAACGTGTAAAGGCGGAGCATCAAGTGCCAAAGGGTCCATTGCAACCACTTGAGATTCTAAAATGGAAGTGGGAACACATTACCATGGATTTCGTTACGGGTCTTCTTACGGTTTCTCAAGGCATCAATGCTATTTGGGTTATTATTGATAGATTAACCAAGTCTGCTCATTTCTTGCCGATACGGGAGACTTATTCCCTTGAACGTCTTGCTCAAATGTACGTAAATGAGATTGTGAGATTGTATGGCATGCCAGTATCTATAATCTTGACACAAGATTCACTTCAAGATTTTGGGTTAGCTTGCAAAAAGCTATGGGCACGGATTTATGATTCAGTTTGGCATACCATCCTCAAACGGACGGACAATCAGAGAGGACTATTCAAACTCTTGAAGATCTATTAAGACTCTGTGTCCTAGACTTCAAGGGCAGTTGGGATAAGTATTTACCATTGGTGGAATTCTCCTACAACAACAGTTATCAGGCAAGTATAGGTGTGGCTCCATTTGAAGCATTATATGGACGAAAGTGTTGCTCTCCAATATGTTGGGATGAGGTGGGTGAAACAACATTGTTGGGACCCGAGTTGGTACATATGACTATGGAAAAGATCCAAATGATTCGACAACGTATACAAACGGCACAGGATCGACAAAAGAGTTATACGGATCTTCATCGAAAGGACGTGGAATTTAGTATTGGGGATCATGTATTGTTGCGTGTGGCTCCATGGAAGGGAGTTACAAGATTTGGGAAAATAGGAAAGCTCAATCCACGATTTATTGGTCCATTTCAAATTCTTGACCGAGTAGGAAATGTGGCCTATAGACTCGCGTTACCTCCAAGTATGTCCCGTGCATTGCACGGGCTAACAACTAGTATGTATAATTTTACTTAAGTATTATATATTATTTTTCTGATTAGATAAGACGAAGAGGGTTTAACGAGTTATTTTTTAAATATAATTTTTGGGTATCACGTTGTTTAATACATGTACGGATTTCGTACTCTTTTAGCAATAATCCTTTTAAGTTTGTTTTGTTTATTTTGTTTTTCGTTTAGAAATTAATTATTGTTTCACTTTATTGTTCCTTCTGAAATTATGTGATAGTTTTGTCTTGGAATTGATATTTAGAACTCGTATTTATACTATTCGATCTAGTGTATCATGTTTTAGTGTTAATATTTGTAAAAAATTATATTTTAATATATTTTTGGAGATTTTGTGTTAATGATTCTTTTCGGTTTAACATGTACGTATTAGAACATTTTGTATGAATATTATTTCGCATATGTTGTAACATGATATATATATATATATATATATATATATATATATATATATATATATATATGTGTGTGTGTGTGTGTGTGTGTAAGACCCCAAATTATTAATAAATAAAATTTAAATTCCTCTATTTATTATTTGAAATAGTAAGGGTTGATTTGATTAATGAGGATAATTATATGGGTAAAATACATAAATATTTCAAATAAGTTAAAGTGGTTATAAAATATTAGGTGGTGGTCGTGGAATATTCTTCGCTTGTTTGGGAATATTCGCATTTGATGACCTATGATCTTGTGTGGGCCCCATAATGGAAAGCGATTGGATGAAGAAAACGACAAGTATAAGTTGTTTTTAATAACGGCGTAGTTATTATCAATTAATCTTGTTAAAATACCCGGTGGTTGAAACACAAGAAGTACTGCGGTATGCACCAATTATGATTGATTCTTACGAAAGCATTACTCAATAATTATTACGAAGAATTCTTATTCAATATTTTACTTTATTGATTCAATAATTGCTGTATTGATATTTTATATTACTGTTGTTTCAATAATTGTCACTACACAGTATTTTTCATTATCGAAGCAATAATTCATATTATCTGAATAATATTATTAGATAACATTATTGGCAATATCTAGAAAGTTCTGTCTAAGGAGAGGTTTAGTCACCTAATTGCGCGCCAGTAAGGAGAAATCCTTATTGGAAAGCCCCCCTCTATCCAGGGAACTACACGTTTGTCGATGATTGTAATTCTGTAATATTATTTGTGAATAATTAATTATTGATTTATATGATGAGAAAAATATTGATTTTATGTGGATATAGATGGAAAAAATTTTTAATGTGACAATTATTGAAAATTAATATTTTATCTTTTTTCGATAAAAAATTATTTAAATATATTATTATATTTTAATAATATAATAATGGTGATATTTTATAATGAATATGGGATATATGAGTATACGAGGATGAAGAGTATTTTTGCTCAATAAATGATAAACACATGTTTTTGTGTGTAAATTGGACCCCATTTCTTCGAATTGAAATTTGATTATAGCCTATAAAATCACCCGTTTGTGGATTTAGTTCAATTTCTGTTTGGAATTTGAAAAACCTTTCTTCTACAAAGTTGTAGATAATGGAATTTTCTATGGAAAAGGCGCGAGTTTCAAATTTTTCTGACAAAAGGGCTATTTATTATGAATTATTGAAGTTAGGATTAATTAATTATCATTTTTGAAGTTTTAAGCCACTTTTGCATGAAAAACGTTTTTGTCACTTAGAGACATGTGTTAGTGGTCGATTTCAAATTTGGTGGTGTCAAAAGGAGAAGATGTGGAAAATTAATATTATTAATTTATTAAATTTTACGCTTTGGTGTTCTAAGCATTTTCCTATAAATAGGGTCTTGGGTTAGAATTGAAAATCACACCGAAACTCAAGTTTTTCTCTTCTCTCTCGATATATCGAAAGCGTATTCTTTTGAGTATTCGATACTTTGAGTGTTGTTATACGGTGCAAGTTCCCTTCAAAGACTATACCCGAAGATTCCAAAGATGTAATCTTATTCTTTTCGAGGTAAGGGATACTATACCCGAGATTGGTTTGAACTTTTAATCAAATTTGAAACTTTTTGTCCGGAGTTACTTATTCACGATACGAAGACTATTCACGATATCTGACACTTATTCTTGAATTTTACTCCATTAAAATTATTATTGAGGTATTCTTGGACATGAATAAACCGAAATACTAATCCTTAATATTTATTATTTTGTTTCACTTTGGATTCGTTTTCTTTAAAATATTTTAATCATCCTCGATCCCTAAATGATGATATAAATGAATATCTTTGGCATTCAGTAGTGCAAAAGATTAATGATTTTATGATGATATCTTTGGCCCGTAGTGCAAAGATGAACAGGTGTTGAGATAAACATGACCAACTGATGAATATCTTTAGCCTGTAGAGCAAAGATGAATATTTGATTCAAGATGAATATTGATTGATGTTACAGGGATAAAATAATGATGATGGACTGTTAAATTCATAGATATTAGTAGATTTCATCCTCTACGTAACTCTTCTATGAATTATTATTTCTGCTGCGAATATTGATCTGAAACTTGTTGTCTATTGTATTTTATCAGATTTTTCCCTGTTGAGGACTAACGATAATTTGTTTTATATTATCTTAGTCATAATATTCTTTATTGGGCTAGTTGAGCTCACCCTTTTCCTTTTTGTTCCATTTTTCTTCTTAGGAGGCGAGAATGTAAAGCGAAGACGCAGCCTGGGGTATGGAATGATGGTTCTAGAGAGAGTTGTTTAGTAGTCCTCACCATTTTTGTAAAATAATGTATCAATAATTATGATGAGGATTTATTTGGGTATAGATATTGTCTAGAAAACAATATTTGTATTTAAATTCACAGTTTATGTGTTGTAATAATAAAGTTGTAGTTATTTCTGTACCATATATTTGACAACTCAGAATGGGTGATGTATACCTATTTTGGGGGCGTCACAGTGTGTGCGTGTGTGTGTGTGTAAGAATATATCATAGGGTATACCTGAGCTATAACCACCTGTGGGGGGTACTACAAACATGTTCTCTTGGCACCGAGACATGACATCTTTGTGTGATCAGACCATGGTGTCTCCGTTTTGTGCTCTAGTGGGAGTTTGACATATGGTGATTTTGTTGTGGGAGGCGTATGTGTTAACCTTAGTATTTTATACGGTTTTGTTATGCGGATTGGTGATATTTGTGTCAAATACGCCTTCTAATTTGACATGCATTTGGATTCGTTGTTCAATGTGTGTGACTTGCTTGTGTGACATAATTTGACTTGCATGTGTGACTTAGTATATTTCTATTTTGTTTTGAATCCGATATGAAATAACACTGAGTCATTTGATTCAGCTTATTATTTCGTTGTGTTAGTGTTATTCGTTTTGGTTCAGTTCATTTGATTTAGTTACTTTAGTTCATTATTCTTGTACTTTATATCCATACTGCACATTTGATTCATTTTTAGTGTATACATTTTAATTCACGTTGAAATATCGTTAATTTAATTTTTAAGAAGATGAAAGAAATATGACAAAATAATGAATTATATACTGTAATTTGTCACGTTTTAGTAAAAATACCATTGAACTTTTAATCTTTTAAATTACCCCAGTAAACTAATTATTATTTTTAAATTGGGTCATTATGTTATGTTGGGAGATTGCATATTTAAATTTTGATGTTGAAAGCAAATATTCATGATTATATGTTAAGTCTTTCAAGGAACACATGTACAAGAACTTAGTGGTAGATCAAACTTGTTAGGTTGATCTAAGCTTTAATGTTTATCTTTCTGTAAATGAATGTATAAAAGAAAAGATCAAAGTTGTTAGGTTGATCTATATCTTGAGATGTAATAGATAGGCTTCAGCAGAATCGTAGGGTGTCAAGCTGATCAAAAGATTGCAGAAGCCAAGGCAGAATCGTAGAGCATCGAGAATCGTAGTCTGTCTACTTTGGAGGGCCTCTTATAAAATTGTAGAGTGATCCAAATTCCTGCTAAGTTAAACTCAAGAATCGTAGATTGCCCTCGGAAGCGTAGAGTCTGCATGACAAACAAGTGAAGATCGTAGAGTACTAGTACTTAAGAAAAATTGTAGTGTTCTCATCCATCGGTACCAGATCAAGCTCTAAGGTGGCAAAACACTACGATCAAGATCGTAGTGTATCATCTGTCTGCATCAGAAGCATCGAGCAGTGTTCATTATTTTAAGAATAAAAGACAACACATGTGGAATGGATTATAGACAAATGAGAGTATCGGGAGTCCCAATGACACAACAATCATCTTTAGTATGTAACAAAGAAACGTATTGAAGAAGCTAAGAAAAGTAATATAAGTCAGCAGAAAACACCTTTTTAAGTGTTAGGTGAGATAACGATCTGTAAAGTGTCGATTGGGCGACAATTAGTGGATGAAGGTTTCTAGAAAGTCACCAAAGGTCTTTCGAAATATAAAATAAAATTAATGCTTCAACGGATGTATTCAAACGTATATTTTTCAAAGGAATCATATATGCAAAACACAAGCAGATGAAAAGATTAAGTAAGAAAAGAATGAAAACGCTGAAGAACACTCAACGCTCAACTCTACGATCTGAAAAGAAAGCTTGCTCAGCTACTCAGTTCTTTCGAACTCAGGCTTAACGACAACTAAGTAACACCATTCAAGAACTCGACTAATCAAGTGAAGTAAGAAGTTCCAAGTCAGAAGGACTTGAAGAGTTCTAAGTGAACTGAGAAGTGTCAAGTCTACTAGAATTGAAGAGTTCAATAGTGAACTAAGAAGTTCCAAGACTGCTGGTCTTGAAGGAATCTGTGAGATTCAAAGATTGTAAAGATATCCTTAGTGGATTTTGTAAGACCCCAACTTATTATAAATAAAATTAAATTTCCTCCATTTATTATTTTAAAATAGTACGGGTTGATTTGATTAATGTAGATAGTTATGGGTAAATTACGCAAATATTTCAAATAAGCAAGTGGTTATAAAATATTCGTTTGGTCGTAGAATATTCTTCCGCGTCGGGAATATTAAATGCAATGCAAAATTTGACTTTTGTGGGCCCCATAACAAAAAGCGATTGGATGAAGAAAACGACAAGTATAAGTTATTTTTAAATAACTGGCGTAGTTATTACCAATTAATATTGTTAAAATACTAAATTGGTTAAAACACAAGAAGACACGCAGATTGCACCAATTATTGATTCTTACGTAAAAGGCACTACTCAATAATTGTTACGGTAATTCTTATTCAAAGATTTTATTTTATTGATTTAATAATTCTTTGCATTGATATTTTATATTACTATTGTTTCAATAATTGTCATTACACATGATATTTTCATTATCAGACAATAATTCATATTATCTGAATAATATTATTGGATAACATTATTGGCAATGTCTAGAAAATTCTGTCTAAGGAGAGGTTAGGTCATCTAATTGTGCGCTAGTAAGGAGAGATCCTTATTGGAAAGCCCCTCTATCCTTGGAACCGCGCACGGTTGTCGATGATTGTGATTACGTAATATTATTTGTGAATAATTAATTATTAATTTATATGATGAGGAAAATATTAATTTTATGTGGATATAGATGGAGAAAATTTTTAATATGACAATTGTTGAAAATTAATATTTTATCTTTTTCTTATAAAATAATTCATTTAAATATATTATTTTAATAATATAATAATGGTGATATTTTTACAATGAATGTGGGATATATGAGTATATGAGGAGGAAGAGTATTTTTGTTGCAATAAATGTTAAAAACATGTTAAACATGTAAATTGGACCCCATTTCTTGACTAAAATTTGATTATAGCAGTAAAATCGCCCGTTTGTGGATTTTGGTCAATTTCTCTTTGAAATTTGGAAAAACTTTCTTCTGCAAAGTTGTAGAGAATGGAATTTTCTATGGAAAGGACATGTGGTTCAAATTTTTCTGATAAAAGGGCTATTTATTGTGAATTATTGAAGTTCTGAAGTTCCGAAATAATTGATTTTTGGAAGTTTTAATTGTTTTATTTAAGAAAAACGTTTTTGGTGAGTGTCCCCATGTGATTTAAATGTTGAATGCAGATTCAAGAGGTGGGCTTGACAAAAATTTAAATAAAATAATATTTTATTAAATTTTCTACTTTGGTGTTCTAAGCATTTTCCTATAAATAGGGTGCTTAGGTTAGAATTAAAAATCACACCAGAAAATGAAGTTTTCTCTCTCTTTCTTTCTCGATATATTGAGCGTATTCTTGTGAGTATTTTAGTACTTTGAGTGTTGCTATACGGTGCAAGTTCAAGTCATAACTAATATCCGGTGTTTCAACTAGAAGTACTATTCTTTCGAGGTAAGGGATATTATTTTCTTTTTAAATGATAATATTTTCTTCAATATCATTATGCCAAAATATTGGTTTGAACTTTTAATCAAATTTAGAACTTTTTGTGTTGGGGTTACTATTCACGTATACGACACTATTCACGAATACGGCACTATTCATCGAAAAATAAAACTTTTCCTTTTCATCCAAAATATCTATTATGGATACTAGCTTTGATTGTATCCATGTTTTGATCATTCTTGAATTTTACACCACTATGATTATTTATGAGGTATTTTGGACATAATAAACCGAAATACTGAATCCTTAATGTTTATTATTCTTTTTTTCATTGGATTCGTTTTCTTTAAAATATTTTTATCATCTCGGTCTAAATGATGATATAATTGAATATCTTTGGCCCGTAGTGCAAAAAGATTAATAATTTTATGATGAATATCTTTTGCCCGTAGTAGTGCAAAGATGAGCAGTGTTGAGATGAACATGACCGATCGATGAATATCTTTGGCTTTGTAGTGCAAAAAGATGAATATTTGATTGATGTTCTGAGGATAAAATAATGATGATGGATCGTTAAATTCATAGATATTAGTAGATTTCATCCTCTCACGTAACTCTTCTATGAATTATTATTTCATTGCGAATATTGATCGAAACTTGTTGTCTCATTGTATTTTATCGATTTTTTCTGTTGAAGACTAACGATAATTTGTTCTATATTATCTTAGTAATAATATTCTTTTTCTTGGGCTAGTTGAGCTCACCCTTTCCTTTTGTTCCATTTTTCTTTCGGGGAGGCAAGAATGTATAGAAAGATTGCAGTCGGGGTGTGGAATGATGGTTTTAGAAGTTGTTTTAGTAGTCCTCACCATTTTTTATAAAATAATGTACCAATAATTATAATGAGGACTTAGTTGGGTATGGATATTGTCTAGATAACAATATTTGTATTTAAACTCACAGTTTATATGATGTATTAATAAAGTTGTAATTGTTTCTGTACTATGTTATTGATGACTCAGAATGGGTGATGTATACCTATTTTGGGGGCGTCACAGTTGGTATCAGAGAGCTTAGGGATATGATCTCTAGCGGAGATCGGGGAATAGAACTAGGAGGGGAGAGACGAGTAAATCCTTCGCTAGTGTGTCCTACCTAAACTTATTTGTTGGTTGGTCAGTATATAGGGATATTATGTGATATGTTGATTTCTTTAATTAACCTTTATTTTATGGCAGTATTTGAGAATGTCGACTGAGAATGTTAACAGTGGAGTAAATGAGACCGTGGAGATGTATGTCTTTCACGAATGAGGAGAAACGCAAAGCCGGTCGACAATGTTCCTCCCGTGAACAACACCACCGAAAGCAGATGATGAACGACGGGATGTTTAGAAGTTTTTCTGATTCATGCAAAAATCGCATTTGAGGAGACTCGTGTTCAAAATATAGGTGAAAATGAAAGAACGCACGGTTTGTCACGCAATGCAAGCGATTCAAGGAGTTGGGACCACCGCACTGCGGGAAAGCCGGATCCGATTAAAGGTGAGACGTGGGTCAAGCAAATTACCAAGATATTCGACGTCTTGGGATGCGAAAGAACGAAGGTTCCATTCATTTATGTTTATGTTCCAGTAATGAGGCGACATCTTTGGAGGAAATCGTGAAGCGTGCACTCCATCCCGCCGCACTAAAGATGGCTTCGGGGAGACGCTTTTAGAAACTGTTCAATGATAGTACTTTTCTCGAAAGTATTTGTAAGACCCCAACTTATTATTAATAAAATTTAAGAACGGCGTGAATTCTTCTAATTAATATCGTGGGAATACCGGTGGTTAAAAACTGAGAAGACACTGCAGTATTGCACCAATTATTGATTCTTACATTGTGAAGGCACTACTCAATAATTTTTATAGTAATTATCGCTCAATATTATATTTTATTGATTCAATAATTGCTACGTTGATATTATTGTTGTTTTAATAATTGTCATTGCACAAAGATTTTCTATTATCGAGCAATAATTCATATTATCTGAATAATATTATTAGATAACATTATTGGCAATGTCTAGAAAGTTACATCTAAGGAGAGGTTTGGTCATCTAATTGCATGGCCAAGTAGGAGAGATCCTTATTGGAAAGCCCCTCTATCCAGGAACCGCTTGGTTGTTGTCAATAATGTGATTCTCGTAATATTATTTATGAATAATTAATTATTGATTTATATGATGAGGAAAATATTGATTTTATAAGGATATAGATGGAGAAAAATTTTAATGTGACAATTGTTAAAATTAATCTTTTTCCGATAAAAGGCTATTTATTATGAATTATTGAAGTTCAAGTTCGAAATAATTAATTTTGGGAGTTTTAGTTAATTATTTTGAGAAAAACATTTTTTTGTAAAATTAGTGGGCTCACATGTGTTATCAATGTCTTTGAATTCAGATCATCAAAGGTGGGCTAAGGAAATTTATAATATATATTAAAATTTTATTAAATTTTCTACTTTGGTGTTCTAAGCATTTTTCTATAAATAGGGTGCTTAGGTTAGAATTGAAAATCACACGTAAACCTGAAAACTTCTCTCTTCTCTCTCGATATATTGAGCGTATTATTCTTGTGAGTATACTTTTGAGTGTTCTTTATCTGGTGCAAGTCATAGCCTATATACTGATGTTTCAACTGTAAATCTTGTCTTTCGAGGTAAGTGGATATTATTTTTTCGTAATGATATTATTTCTTCAATATCATTATCTTTCAAATATTGATCCAAGTTTTTATCAAATTTGAAACTTTTGGTGTCTGAGTTCTTATTCACGATACTCAAGACTATTCACGATATCTGACACTATTCACGAATACAAGACTATTCATCGAAAAATAAAAATTTTCCTTTCGCTCTAAAATATCTATGTGGATACTAGCTTTGATTGTATCCATGTTTTGATCATTCTTGAATTTTACACCACTATGATTATTTTTGAGGTATTTTTGGACATGGATAAAACAAAGTACGAATGATGATATTATGGAATATCTTTGCTTCAGTAGTGCAAAGATGAATGATTTTCGATGAATATCTTTGGCCCAGAAGTGCAAAGATGAACATGTGTTTAGATGAACATGACTAATCGATGAATATCTTTGGCTCAGAAAGTAAAAAGATGAATATTTGATTCCGGATATATATTGATTGATGTTACAGGGGATAAAAAGATGAGCGATGAACTTTTAAATTCATACATGTAAGATAGTAGTTTGTATTCTCTACTTAACTCGTCTAATGAATTATTATTTCCAATGCGAATATTGATTTAAAACTTGTCGCCTATCAGATTCTATTAAATTTTTCCCTGTTGAAGACTAACGATAATTTGTTGTATATTATCTTATTCATAATATTCTTTCTTTGGGCTAGTTGAGCTCACCCTTTTCCTTTTTGTTCTATTTTTTTTCTAAGGAGGCGTAAAAATATAAATGAAAGATGAAAGTCTGGGTATGGAATGTAGGTTCTAGAGAGAGTTGTTTAGTAGTCCTCACCATTTTTGTAAAATAATGTATCAATAAATGTGATGAAGATTTATTTGAGTATAGATATTGTCTAGAAGATAATATTTGTATTCAAACTCACAGTTTTACTGTTGTAATAATAAAGTTGTAGTTATTTCTGTACCATGTTTTGACAACTCAGAATGGGTGATGTATACCTATTTTGGGGGCGTCACAGTATAAGTCATATGAAGGAAGTGGAGTTTATTAGACTGGAACAAAATAACATAACGGTGTCCAGTACGAGGCGAAGTTTACCGAGTTATCCAGGTTTGCACCTCATTTGGTGGAGAATGAGGAACGTTTGACCCGGATGTTTCTGAGAGGTTTGAAACCCAGCATACGTCAGTATCTCATTTCTCATAAATTTTCTCTCTATTCAGATGTTGTCAATAAGACCCAATTGTTAGAGCGAGATAACGAGTACGTTCAACTGAGGGACCATAACCAGGATCATACTGGTGACAACAGTCATCAGAATGATAACCAGCGGAGAAAGAAGAATACGGACAAAGGCGGTTACCACTCTGGTGGTAATTGTAAGACCCCAAATTATTAATAAATGAAATTTAATTTCCTCTATTTATTATAGTAAGGGTTGATGTGATTAATATGATTAGTTATGGGTAAAATGCTAAATATCTTAAATAAGCGGTGGTTATAAAATATTCATTTTTGTCGGGGAATATTTGTTTGGTCGTGGAATATTAGACGATTTGACCAAGCGAATTTTGTGTGGGCCCCATAACTAAAATTGGATGGATGAAAGAAAACGACAAGAATGAGTTAGTTATAAATAATTGGCAGTAGTTATTACCAATTATCATTGCTGAAATACTCTTTGGTTAAAACACAAGAAGCATTACCAGTATTGCACCAATTATTGATTCTTACGTAAGAAGACACTACTCAATAATTATTACGTTACAAGAATTATTGTTCAAGATTTTATTTTATTGATTCAATAATTTTGCGTTGATATTTTATATTATTGTTGTTTCAAGAATTGTCACTACACAATATTTTTCATTATCGAAGCAATAATTCATATTATCTGAATAATATTATTAGATAATATTATTGGCAATGTCTAGAAAGTTACATCAAGGAGAGGTTTGGTCACCTAATCAAGGCGCCAAGAAGGAGAAATATTTATTGGAAAGCCCCTCTATCCAGGAACCGCACAGTTGTCAATGATTGTGATTCTCGTAATATTATTTGTGAATAATTAATTATTAATTTATATGATGAGAAAAATATTGATTTTATGTGGATATAGATGGAGAAAATTTTTAATGTAACAATTGTTGAAAATTAATATTTTATCTTTTTCTTATAAAATAATTTATTTAAATATATTATTATATTATATATAATATAATACTTGGTGATATCTTGACAATGAATATGGAATATATGAGTATATGAGGAGGAGGAGTATTTTATTACCAAAATATTTAAAACATGTTTTTCATGTCTGTGGGCCCCATTTCTTGACTGAAATTTGATTATAGCTTGTAAAATCGCCCGTTTATGGATTTCAGTCAATTTCTGTTTGGAATTTGGAAAAACTTTCTTCTGTAAAGTTGTAGATAATGGAATTTCCTATGAAAAAGGCGCGAGTTTCGAATTTTCTAACAAAAGGGCTATTTATTATGAATTATTGAAGTTCTGAAGCTCCGAAATAATTAATTTTTGAAGTTTTAATTATTTTTAATAAGAAAAACGTTTTTTTACATTTTTGGGACTCATTTTACATGTGTTAGGTTGCTGAAATCAGATTCTAGGTGTGTGTAGGAAATTTATATACATATATTATTAATTTATTAAATTTTCTGTTTTGGTGTTCTAAGCATTTTCCTATAAATAGGGTGCTTAGGTTAGAATTGAAATCACACCGTAAAGCAAGTTTTTTCTCTTTCTCTCTCGATATATTGAGCGTATTCTTGTGAGTATTTTAATACTTTGAGTGTTGCTATATCTCTGCAAGTTCAAGTCATAATTTTATATCCAGGTGTTCAACTAAGTACTATTCTTTCGAGGTAAGGGATATTATTTTTAAAAATGATATTAATTCTTCCAATATCATTATGTCAAGTATTGATCTAAAATTTTAATCAAATTTGAAACTTTTTGTGCTTGAGATTCTTATTCACGATACGACAATTATTCACGAATACTGCATCTTATTCACGTAAAAATTAATTTTTTTTTGTTTTCTTCCAAAATATCTAGTGTGGATACTAGCTTTGATTGTATCCATGTTTTGAACATTCTTGAATTTTACTCCATTAAAATTATTATTGAGCTATTCTTGGACATAAATAAACCGAATTACGAATCCTTAATATTTATTCTTTTATTTCACTGGATTCGTTTTCTTTAAGATATTTTTCATCATCCTCGGTCTAAATGATGATATAATTGAATATCTTTGGCACAGAAAGTGCAAAAAAGATTAACGATTTTATGATGAATATCTTTGGCCGTAGTGCAAAGATGAACAGGTGTTGAGATGAACATAACCAACTGATGAATATCTTTGGCCTGTAGTGCAAAGATGAATATATAATTCAAGATGTGCATTGATTGATGTTACAGGGATAAAAATAATGTTGATGGACTGTTAAATTCATAGATACTAGTAGATTTCATTCTCTATGTAACTTTTCTATTAATTATTATTTTCCGCTGCGAATATTGATCTAAAACTTGTTGTTTATTATATTCTCTCAGATTTTTCTCTGTTGAAGACTAACGATAATTTGTTTTATATTATCTTAGTCATAATGTTCTTTACTGGGCTAGTTGAGCTCACCCTTTTCCTTTTTATTTTATTTTTCTTCTCAGGAGGCGAGAATGTAGCGAGTACGAATCGGGGTATGGAATGATGGTTATAGAGAGAGTTGTTTAGTAGTCCTCACCATTTTTGTAAAATAATGTATAAATAATTGTGATGAGGATTTATTTGGGTATAGATATTGTCTAGAAGATAATATTTGTATTTAAACTCACAGTTTTATTGTTGTATTAATAAAGTTGAAGTTATTTCTTTACCATGTATTTGACAACTCAGAATAGGTGATGTATACCTATTTTTGGGGCGTCACAGTTGGTATAAGAGCTTAGGGATATGATCTCTGGCGGAGATCGGGGAATAGAACTAGGAGGGGAGAGACGAGTAAATCCTTCGCTTGTGTGTCCTGCTTAAGCTTATTTATTAGTTGGTCAGTATATAGGGATATTATGTGATATGTTAATTTGTTTAATTAACCCCTATTTTATGGCGCGTTTTTAAGAATGGCAACCCGAGAACGTTAACAATGGAGTGGCGAGATCGATCGGAGACACCTCTAATCACCAACTGAGGATAATGTGATGTCGGTGAAGAAGGAATTATAGATATCTATGTGGTGAGTGAAGAATTGATAGTTGCAAGAGATAGTCACAGAGGTAGGTTGAGAGTGAGAGGAAGAAGAGGAAGAAGAGGTAATCGAGGAGAATTTATTAGAAGAATTTTATGATCGAAATTTAGAATTGCAAAATCGTATTCATGAGTTAGAAGAAGCAGTGAAGAACCAAGAAGTGCGTGGAGCAAAAAGGATGAAACAATTCAAGCTTGTGTTACCCGATATGTGATGCTTGAATGCGAAGCACTCTTTTGGTGAGTATAAAATGATAAAGTGGAATCGAGCTAAAAGAAGAAAGAAGCTGACGAGTGAGAATGAATGATGCGTGGGGAAAAAGTCGCACGACGTGTTGATATTGTGGAAAGAGATGTCCGATCTAAGAAGGCTAAAATAGATGATATGTATTTCTCTTTTTGGACAGCAATTGAGAGAACCCAACATCGAGTTTTGAGTTACCCTGTACATTGCGGCCAATCCCAATTCGATATGGATTGAAGATTAATGATTCAGATCATGAAACAGGAGTACGATGAAGCAGTTGAGGGTGGAATATGCCCTATAGAAAAGTCAATTTCAACGGTAGTGATGACACCAAATACTGCCCCAGACAAGTCAAACCCGGGTAGTTCAAGGGAGAGCGATTGTCATGACTTCCCAACAAGTGAGGAACCCAAATGAAGTTCTCACGGGTTAGTTAATCATAAATTTTTGCGAAGTTTATACTTTACTAGATACTGGTTCTACCTATTCTTTTATCTCTCCTGCTTGTGCTCAACGTTTAAACTTGACTCCGGAGAAATTAGACTTTGATTTATCTGTAGAGACTCCGTTAGGAGAAACTTTCATCACATCCACTGTTAATAAATCTTGTTTGATTCAAGTTGGCACCATCACCTTACCTGTTGACCTTATCTCTTTAAAGATACTTGCTTTTCATGTGATTTTAGGGATTGATTGGTTAACTACTCATCATGCCAAAATTGATTATTTTTCGTAAGGTTGTTAGTTTTCATATTCCTAACCAACCTGTTGTACGAATTCAAGCAACTAAGCCACTAAAATAAATTGCTGTCATATCTAGTCATAAAGCTATTCGTTTATTAAAAAACGAATGTCAAGCTTTCTTAGCCCATGTTATGGATTTGAATAAAAACACATCAAATTTGAATAATATTCATGTTGTTAGTAAATTTCCTGACGTGTTTCCTGAAGAACTTCCCGGTCTACCTTGAACATGAAGTTGAATTCTTTATTGATCTTGAACTCCGCATACAAAGCCCATTTCTAAAACCCCATATCGAATGGCTCCTATTGAACTTCAGGGAGTTAAAGGTCCAATTCATGAGGAGTTGTTGGACATCGGTTTCATTCATCCTAAGACATCTCCTGGGGTGCTCTGTTTTATTCGTAAAGAAAGAAAGCGGGAGTATACGACTTTGTATCGACTATCGGGAATTGAACCATGTCACCATCAAGAATAGGCATCCTCTACCTCGTATTGATGACTTGTTTGACCAGTTACAAGGAGCACAATTCTTTTCAAAGATCGATCTTCGTTCTGGATATCATCAGCTGAAGATTAGAACTGAGGATATTCCAAAGACTGCCTTCAGAACTCGGTATGGGCATTATGAATTCTTAGTTATGTCTTTCGGATCGACTAATGCTCCTGCAGCTTTCATGATTATGATGAATCGAGTATTCAAGGAATATATGGATCAATTCGTTGTTGTCTTTATTGATGACATCCTCATATATTCAAAAAGCCATGAAGATCATGAGCACCATTTGAAGCTGGTACTCCAAAGGTTTCGTGAAAATAAGCTTTATGCCAAGTTGAAGAAATGCGAGTTCTGGCTTGAGGAAGTAGCATTCCTTGGGCACGTGGTGTCAAAACATGGAGTATCTGTTGACCCGGCAAAGATTGAAGCAATACAAAGTTGGGAGCAACCGAAGACGGTGACTGAAGTACGTAGCTTTCTAGGCTTAGCTGGTTATTATCGGAGATTCGTGGAAGGATTTTCTCGAATCGCTACTCCATTAACTCAGCTAACTCGGAAGGATACAAAATTCGTTTGGAGCGAGGAATGCGAGAAGAGTTTCAAGAGCTTAAGAGGAGACTTATTTTCGCACTGTTCTAATAATACCATCTGGTTCGGATGGATTTGTTATCTCACAATGATGCTTGTGCAAAGGGTTAGGATGTGTTCTCATGCAACGTGGGAAAGTCATAGCCTTTATGCCTCATGACAACTTAAAAATATGAGAGGAATTATCCTACCATGATCTTGAGTTAGCAAAGCAGCTTGTTTTCGCGCTTAAAGATCCTGGAGGCACTATCTATACTGGGGAGAAAGTGGAGATATATTCGGACCATAAAAGCCTCAAATATTTCTTCTTCAAAAAAGAACTCAACACGCGGCAATGACGTTGGCTCGAGCTATTGAAAGACTACGACCACACTATTCAATACCATCTTGAAAAGCGAACGTGGTAGGTGACGCATCGAAAGAGAAGATCATCTGCAGGAACGAGCGAGTGCGATGTTGTTAACACAAAGGCCCATTTTGTGTGATTTACAAAAGATGAGAATAGAATTCAAGACTCCGGGGACCCATGCAATGATGTCAAGTATACGTATAGAACCAACTTTAATCGAGAAAGTTAAAGTTGCTTTCGCCACGAATCTTGAAATGATGATTATGAAGAAGAAAGTACAAGAAGGTGTTATTCCGTAAGCAAGAATCGATGAAGAAGGAATACTTGAGTCCACCTCCGACTTTGTATTCCTAACGATTCTGATTTGAAGTACAAGATCATGATGGAAGCACACAATACACCATTTGCAATTCTTCCTTGAAGTACTAAAATGTATCATGATCTTCTACATACATTTTGGTGGAAAAATATGAAGAGAGAGATTGCAAAGTTTATCTCGATGTGTTTAACTTGTCAACGTGTAAAGGCGGAGCATTAAGTGCCTAAGGGTCCATTGCAACCACTTGAGATTCTAAAATGGAAGTGGGAACATATTACCATGGATTTTGTTACGGGTTTTCCCACAGTTTCTCAAGGCATAAATGCTATTTGGATTATTGTTGATAGATTAACCAAGCCTGCACATTTCTTGCCGATACGGGAGACTTATTCCCTTGAACTTCTTGCTAGTATGTATGTAAATGAGATTGTGAGGTTGCATGGCATGCCAGTATCTATAGTTTCGGATCGTGACCCAAGATTCACTTCAAGATTTTGGGTTAGCTTGCAAAAAGCTATGGGCACGAATTTACGATTGATTCAAAGATACCATCCTCAAACAGACGGACAATCGAGAGAGGATTATTCAAACTCTTGAAGATCTATTAAGACTCGTGTCCTAGACTTCAAGGCGGTTGGGATAAGTATTTACCATTGGTGAATTTCTCCTACAATAACAAGCTTATCGAGCAAGTATAGGTGTGGCTCCATTTGAAGCATTATATGGACGAAAGTATCGCTCTCCAATATGTTGGGATGAGGTGGGTGAAGCAACATTGTTGGGACCCGAGTTGAATACGTATGACTATGGAAAAGATCCAAATGATTCGACAACGATACAAAAAGCAAGCAGGGATCGATAAAAAGAGTTATGCAGATCTTCATCGAAAGGACGTGGAATTTAGTATTGGGGATCACGTATTGTTGCGTGTAGCTCCATGGAAGGATTTACAAGATTTGGGAAACGAGGAAAGCTCAATCCACGATTTATTGGTCCATTTTGATTCTTGACGGAAGAGTAGGAAATGTAGCCTATAGACTCGCGTTACTTCCGAGTATGTCTCGTGTTCATAAGGTGTTTCACATATACGTACTCAGTAAATATGTGAAAGACCCAACCACGTTATTGAGTTAGAACCCAGGACGAGATAAGCCAAGACTTAACGACGTAAGAGGTACTATCAAGATCTTAGATAGGAAGGAGCATGTCCTATGCACAAAGGTCATACCACAAGTCAAAGTTTTATGGAGGAACAATGCTATAGAGGAAATGACCTGGGAGTTGGAAACGGAAATGAAAGCGAGGTATCCTCACCTTTTCAAAACACCAAGTACGTATGTTAATTTCGAGAATGAAATTTCATAAGGAGGGGAGGTTGTAAGACCCCAAATTATTAATAAATGAAATTTAATTTCCTCTATTTATTATAGTAAGGGTTGATGTGATTAATATGATTAGTTATGGGTAAAATGCGTAAATATCTTAAATAAGCGGTGGTTATAAAATATTCATATTTTTATTCGGGGAATATTCGTTTGGTCGTGGGAATATTCTTTTGCGTCGGGAATATTCGCATTGACCAGGCGTAGCCTTGTGTGGGCCCCATAACTGAAAGCGATTGGATGAAGAAAGCGACAAGAACGAAGTTAGTTATAAATATAACAGTAGTTAGTTTTACCGATTAATCTTGTTAAAATACTAAATTGGTTAAAACACACGAAGTAGCACCAGTATTGCACCAATTATTGATTCTTACGTGAAGAAGGCACTACTCAATAATTGTTATAATAATTATTGTTCAAGATTTTATTTTATTGATTCAATAATTGTCTGCGTTGATATTTTATATTATTGTTGTTTCAAAGAATTGTCACTACACAAGTATTTTTCATTATCGAAGCTAATAATTCATATTATCTGAATAATATTATTAGATAACATTATTGGCAATGTCTAGAAAGTTACGCCCAAGGAGAGGTTTGGTCACCTAATTGCGCTTGAAGAAGAAAAAATCCTTATTGAAAGCCCCCTCTATCCAGGAACTGCTGGTTTCACGATGATTGTGATTACGTAATATTATTTGTGAATAATTAATTATTGATTTATATGATAAGGAAAATATTGATTTTATGTGGATATAGATGGAGAAAATTTTTAATGTGACAATTGTTGAAAATTAATATTTTATCTTTTTCTGATAAAATAATTCATTTAAATATATTATTATATTATTATAATATAATAACGGTGATATCTTTACAATGAATATGGGATATATGAGTATATGAGGAGGAGGAGTATTTTTATTACCAAAAATATTTAAAACATGTTTTTCATGTCTGTGGACCCCATTTCTTTACTGAAATTTGATTATAGCCTGTAAAATCGCCCGTTTGTGGATTTCAGTCAATTTTTGTTTGGAATTTAGAAAACTTTCTTCTGCAAAGTTGTAGATAATGGAATTTCCTATGGAAAAGACGCGAGTTTTGAATTTTATGACAAAAGGGCTATTTATTATGAATTATTGAAGTTCTGAAGCTCCGAAATAATTAATTTTTGAAGTTTTAATTATTTTTAATAAGAATAACATTTTTTACATTTTTGGGACTCATTTTACATATGTTAGTTCTTTGAAATCGATTCTAGTGTGTGTAGGAAATTTATATAAATATATTATTATTTTATTAAATTTTCGCTTTTGGTAATCTAAGCATTTTCCTATAAATAGGGTGCTTGGGTTAGAATTGAAAATCACACGTAAACTCAAGTTTTCTCTCTTCTCTCTCGATATATCGAGCGTATTCTTGTGAGTATTTTAATACTTTGAGTGTTCTTTATACTGGTGCAAGTTCAAGTCATAGCTTATATCCGGTGTTTCAACTGTAAGTCTTATTCTTTCGAGGTAAGGGATATTATTTTTTAAAAATGATATTAATTCTTCCAATATCATTATCTCAAGTATTGATCTAAAATTTTAATCAAATTTGAAACTTTTTGTCTTAGAGTTCTTATTCACGATATCACGACCACTATTCATTTAATACAAAGACTTATTCACGTAAAAATTAATTTTTTTTTGTTTTTGTCCAAAATATCTAGTGTGGATACTAGCTTTGATTGTATCCATGTTTTGAACATTCTTGAATTTTACTCCATTAAAATTATTATTGAGCTATTCTTGGACATAAATAAATCGAATTACGAATCCTTAATATTTATTCTTTTGTTTCACTGGATTCATTTTCTTTAAGATATTTTTCATCATCCTCAGTCCTAAATGATGATATAACTGAATATCTTTGGCCTGTAGTGCAAAGATTAACGATTTTATGATGAATATCTTTGGCCGTAGTGCAAAGATGAACAGGTGTTGAGATGAACATGACCAACTGATGAATATCTTTGGCATGTAGTGCAAAGATGAATATATGATTCAAGATGTGAATTGATTGATGTTACAGGGATAAAAATAATGTTGATGGACTGTTAAATTCATAGATACTAGTAGATTTCATTCTCTATGTAACTCTTCTATTAATTATTATTTTCCGCTGCGAATATTGATCTAAAACTTGTTGTTTATTATATTCTCTCAGATTTTTCCCTGTTGAAGACTAACGATAATTTGTTTTATATTATCTTAGTCATAATGTTCTTTACTGGGCTAGTTGAGCTCACCCTTTTCCTTTTTATTCAATTTTTCTTCTCAAGAGGCGAGAATGTAATGAAGACGAATTCGAGGTATGGAATGATGGTTATAGAGAGAGTTGTTTAGTAGTCCTCACCATTTTTGTAAAATAATGTATAAATAATTATGATGAGGATTTATTTGGGTATAAATATTGTCTAAAAGATAATATTTGTATTTAAACTCACAGTTTTATTGTTGTATTAATAAAGTTGAAGTTATTTCTGTACCATGTATTTGACAACTCAGAATGGGTGATGTATACCTATTTTGGGGGCGTCACAGTAATCATGGCCATGAGAATAGAAGAAGCGGGTCGGGAGGAGATTTTAAAAAGAGGAGATTCAACAACGATTATATGAAGCGTCGCTACCAACAAAGAATCGGTTCTGAGGAGGAGAACGACCACCACCCGGTCGTATCTGCTACAAATGCGAAAGAGGACATATCACCAAACTACCCACAACAGTTCAAGGTATGCTATAATTGTGGAAAGGAAGGACATATCGCTCGAGATCAGACGCAGAATGAAACCTAGTTCAATGGGACGGTGACTCAAAAGGTCATCCCGAGAAAAGTCAAAGTCAATCTGTTCTCTGGAAGCGTTTGTCGTGGCCTATTAAAATGCGAGAACCCGAACGAAGTTTAACAGGTTAGTTAATTATAATTTTGTGAAGTTTATACCTTACTAGAATCTGGGCCTCACCCATTCTTTTATCTCTCTTCTTTTTTCAACGTTTGAACTTGACTACGGAGAAATTAGACTTTGACTTATCTGTGGAGACTCCGTTAGGAGAAACTTTCGTTACATCCACTACTTATAAATTTTGTTTGATCCAAGTTGGCACCATCACATTACCTGTTGATCTTATCTCTTTAAAGATACTTGCTTTTGATGTGATTTTAGGGATTGATTGGTTAACTACTCATCATGCCAAAATTGATTGCTTTCGTAAGGTTGTTAGTTTTCATATTCCTAAGACACCTATTATTTGAATTCAAGCAACCAAACCATTGAAGTCAAACTCTCTCATATCAAGCCATAAAGCCATTCGTTTAACGGATGTCAAGTTTTCTTAGCCATGTCATGGACTTGAACAAAAATACGTCAGATTTGAATGATATTTACATTGTTAGTGAATTTCGACATATTTCTCAAGAATTTCGTCTACTCCCCGAAGCGTGATATTGAATTTGTATTAACTTTTAAATCCAAAGACAAAACTCATTTCTAAAATCTCACATCGAATGGCTCTATTGAACTTCGGGAGTTAAAAACCCAATCAGAAGTTGATACCGAGACTCTAAGCTTGGTGACTTCCTTTTGTGGAATGCACCGAAGCCGCACTTCTCCGTAGGGATGCCATATTGCAGGCGGTAGTAAACCGATAGGTGCCATTGTGACGTCTTATCCAAGATTGAGATATGAGTTACGGTTGAGAAGCAACCTAAGTCGTGAATCAAAATACGTAGCTTTCAGCTTAGTTGGTTATTATCGGAGATTCGTGGAAAGATTTTCTCAAATCGCTACTCCATTAATCGAGGTGACTCGTAGAGATAAAAAATTGAATGGAGCAAGGAATGTGGGAAGAGCTTCAAGAACTCAAGAGAGACTCATTTCGCACATGTTCGACCATACCATCCTGAAAAGCGAACGTGGTGGCGGCGTGTTGAGTAGAAGATCGTATCTGAGTCTGAGTAACGATATTATCAAAGACTCATTTCGTATAACTTACAAATAATAGAGATGGAGATGAAAACTTTAGGTACCCACGTGAGGATATACGAGTATAATCGACTTTAATCGATAAAGTTAAAGTTGTTTCAAGCTACACACCGCTTTTGGTGATGAATTTGAAGAAGGAGGTGCAAGAAGTTGTTATTTCAAAAGCGAGAATCGGTGATGTGAGGAAAGCTCAAACCTTCAATTTATTAATCCATTTGAAATTCTCGATCGAATAGGGCGTGGCCTATAGACTCGTTTTACCGTCAAGTATGTCACGTGTTTATAACGCTTTTTTTACGTCATCGATGTTACGTAAATATGTGGACGACGAACCACGTTATTGAGTTAGAAGCAGGACGAGATAACCAAGACTTAATGTACGAGGAGGTACTGCCAAGATTTTGCATAGGAAGGAGCATATCTTTACGTCTGAAAGGTCATACCACAAGTTAAAGTTTTGTGGAGAAACTATCTTTATAGAGAAATGATGACGGGAGTTGGAAAAGGAAATGAAAGAGGTATCCTCACCTTTTCGAAACACTGAGCACGTATGTCAATTTCGAGGACAAAATTTCATAAGGAGGGGAGGTTGTAAGACCCCGACTTATTATAAATAAAATTGAATTTCCTCCATTTATTATTTTGAAATAGTAAGGGTTGATTTGATTAATGTGGATAGTTATGGGTAAATTACGCAAATATTTCAAATAAGTTAAAGTGGTTATAAAATATTCGTTTGGTCGTGGAATATTCTTGTTGTCGGGGAATATTAGACGACGATGCCTTGAAATTTTAATGTGGGCCCCATAACTGAAAAGCGATTGGATGAAGAAAGCACAAGTATAAGTTGTTTATAAATAACTGGCGTAGTTATTACTCAATTAATCTTCGTTAAAATACTCGGTGGTTAAAACACAAGAAGACACGCAGTATTGCACCAATTATTGATTCTTACGTGAAAAAGCCACTACTCAATAATTGTTACGATAATTCTTGCTCAAAGATTTTATTTTATTGATTCAATAATTCTTTGCATTGATATTTTATATTCTTATTGTTTCAATAATTGTCATTACACAAGTATTTTTCATTATCGAGACAATAATTCATATTATCTAAATAATATTATTGGATAACATTATTAGCAATGTCTAGAAAGTTACATCTAAGGAGAGGTTAGGTCATCTAATCAATTGTACCAAGTAAGGAGAGATCCTTATTGGAAAGCCCTCTATCAGGAAGCCGCCGATTGTCGAGATTGTGATTTTGTAATATTATTTGTGAATAATTAATTATGGATTTATATGATGAGGAAAATATTGATTTTATTTGGATATAGATGGAAAAAAAAAAATTAATGTGACAATTGTTGAAAATTAATATTTTATCTTTTTTTGATAAAATAATGTATTTAAATATATTATTTTAATAATATAATAATGGTGATATTTTTACAATGAATGTGGGATATATGAGTATATGAGGAAGAAGAGTATTTTTGTTGCAATAAATGTTAAAAACATGTTAAATATGTCGGTGGACTCCATTTCTTGACTAAAATTTGATTACAGTTTTAACTGTTACCAATTTTCGTATTTTCATTTATGCTGCTGATACATTATTTTCCATTAGCGATGAGGTTTCTTCTGTTACCGAATACCAACATATTTGATTTTTTTGTTTTTACTTTTTTATTATTTTTTTTACAATATAAATAATATTTATATTTCTTTTCCAGAGCGAGCAGGCAGGCAGGCAGTAGTTGTGGTTTTGTGTGGTAGTATGAGTTTAATGTTTGGCGTTTTGGAATGGACATATACAGATTGCAGCCTGAGCATGATCAGCCGCCGTGACCACCAAAATTTGAGTCATGAGTTGTTATTAATATATATATATATATATATATATATATATAATAAAAAAAAAATGCGAGTCTATCTATCCATCCATCCATCTATGATCTATCTATATCTCACTCATCATGAATGATAACAGTGTAGGAGGTGATTGGTAGGGTTGTTCAAAAACCATCATCGTCATGGTTGACAGACAAACAGACAGACAACTCATTCAAATTTGTCCCTTCCTTCCTTCCTTCCTTCCTTCAATTGGTCCCATGTGTAATCTAGCCTTTTCTTTCCGTTTCGATAGCTTTCTTTCTATATTTAATTACTCCATTTATTCAACTATAATTCAGAATTTATTAATTATATAATACACACCTTTGGTTAATTAGTTACATTTATTTATTATTAGAATCTCTCTCTCTCTCTCTTTTTCTAATTAGTTTTTGTGATTTTTCAATCAATCAATCATGCGTATATTATGGCATAATTGACTATACATTCTTTCTCCTTCATGAAGCAGCGCAGCGCAGCGCAGGAGTAGGAAACAAAAGGTACGTACGTAAGAGATTATGACATATAAATCTTGGTATTGAATTAATAAAAAAACCTAGTACTCTTATTTATAAAATTTATAATTAACACTAAATTATGTATTTAATATATATACTTATGTCTAAGCTGCTAGTACTATTGTATCATTTTATATTATTATTATTATTATTATTATTAATGAAAGAATATTTTTTATATAAAAAATAAATAACTAATTTATTTACTCTTTTTGTTTGATTCTTTATTCCTTTATTCCTTAATTGATGGCACATGCACGTTCTCCAGCCTTAATTTCTTAGTAATATTGGTGGTTGGTAGATTAATTGGGGCATCTAATTATCTTCTGTACGGAAAAGTAAATCAAAGCAAAGCAGCAAAGCGATCGAGCTGATTGATTGGATTGCTTCAGCTTTACAAAAAAGTAGTAGTAGTAGTAGTAGTAAAATACGCATGCTGTTACCAATTAGACATTCATCACCGACAGCTAGCTTGGTTTGGTTGGTTCAAAAATACTCTTGCACCCGGAGGGACCTAAGCTAACTACGTACGTACGTACGTACAGCTCATTCATCCCCGTAATACTAATATACTACTACTACTACTTCTACTACTATATATATGACAATTATTTCTAAAGCCCCCCCACACACACAACAAACAATTAATAATATATATATATATATATATATATATATATATATATATAGTATATAATAACTTGCCATACCAATTTTTCTCAAGCTGAAGTGATTTAGTTCAAAATATTATTGAAACATGCAAACTATTAACGTAATACTATTAATTGTTATATAATAAATTAAAGTGCAAAAAGATAAAAAGCAATGTGATCAAAAAAACAAATTAAAGCAGTACTGCCACTTGTGGTATCCGATCTAGCTACCTATCTATCTAGGGCACGCCCCGTTTTTCTTTTTACATCATTCTATTGCAACTTGCACACGTTATATATATTATTTGTCCGATCCTATATAAAGAATAATATTATTATGGCACAAAAAAGATCACATAATATTTACGTACACATATATCGTAAATGTGTATATAAATATTATATAATATTTTTTTACGTGAAATTAATATTATTTAAGAAAGAATATCCCCGGTTCAATTGCCCCCCTCAATCAATTAATCACGAGTTCAAATTACAAAAAAAACCAATTCAAGAAGTACCCCGGCCCACCACTACTCAATCATACATACATGTGGGCACGTGGCCTCTATAATTCATTAACTTTATGCACTTAATCTTTATAAAAAAAAGAAAAAGAAATGTAAATAATCATAAATAAAAATCCTCGCCTCCACTCCACTCATATACATATACCTTCGATATTCCATAATCCAAACATATCTTCTTCTACCTGGGCGCTGGCTATCCCTGACGTTCACTAAATTTCACCACCCTAGCTACCTATCCAGCTTCTCTCTTCTTCATACTGACAAAATTAAGCTAGAAAAGAGAGAATCAATGAGTCGCATCAAAGAATTGTTCGGCAGAATGTCAGATTCTGCCAAACAAATTTCTCTCTTATCCAAGAAAAAACTCTACTTGGGCATATTTGCATCCGTCCTAGTCGTAGCTGCCGTAGTCGGCATTGCCGTCGGAGTAAATAAGTCTGGCGGCAATTCTCATAGTCTGAAAGCCACAGCCGCCGCCCATACTGTCCTAAAAATCTCATGTAGCAGCACATTATACCCCGAGTTGTGCTACTCCACAATTGCCGCAGTGCCCGGCATGTCCGAAAAGGTAACTAGCCAGAAAGATGTAATTGAGCTGTCCTTGAACATCACCTGCGAAGCCGTCGAGAAAAACTACTTTCAGATCAAAAAACTCACCAAGAGAAAGAATCTGACCAAGCGCGAAAAGGGAGCGCTTCACGATTGTCTAGAGACTATAGACGAGACGCTGGATGAGCTCCACGAGGTTGTAAAAGACCTCGAAAAGTACCCAACCAAGAAGCCTCTCAAAGAACATGCAGATGACCTCAAAACCCTAGTCAGCTCTGCCATAACCAATCAAGAGACTTGCCTCGACGGCTTTTCGCACGATGGTGCCGACAAGAATGTGCGTAAAGCGTTACTTGCTGGTCAACTACACGTTGAGAAAATGTGTAGTAATGCATTGGCCATGATCTGTAACATGACTAACACTGATATTGCTAATTACGAGGCTAAACTCGTCACGGAGGAAAGGAACCTCAAGGAGGGGGAGAGTGATAATGGTGTGTGGCCGGAGTGGATGTCTGCCGGAGACAGGCGGCTTTTGCAGTCTTCCGCGGTGACGCCTAACGTCGTGGTCGCGGCAGACGGTAGCGGGGATTTTAAGACGGTGGCTGCTGCAGTGGCGGCGGCCCCTGAAAAAAGTAGTAAGAGATACGTGATAAGGATAAAGGCTGGAGTGTACAGGGAAAACGTGGAGGTGCCGAAGAAGAAGAGTAACATAATGTTTTTGGGTGATGGAAAGACTAATACTATCATTACTGCAAGTAGGAATGTGCAAGATGGAAGCACTACCTTCCACTCTGCAACCGTCGGTCAGTTTTACATTTTTGTTAGCCTCTGTCTCTCACTCACTCAATATAGGAGTAAATTATAGGTATGTGGGTAGCATGAAGTTTATTTTTGTATAAGTTGGTTAATTGATTAATAGAATGTTGATACGCAAACGAGATTCTATGTATATACATTCTATTAGTCAATCGACCAACTTATCAAAAAATAAACTTTATGCTAACCGAATTCAAATTATAGGATAACGTGAACTTTATAGTGTAAATTATAAGTTTCAGTTAATATGAAATTAACTTAATAGTAAATTCATTATCACACATGTGGCAAGGTGATCTCTACGCCTGCGTGACATCAATATATTGAGTATAAAATAAGTTCACTTTCATACTAACCATTCTCTAAATATATTATATATTAAGCAATCTTTAATTATTAATTTGCTAAATATCATCATCATCATCATCTTTAATTAATTAATTCCGATAAGCTGGCTAGCTAGGTACTTCATTTAATAAAGTAAGTTGGGATATATCGAGTAAAAGATACTACATATATTAATTAATTAAACCAAAGGGTTTTGGCTAATTGGCTCAATATAATTGTTACCTCCTCAATCCCTTGTGGTACACATGAGGGTGAGGTTTCAAATCCTTAATTACCATGGCTGGCAAAAAGGTTGTGTTTTTTCAAATTATGTCTTAAATTAAATTATTTTTAATATAAAAAATACTATAATATTTTTCTTTATATTTATATTTATGACGTTCCATACATCCACATTAAGTCTGATACCGTAATGAATACTGTTAGTCTCTTATGCACCAAAAAGAGATAATTAAAACACTGAATACTAGTATTAACTATTGAGGAATTAAGGATTTATAGCATATACTAGTTGGTGCAAATATCAGGTACAACTTAACTGTGTGTGAACATAAACTGGAGAGATAGTATAGTTAGAGAATGAGTTGGATCAATTTGGTGCAGTCCAGAGAAGCATGCACCTAATACGTCCGGAGGGAGCATGTGAGTCGCTTTTGTCACATCCATCGTACAATCTTTAAAAAAGGGAGGTGTTAATATAAAATAATATCATGAGCGATAATAATAGAGCTCTTTTGGGTGGATATAGAAATTAGATATTATTATATTTAAATTTCAATTATTTATGTTTTTATGCATTATTGAGAGTCAAAATATAAATAAATAAACTTAAAATATATCAATACCCAATTTTCACATCCACGTTGAATTTTTTTTTTCCTGATAATATAATACGGTAGTGAAATGTACCTATGGAATTGGACCATATCAACTTTTTGCTCTTACTTATCCGAATTGCGAATATTTTGATGTGATCATACATGTACTAGCAGTGGCTGTAATTGAGTCGATTTCAAGCCAGGCTACCTCATTTACCTTTTGTTCCATTGTATATCCCTCATATTCTGTAACAAGAAGTCTACGCCGACCGGGAACCGGCGACATTCTAAGCGACCGTTTTTTTTTTTTTTTTTTGTAATGTCTCCCAAATAATTTATAAGATTTATTGGAACTGGAATTTTTACAGAATAAAGTGATTTGGATGTCATTTGGATATATGTAAAAAAATATGTTTGTACAGTCTGCACAGGCATATTTTTTACATGTATCCAAATGACATCCAAATCATTTTATTCTGTAAAAATTTCAGTTCCAATAAATTTTATAAATTATTTGAGAGACATTACAATAAAAAAAAAAAAAAACGGTCGCTGAGAATGTCACTAAAAGCCCGTCGCCCTAGAACTGCTCATTGTATAATTAGAGTCCTTCTACGCCGACCGGGATTGGGCGACCGGGGTAGCGACCGGCCAAAAATTTTTTTTTTTTTTTTTTTTTATAATCTCTCAAATAATTTATGTGATTTATTGAAACTGAAATTTTTACATAATAAAGTGATTTGGATGTCATTTGGATACATGTAAAAAATATGTCTGGACAGACTGTACAGGCATATTTTTTACATGTATCCAAATGACATTCAAATCACTTTATTCTGTAAAAATTCCAGTTCCAATAAATCACATAAATTATTTGAGAGACATTATTAAAAAAAAAAAAAAAAAAAAAAAAATTGGCCGGTCGCTGCCCCGGTCGGCGTAGAATTATTGGTATAATTATCATCTCTCTCTCTCTGGGGCTAGTAGGGGTGACTGTTGATATCAGAAAAAGCCCCCACTACATAATTAAAGACGTCTTATCTTACTTACTACTTGTCAATCCTACTACTTGTCAATCCTACTACGTACATTCATTTGTATGCATGTATGTATGAATTTCATAAATTACACCTTATAAATTATCGACTTTCATCATCATCATCATCATCATCATCATTAATTAATTAACCGTACTAGCTAATTAAGTATACGTACGTACGTGTTGCAGCTGCTGTTGGGGAGCGATTCTTAGCGCGGGACATAACCTTCCAAAACACGGCAGGAGCCTCCAAACACCAAGCAGTTGCCCTTCGAGTCGGGGCGGACCTATCGGCATTTTATAGATGTGACATCCTAGCGTATCAAGACAGCCTCTACGTCCACTCCAATCGACAATTTTACATAAATTGCCTAATAGCTGGCACCGTGGATTTCATCTTTGGCAATGCTGCAGTTGTGCTACAAGATTGTGACATCCATGCCCGTCGACCAGATTCGGGACAAAAGAACATGGTCACGGCCCAAGGCCGAACCGATCCCAACCAAAACACCGGCATTGTTATTCAAAAGAGTAGAATTGGTGCCACATCCGATTTACGCCCGGTTCAGGGAAGCTTCCCCACATATCTGGGTAGGCCATGGAAAGAATATTCAAGAACCGTAATTATGCAGTCGTCCATTACCGACGTGATTAGTCCGGCCGGGTGGCACGAGTGGAGTGGGAATTTCGCACTCAACACGTTGTACTATGGGGAGTATCAGAATACAGGGGCAGGGGCAGGGACATCAGGAAGGGTAAAGTGGAATGGGTATAAGGTGATAACAAGTGCAACCGAGGCTCAAGGGTTCACTCCTGGGAGGTTTATTGCCGGTGCTAGTTGGCTCAGTTCCACTACCTTTCCATTTTCTCTCGGTCTATGAACATCCCTCAACTACTGCCTACTGCTGCTTCTTAATTAAATTACTTCACCACTGCTGCTACTTTCTAATTAATATTTATTGGGCGTCTTATTTGTTGTATCACTATGATTTTATCATATATGAGCATATGTTTATTTGTGCTAATAAAAAGTTACTTGCTTCATTTATTTTGGAAGTAAAGTATTTGTATATTTTTTCCCCCTACTATCGAACCTAGAAATTGCATGGCCCAGACCAATTCCTACGGGATAAGAAACTTTACATTGTGAGTTCCAAGTTCCGACCAATATTGCATGCAAACGGGCACTCATTCTTAATAAGCCAATGATCATAGATTTCCGTCATCATCTCACTTCCAATACATTTTAAATTTAAAAAATATAAAATATAGACTTTCTCATTTATCCTTTGATGAATTTCTTTTATTTTCACATTCTTCTATTTGTTCTTCGGATACAAATTAATATCAACTTTTTTGACATTAACTTGAGATATTTTTAATTTTGAAATTAATGTAGACGTTAGAAAATAATAAATCTTTAAAATTAATAAACTTTTTAAATAGTTTAAAATTTTTATAATTGTATCTTAAGAAATTAAATAAATTAATTTTAATTTTATATTTAAAAATATTCCAAAATTCATCCATGCTCTTAAATTTGGAAAGGGGGGAGTATTACGTACGTGCACTCAGTTACGTTGACTCACTAGTTCATCCAAATACATTTCACATGTCAAGATAATGCTAACATATGGCATGTTCCAAGATAACGTACATTATGGCACAGGAATTTTCGACTAGGCAGTGGGACGCGGTCACCGGTCAGTGGCGAATCCAAAAATTTTATTTTGTGGAGTCGAATTTTTATTTTTAATTGGATATATTTTAAATTAAAAAAAAAAAATCATACTCCACTATATATAAAAGTAGAATATACTGAAATTAAATTTTTCCCTCCAAAACAAAAACTAAAAATTTGCACTATTATTGTCCCCAAAACTTACACTATCATCTGATATATTTTTACACGTTTAACAAAATAATAATTCTTCATTTCTTTTATATCATTGCCCATTTAACAAGAAAATATATCACTTCCCTTCTTTAATGGAGTACTATTTATCACCGTCAATATCATTTATAACCATATTCTCTTTTCCCAATAAACTCATACCAAATTAATTATTTGATGATTCATCTAATTACACGCTATTAACTCCTCATCGCCCTAACTTAGCCAAAATCCTTTCACATTTGGCTTTCACATTTCATTTTTGAAGATGACCTAACCCAATCAGCCTTATTCACAAATCTTTTCATCTTCTCTTCATGCATAATATTTATTATCGAGAATACAAAGGGGTATTTGGTTGGATAATTTTGTAGATTTTGAATCAACATGTAAATAAAATGATCTATTCTATTTGTCTTCTATCTTTAATTTGGAGGAGTTTTCGAAAATCCTTAGATATTTGTTTATGAGTTATGTGTGTGTGTGTGTGTGTATATATATATATATATATGTGTGTGTGTGTGTGTGTGTGTGTGTGTGATGGTTGAATTCGATCTGACTACCATCTTATAATTTTTTTTTCTTCTATTGTTATTTTTTTAATTTTGCAGTGTCTTTTACTCTCAATGGCTCAAAGAGTGAATTTCATTTCTTCTATAATTCGACAAACATGATTGGAGGTTGAGAGTCCGAATAATTCGCATGTGAACCATCCCAAATTTTGTGAATCCTAAACTTATTAATACGATTGAAATGATATTACTCAATGAAAATGTATCATTCTTTATAATTTTTCATATACTAAGGGTAAATCAATATATATTTAGTTTCCTTTATTTGTTAAAATAAATAATTATATTTTGTTAATAATTGTTGTTACTCTCTTCATAGTGTGGTAGAATCCATGCATCAGTCAAGAGTACTTTACTAAAAAGGTTGAAAGAAATTCTGGTAGAGAGTGTTGTATGACAAATAAATTTTTTTATTCTTATGATAAAAAACTTTTATTCTTAATTATAGGATCATTCATATTTTTATTTTTTTTTAAATGTATCAGAATTCTTTTTTGACGAGACAGATGGTACGAATCTTCTCAAATAAAACACCGAATTTTTAATAATAAAATTGTGGAATTAAAAGCCTGGGTGATGATATACATGAGACACACCTTCCAACCAACAAGATGAAAAAGAAAATCAAAATTAAAAAGGATCGGAGTAATCTGGATGGTTATTATATAACTGTTTGTAATGAATCTCACGGGAAGTTACTGTTTGAAACTGTCAAGTGAAGGGTTGATTTTTAATGCTTATGTTTTGAAAAAGAAAATATATATATATATATATATATATATATATATATATATATATATATATATCTATACAAAATACAATTAATTTTAAAAATTTAAATTTCTCGCCTGCCTAAAAACAGATCTGGACCATCAAATTTTTTGGATAAATCTAGCCATCCATTAGGACGTTTGATGTGTTCTTATTTGATGTGTTCGCTTCAATCCAGACTTTAGAATATCGTTCTCGAAGAAATCCGAATCTGCGAGAGGATGTCCTAAGAACAATCTAGGATAGTCTTTTGAGATACAACTCATTTTCGGGTAAGTTTAGACATGCAGCTGCAATTTTAAGCAGGGAAGATTTGAACAATCGCGACATCCCAGCATACCTTCATTATAGTGCAAAGAAAAGACCGTCGAACTCATAATTTACCCACGTCGAGGAGAGGTTCTTTGTCATATTATTCGGAGATGGTGTTGAATTCTCCGCAATGAGGGATATTATTATGCGGTTAAGAGGGAGTGACCAGTTGATGCAGATAAATGAATGCCATCTAGCTTATTTACCACTACATTACGTATTGTTGTTTCCGTATGGTGAGCTTGGATGGGAACCAGATTTTAAGCAGTGGGATGTCAATCAAGGTATAGCTTCATCAAAAAGACTTACGCAATTGCAATATTATGGGTATCGTTTGTTTGAAAGACCTACTGAGTTCAACTATCTTGAGGGGTGGAAGATTATTTCAAGAGTTTATTGTAGATGCATGAGCGGCAACAGAGCAGAATCGATTAACATATTATAGGCTCAACCAACAAAAATTACGATCTGATCTATATCAAGATCTAGTCGAGGTAATTCCTGATGGGTTAGAGGCTAATCAAGTTGGTCGAGGTAGTTCCTGACGAGCTTTGATGATGGAAATTGATAAGAAGAAAGTATTTGTTACAAAGGTGGCACATGTTTTCACGATTGAATTCTAAAAGTGTGGGTTGTCGCACATGCATGTGCTAATATTTCTTCAAGGGTCTGATAAAATACGAACACGTGAACAGGTAAATCGAGCTATGTGTGCCGAATTCCCCGATCCAAATTCTGATCCACTTCTATATGAAACAGTTAAAACTTGCATGGTACATGGACCATGTGGTGTTCGAAATCTTAAATCACCATGTATGGAAGATGGTAAATGCACTAAGAGATATCCTAAATATTGGGCAGAAGAAACTATAATGGACGAAGATGGGTATCCGATATATCAAAGGCGCAATGACGGTCGAAAACATTGTCTAAGGTCTGGACATGAAGTTGATAATAGATGTTGTACCATATAATCCATACCTCTCTAGATTGTTTAGTTGCCATATAAATGTGGAAGTTTGTGCAGGAGTAAGGTGCGTAAAGTATATCAATAAATACATCTACAAGGGTTACGATCGCACAACTTTGGTATTGGGGGCCGTAGATGAGATTAAGCAATATATTGACTCAAGGTACATTGGGCCTACAGAGGTGGCATGACGGATATTTAGATATCCTATGCATCAAGAGTTCCCTCCAGTTATACGTCTGGTAGTTCACCTAGAGGGAAAACATTACGTTTGCTATAACCCTTCTGAACCAATAACTGCAATATTGAGAAGAAGCGGAGGATCGGTGAGACAACTCTAATGAGGATTTTTGCGTCTTTGCTTCTACTAATGATTTAGCTCGAACTCTCACATACCAACTGTAAGACCCCAACTTATTATTAATGAAATTAAATTTTCTCTATTTATTATTTTGAAATAGTAAGGGTTAATTTGATTAATATAGTTAGTTATGGGCAAAATGCGCAAATATTTCAAATATACAAGTGGTTATAAAATATATATTGTTGTCGGGGAATATTCGTTGGGTCGTGAAATATTATTGCTGTCGGGGAATATTCGTATATGGTATGACCTTGTGTGTAATGGGCCCCATAAATGCAAAAAGCGATTGGATGAAGAAAACGACAAATATAAGTTGTTTATAAATAACGACGTAGTTGTTACCGTTTATACTGTTAAAATACTCGGTGGTTAAAACACAATAGTACACGGTATTGCATCAATTATTGATTCTTACATAAGAAGGCACTACTCAATAATTGTTACAGTAATTACTGTTCAATATTTTATTTTATTGATTCAATAATTGCTACGTTGATATTTTATATTTCTGTTGTTTCAATAATTGTCACTACACAAAGATTTTCCATTATCGAGACAATAATTCATATTATCTGAATAATATTATTAGATAACATTATTGGCAATGTCTAGAAAGTTCTATCTAAGGAGAGGTTTGGTCATCTAATTGCGCGCCAGTAAGGAGAAATCCTTATGGGAAAGCCCCCTCTTTTCTGGGAACTGCCTGGTTGTCAGTATTGTGATTCTGTAATATTATTTGTGAATAATTAATTATTGATTTATATGATGAGGAAAATATTGATTTTATGTGGATATAAATGGAGAAAATTTTTAATGTGACAATTGTTGAAAATTAATATTTTATTTTTTTCTGATAAAATAATTCATTTAAATATATTATTATATTTTAATAATATAATAATGGTGATATTTTTACAAAGAATGTGGGATATATGAGGAGGAAGAGTATTTTAGTTGCATTAAATGATTAACACATGTTTTGTGTATCAGTGGACCCCATTTCTTGACTGAAATTTGATTATAGCCTGTAAAATCGCCCGTTTGTGGATTTCGGTCAATTTCTATTTGGAATTTGGAAAAACTTTCTTCTGTAAAGTTGTAGATAATGGAATTTCCTATGGAAAAGACATGAGGTTCGAATTTTTCTGACAAAAGGACTATTTATTATGAATTATTGAAGTTCTAAAGTTCCGAAATAATTAATTTTTGAAGTTTAAAATATTTTAATTAAGAAAAATATTTTTTTTATTTTTGGGACATGTGTTAGTGGTTGAATTCAGCTGGTGGTGTGCGTAGGGAGATTTGGAAAATAATATTATTAATTTATTAAATTTTCTGCTTTGGTGTTCTAAGCATTTTCCTATAAATAGGGTGCTTAGGTTAGAATTGAAAATCACACCAAAAGCTCAAGTTTTCTCTCTTTCTCTCTATATTATCGGCGTATTCTTGTGAGTATTTTGATACTTTGAGTGTTTCTATACTGCAAGTTCCTTCAAAGACTATATCCAAAGATTCTAATGTAAGACGGTCTTTTCGAGGTAAAGGGTGTTATTTTTAAAAATGATATTATTTCTTTAATATCATTATGTCGGATTATTAGTAAGATTTTTCTTGTGAAATTCTTGTCTTTTTAGTGTCGGGGGTTACTTATTCACGTATCGACACTTATTCACGAATCGACCCTATTCACAGAAAAATTGAATTTTTGTTTTTTCTTCTAAAATATCGATTATGGATACTAGCTTTGATTGTATCCATGTTTTGATCATTCTTGAATTTTACTTCACTATAGTTATTTATGAAGTATTTTTGAACTCAAATTGTTTAAAGTACGAATCCTTAATATTTGTTCTTTTGTTTCACTGGATTCATTTTTTTTTAAAATATTTTTCATCATCCTCAGTCCTAAAAGATGATATTACTGAATATCTTTGGCCTGTAGTGCAAAGATGATATTACAGAGGTATTTCACCAAGTATATGGTATGTCTTGGCGTATCTGAGGTCGTGTATAGGGTATCTGGCAGTATATAAGTTATTCCAATGAATAATAAAGAATGGAATAAATGAAGGATTTCACCAAGTATAGGGTATCTGGCGTACAAAAGTTATTCCAACAGAATAATAAAGAATGGAATAAATGAAGTTCTCTTCATGAATAAGAAAGAATAACACCCCTACAGTAAAAGACACTTTGGATATCAAGTAGTGAAAGAAGAGTAATACTCTTCTTCTTTCTCTCTATAATTTCTCTTACTAGAGTTTCAAAGTGAATTGTAAAGAAATAATGAAGGAATGAGCTTCTATTTATAGAAGAATGGATTGAATAGTAACTAATTCATGAACGGTCCAGATTGATTTACTTTTAAACGAACGGTCCAGATTGATTTACTATTAAAACTTAAAGCAACGGTCTATACTGATTTACTATTAAAATTTTTAAACCAACGATCCATATTAATTCACTATTATAACTTTCCACCAGTGGTCCATATTGATTCACTATTATAAATTCAACCAACGGTCTGAAAAATTAGCACATCTCCTCATGGAATAATATTGTACCCAAATACCCGAATGCACAATACTAGAGTGAATAGAAACCGGGTGAATAGTAACTCGTGAATAATAACTCGTGAATAGTAACTCGTGAATAGTAACTCATGAATAGTAACTCGTGAATAGTAACTCATAAATAGTAACTCGTGAATAGTAACTCATGAATAGTAACTCGTGAATAGTAACTCATGAATAGTAACTCGTGAATAGTACTTCGACACGAAAAGTTCCCTGAATACCTGATTGAACAATATAACCTCCAGACATCAATTATCATCGGAATAGATGTCGATTTCTACTAACACAAATAATCCCAACACAATGAAACTATCAAATTCATCTTTAATCAACACGAACTTATTCATCATTAATATTATAACTCGCAATATTTAGCAACCAGGTTGTTCCCAAGAAAGAGGGGGCTTTCCAATAAGGATTTCTCCCTATTGGCGCGCAATTAGGTGACCAAACCTCTCCTTGACAGAACTTCTAGACATTGTAGATATTGCAATTTAATAATATGAATAACTTTGTCGTCTCAATTATTGATTTAATAATATAACATATAATGCGTATGATAATCCGACAATAATCGAATCAATAATATGAGAGATATGATGCAACAATTATTATAGCAATAATTGAGTATAAGCGAGTGATTTCTCACGTAAAGCATCAATAATCAATACCGTAGTGCTACTATGCACACCATGCCAGACATCGCGTACTTTTACTACTGAGTAGTCAACAAGATAATAGCAGTAAAACCTCCGCCGTTATTTTTATAAAAAATATTTTGTCGTTTTCTCAATCAAACAATAATTACATTATGGGGTCCACCAATAGTTGCACCATTGCATTTAATATTCCTCGCTAAAACGAATATTCCCAGACCAATCGAATATAATACAACAACTTGTATACTTTGCAAAATTTATAAATACTACCCACAACTATAACATTATATCAAATCCACACCATAATATTAAAAAAAAATATTTCGAAAAATTTAAATCTTTATTCATAAAATCTGGGGTCTCACAATCTCCCCTCCTTATGAAATTTCGCCCTCGAAATTTACGTACGTACCTGGTTTGCCGAACAGATAAGGACATTTTGTCAGATTTTAACTCTTGAGGTATAACCTTTAAGCGTAGAATATATTCCAGGATTTTAACAGATACATCTTCATACGTTAAATTTTTCCGCTATCTCATCCGGTTCTAAATTAATAATGTGGTTCGGGTCGTCCACATATTTACGTAACATCGATACGTGACAAACGTTATGAACACGCAACATGTTTGGCGGTAAAACGAGTCTATAAGCCACAGTTCCTACTTAATCGAGGATTTCAAATGGGCCAATAAAATCGAGGGTTGATATTTCCTCTTTTCATCAATTCTTGCTTCTAGAATAACGCCCTCTTGAACCTTCTTCTTCACATTCATCAGGTCTGAGTATGTAGCTTGCACGGCTTTAACTTTATCGATTAAAGTCGATTCTACTCGTATATTCGTTATCTTCACTTAGGTTCGTATATTCACACTCGTAAACGCATACGATCTTCTACTCAATGCATCAGCTACCACGTTCACTTTTCCACGATAGTATTGAATGGTACGATCGTAATCTTCAACAGCTCGAGCCAACGTCTTTGGCGCATTATACGTTCGTTTTAGTTGAAGAAATATTTAAGGTTTTAGAAATGGGGTTTTGTACTGGGGTCAGTACAAAATTGGATTTCACGCTCTGGGATAGGCTAAGAAGTCTTCAAGAATACGTCAGAAAATTTATTAACAATAGAAATATCATTCACAACTGTGACTCTCATCCAAGACTTGAATAACACGTCACATTGATACCTATCAACTTGCCATCATTATTCACAATGTCGCCTACAGAAAGTCTGGCTTCGGTGCATTACACACAAGGAAGTCAACAACAAAAGGATCGGGGCTCTGTACTTATGGCTTGATATAACAGTGATTAACTTTAGTGGTTTGGTTGCTTGAATTCGCATAACAGGTTGGTTAGGAATATGAAAGCTAACAACCTTACGAAAAGCATGATGAGTAGTTAACCAATCGATTTCTAAAATCACACCAAAGGCAAGTATTTTCAAAGAGATAAGATCGACAGGTAACGTGAAAGTGTCGATTTGAATCAACAAGATTTATAAACAGTGGAGGTAATAAAGGTTTCTCCTAACGAAGTTTCAACCAATAAGTTAAAGTCTAACTTCTCAAGAGTCAAATTTAAACGTTGAACGCAAGCAAGAGAGATAAAATAATGGGTAGAACTGGTATTTAATAAGACATAGACTTCGCAAGAGTTTATAATTAACTTACCCGTAATAACTTCGTTCGGGTTTTCTCGACAAACGCTCTCACTTAAACTATCGATTTTGACTTGTCTAGGACATCCCAGTTGGACTTAACTTTGCTGTAGAGTACATTCCACCCTTAATTGCTTCATCACATTCCTGATCCATGATTCGAATCATTATTCTCCGATCCATATTGAATTGGGGTTAACCGCTCTGCACAGGGTAATTTCGAATTCGATGTTCGATTCTCCCAATTGCTGTGCAAAAAGCAAAATCCATTTCATCTATTTTGGCCTTATTAGATCGGACGTCTTTTTCTACAATATCAACGCGTCGTGCAGATTTTACCCATGCATCATCTATTCTTTTTCGTTCATTTGCTTCTTCTTTCATCAGAACCTTGATCATAGCATTCTCAGATTCCAGCTCTAATATCTTATATTTTGCCAAAGTGTGCTTCTGTTCAAGCATCGCACATCGGGTAACACAATTTTGAATTGTTGTATCTCTTTGCTCCACAACCGCCTGTCGTTCTTCAGCATGCTCTTCCAACTCATGAATACGATTTTGTAATTCTAAATTTTGATCATAAACTTCTTCTAACCAATTCTCCTCAGGTTCCTCTTCTTCCTCTTCTTCCTCACTCTCAGCTGCTACCTCTGCAAGGAGCTCGGGTGCAACTGTTAGTTCTTCACTTACCACGTAGATATCTCTAATTTCTTCATCTGACATCACATTAACCTGGTTAGTGATTAAATGTGTCTCAATGGTTTCATTCACTCCATTGTTAACATTTTCAGCTGCCATCTTTCAAACACTGCCACAAAACAAGAGTTAATTAACATATCACATATTATCCTATATACTCGACCAACCAATTAAATAACAAATAAACTTAGGTAGGTCATACTAGCGAAGGAATTCCACGCTCTCCTTCCTAGTTCTTATCTCACATCTCACCAGGATCATATCCCTAAGCTTTGATATACCAACTTGTGACGCCCCCCAAAATAGGTATACATCACCCATCTTGAGTCGCCAAATACATGGTACGTAATACAAATACAATCTTAAATATACAACAAAAGCTGTGAGTTTTAATACAAATATTTTCTTCTAGACAATATCCACTCTCAAAATAAGTCCTCATTACAATTATTATCACATTATTTCATAGAATAGTGAGGACTACTAATGCTATCATCCGGACCATCACTCCGCTCTCCGACTAGTCCTCGCTACGTTCTCATTTCAGAAGAGAGAAAAAGGTGAAAGAAAAGGGTGAGCTCAACTAGCCTAGTAAGAAATATTATGACTAAGATAATGCAGGATAAATTATCATTAGCCTTCAACAATGTTAAAGCGATAAAATATAATAGACAACAAGTTTAATCTGCAATGAATAAGCAATCCATTAAAAGAGTCAAGTAGAGAATAAAATCTACTATCTTTTATGATTTAAAAGTTTTTCATCACTTTTATCGTTGAGACTCAACTTAATAAATAATCCACATCATCCCCAAGACTACTACCAAGGATATTCATTAGGGTCACGACCACAAATTATCCATGCACTACGGGCCACGGATATTCGTGTATTCATCAATGGTCATGATCATGCCAACAACAATCGTCCATCAATGCACTACGGGCCAATGAGGACTTTTATCACATCATTTGTAATATTACTACCATGATTATACCGAATAATCCCTAGTCATAATCATACCAAGTCCATCTATGCACTACAGGCCACAGATGACTTTCAAAAATATAAACACGAGGATGATGACAATGATATAAGAATTCAATAAAACAAGTTCACGAATTAATTTATCCAGGAACTGATAACGTCCAAATTGTCAACATGATACTTCTTTGTAGAGTAAGATTGAAGAATGCTCAGAAGAATATTTTCATGAAAAGATACTGGATGAAGCGCAAATATCAAGGATATTCCACTAATTTCATGGAGTATAGAAATCAAAACTTTAACCAACTGAGTATAATAAAGAATGGAATAACAAAAGAAATCACTATGCATGCGGTATTGTGATGAGCGAGTTATTCCAATGAAGAATAATAAATAACGGAACTAGGTCGTGTGAAATTCACTGCAAGCGGGATGTTCCAACAGAATAATAAAGAATGGAATAACAATAAGAAATACCATGCATGTGGTACTTGGCGTAGATGCGAGTTATTCCAATGGAATAATAAATACGGAATAATAAATAATGGAACCAGTCGTGTGAAATTCACGCAAGATGTGATATTCCGGAGAATATTAAATGCGGAATAATAAATAATGGAACCAGTCGGTGAAATTATGACCCAAGCAGGATATTCGACGTAATAATAAAAGAACGGAATAATAGAAGAATTTCACCACGTATGCAGACTTCAGATAAACGAGTTATTCCAACATAATAATATAGAATGGAATAACAGAGGTATTTCACCAAGTATAGGGTATCTGCGTGATACAAGTAAGGTTATGTATAGGTATCACAGCGTATCTGAGTTATTCCAATGAATAATAAAGAATGGAATAATGAATGATTTCACCAAGTATAGGGTATGCCACAGTACTCTGAGTTATTCCAAATGAATAATAAAGAATGGAATAATGAAGTTCTCTTCATGAATAAGAAAAGAATAACACCCACTTACCGTAGTAAAGAGACTTTGGATATCAAGTAGTGAAGTATGTAATACTCTTCTTCTTTCTCTCTATAATTTCTCTTACTAGAGTTTCGGTGAATTGTAAGAAATAATGAAGGAATGAGCTTCTATTTATAGAAGAATGGATTGAATAATAACTAATTCTGAATGGTCCAGATTGATTTACTTTTAAAATAGACGGTCCAGATTGATTTACTATTAAAACTTAAAGCAATTCATCCATACCGATTTACTATTAAGACTTTTTAAAACAATGATCCATATTGATTCACTATTATAACTTTCCACCGGTGGTCCATATTGATTGATTCACTATTATAATTTCAACCAACTATTCGAAAAAATTAGCACATCTCCTCATGGAATAATATTGTACCCAAATACCCGAATGCACAATACTAGAGTGAATAGTAACCGGGTGAATAGTAACTCGTGAATAATAACTCGTGAATAGTAACTCGTGAATAGTAACTCATGAATAGTAACTCGTGAATAGTAACTCATAAATAGTAACTCGTGAATAGTAACTCATGAATAGTAACTCGTGAATAGTACTTCGACACGAAAAGTTCCCCGAATACCTGATTGAACAATATAACCTCCAGACATCAATTATCATCGGAATAGATGTCAATTTCTACTAACACAAATAATCCCAACACAATGAAACTATCAAATTCATCTTTAATCAACACGAACTTATTCATCATTAATATTATAACTCACAATATTTAGCAACCAAAGTTGTTCCCGTGAAGAGGGGCTTTCCAATAAGGATTTCTCCTATTGGCACGCAATTAGGTGACCGGACCTCCGCTTGTGTAACTTCTAGACATTGTAAATATTGCAATTTAATAATATGAATAACTTTGTCGTCTCAATTATTGATTTAATAATATAACATATAATCCAGATTATACTGACAATAATCGAATCAATAATATGAGAGATATGATGCAACAATTACTATAGCAATAATTGAGTATAACTGAGTGATTTCTCACGTAAGCATCAATAATCAATATCGTGTGCTACTATGCAACCACGTGTATTACTGTACTTTTACTACAGAGTAATTCAACAGTATTAACGGTAAAACCTCCGCCGTTATTTTCCTAAAAAATATTTTTGTCGTTTTCTCAATCCAACAATAATTCTGTTATGGGGTCCACCAATTATTGCATCATTGTACGAATATTCCCCGACCAATCGAATATAATACAACAATTTGCATACTTTATAAAATTTATAAATACTACCCACAACTATAACATTATATCAAATCCACACCATAATATTAAAAAAAAATATTTCGAGAAATTTAAATCTTTATTCATAAAATTTGGGGTCTCACATATACCTATTTTGGGGGCGTCACACCAACAATTTCAAAAGCATTTCGTTTGGCAAAAGAAAGAACAACTCTAGACAGAGAGACAAAGGGTTTTTACAATCGGAAGAATGTATTTTGCTAGTCCAAATGAAGGTGAAAGGTTTTATCTGCGTCTTCTGTTGACGGTTGTAGAGGGACCTCAATCTTTTCAATGTTTAAGAACAGTTGATAATGTTGTACACCCCACATAAGGCTGCATGTATTGCAAAAGGCCTTTTGGAAGACGATGAAGAGTGGATTCAATTTCTTAGAGAAGCATCAATAATGAGAACAGGCTCTCAATTAAGAAGGTTGTTTTCTATTATCTTGACACAATGCTCTCCTTTAAATCCAGAAGCGTTGTGGAACCAATTTTCTATGCATATTTGTGATGATTTATCACACAAAATAAGTACATGTTATGGCATTGATGTTCCTACTAATGCTCAAATTTGTGATTATGGTTTATACCTTATTAATCTTTTGCTTCAAGAGTCGGGGAAGAGCTTATCAGATTACCCACCAATGTCACTACCATATGCTAATTGGAGAATTATCGTTGGCAATCGACTTATATGGGAACATAGGCAGTTACAACTTGAAGTTGATTAAATAAATGTCCAGCAAAACATTGATCTACTGAATGAAGATCAGCGTATGGCTTATAATGCAATCATTTTATCTGTTTATAAAAATAGAGGAACAACCTTCTTTCTGAGTAGGGGTGCAGGAACTGGAAAGACTTTTCTCTACAATACAGTTGCCAAAAAATGTCGTTCCTTATGCGATATAGTAATTATAGTAGCATCCTCTGGAATTTCTTCTGGGTTGTTACATGGGGGACGTACTGCACATTCAACATTCTGCATTCCACTTAACGTATTAGAAAATTCAGTTTGTGGATTCATGAAGTAATCATCACACTCGGAATTATTTCAAAAGGCTAGACTAATTATATGGGATGAGGTTCCAATGCAGCATCCCAACCATTTGGAGGTGTTACTGTTGTTCTTGGGGGAGATTTTAGGCAGATTCTTCCTGTTATACCTAGAGGTCTTCGTGAGTATATAGTGGCAGCATCACTACGACGTTCTTTGCTTTGGAAAGATATACATGTCTTGACATTACAAGTTAACATGCGCTTGCACGATGACCAATCGTTATTATTTGATTTCTCAGCTTTTCTTAATGAGGTTTGAGTATTTGTATCTTTATTCATATTGACATCTATATATCGAGAATATTTGATAATTTACTAATACTTCATTATTGTGTAGATTGGGTCTAACCTTAAGAATCTATACAACTTCCGATTCAATAAAATAACTCAAAGTGTAGATAATCTTATCTCAATCATCTACCCAGAGCTAGAAGTGCCAAGTAAGGTCACTCCCAATTCTTAAAAAGCGCATAATTCTATCTGCTAGAAATGATGATATCAATGATATCAACCTAGGCTGCGTTGGGTTTTTTCCGGGAAAGTACATACATACTATCGTCACGACAAAATGGTTGAAGATGATGATGTGGATCGGACTATTTTGACATGCATTGCAGAATGAATATTTGAACACACTCAATCCACCGGACTACCACCGTTCAAATTAGATTTAAAAAGAGGTTGTCGAAGAATGCTTCTAAGGAACATTGCAATAGAAAGATGGCCTTTGTAATGGTACTAGACTTATCATAGTCAAGTGTGGTACTTTAGTACTTGAAGCAAAGATTTTAACTGGTGATAAGCATGGCGACTTGGTATTCATTCCAAGAATTTCTTTGACTCCTTCTTCGTCTGAGTTAAGTATTAAAATGACGAGAAGAAAATTCCCAGTGAGGTTAGCGTATGCAATGACAATGAATAAATCACAGGGACAGTCTGTCAAATTTGTTGGGGTAGATTTACGTATGCCAGTATTTATTCACGGTCAACTATATGTAGCTCTGTCAAGATGCACAAGTTCTTCCCGCTTATGCATACTTCTTCATGAATTAACTGACAAGTCCACAACAAATATCGTTTATCCTGAAGTTTTGTTATAATTTTATATGTTTGAGGTATCATTTCTTATCTCCGTGCATTATTGATCTTCTTACGATAAAAGTCTTGATATGTTTTGAATTGACTGATAAAAGTTTTGAATTAACTAACAAGTCCAAAACAAATATTGTCTTTATATATGTGTTAATTGTTGAATAGTTGAATATTTGCTAATTGTTATAAATGAGACTGATGCTTGAATAAGTTGTGGCATCGTTGTAGTTGTGGCATATGCTAGCAAAACTCCTGATGGGTATATGTGAGTCCTACAGTCATGTGAAATTGAACTTTCTAGGACTAACAAGTTTCCCTATAGAAATAGCAAGCCCCATAAATCATTGTAGGGTGTAATACAATATTTTTAATTGATCAAGCCGAAGCTTAAAAAACATGAAGTACAGGTACTCAAATTACAATACCGTATATTACACATACAACCTCATGTTCTCTTATCCACGTGACATATTTGTCAACTTATTTTACAGATGATGCCTTCGTAAAAGTTACTCATTTTCTAATTTGCAGAAAATTGGTTTACATTTCCTTGCTCTTTTCTCGTAAAGAAATCGATAATATTTCGAGAGTATGATGCCTCCATTGAATAACAATTCTCGCTTTGTGCCAATGAATACATGATTAGTAATGTATGAATATCAGATAATATATCTTCTGAGAAAATCATTCGGATAACATACGAGTATATATATATATATATATATATATATATATATATATATATATATATGTTTGTGTATGTGTGAAGAACAAATTTGAGAAGCTTGATCATCGCAGTTAACATAATAAGTTTGTCTATGTTGGCTGAGCTATAATATGCTTATTATATATAACTTATGTTTTAGTTTTACTTGCACATGAATCAATCAATTTGTACATATATCCTTTTCATTACATTTTGTTATCAATTTCCAAGTAGATGATTTAATTTGTTGATATAACTAAATGATTCATTTCAATTTTTGCAGTCTTGGGATGATATTGCTATTGAATGGAAACGTGTTCATTCAACAACAAGTCGAGGGTGGAGAAAAGTTAACAGGGTTATGTGTATTTTATAATTCTTAAATCGTATTCAAGTAATCACGTGTCAATTGTTTCGTTCTTGCGATACTACTAACATTTTGCTTTCTCTTATAAATAACAGATTTTTGTTACAAACAATATTTATTGGCCATGGACGTTGCTGATGGATAGCCTTTCTTTTCAAAGGTTTATGTACCGAAGACATGGTAGAGCTTGACAGATCTACAAGTTAAATGTTATTATATGTATTTTCGGGTATATATTGAAGTATACTTGGTGTAAGCTGTAAAAAGATATTTGGTGTAAGATGTAAAGTAAAGGGTGGTGCTCAACATGTTGTTTCTCTATTTTCTGCATATATGTATTTTTGTTCTCCGTCTTTTGTAAAGTTGGGTAATTATACATGGTTATGATGATTTTGAGTATGGAATGATGTTTTTTTGGTGGTTTGGATATGTATGGATGATTGTAAGCTTTTTAAACAGGTTTAGATTTTTCTGGATATCTATTTTTAAAGGAAACTATGCCGAAATTTCTTGAAATTAGTAGCTACTATCTTGATATTTTGGTGGTTGGATGTGTTGATTATTGAATATGTATAGATTTCTGCATGGTATGACGATTTTGGGTATGAAATGATGGTTTTTTTGGTGGTTTGGATATGTATGGATGATTGTATATTTTATGTATTGTGTTTAGATTTGTCCGGATATCTATTTTTTAAACGAAACTCGCCAAAAAAATTTTAAAATCAAGAATGACTAGCTTTGCCCAAATTTGCGATGGCCTAGATGATTTTTTTGGCTATATGTTTAACCAAATTTACCTTTTTTGGCGGCTGGGTCAATTATTTTTGAAGTTCTTATTTTATTTTAATTTTTATTTAATTAGGCAAAGGAGCTCCAAACCAATTTGGTTCACATGAACCTTTTAAGCAAGTGGGTATCATTATGCTATTTCAAAACTACAATGCTTTTACTTGTTAATGTATCAGCGACTGGTATTCAATGGACATATTTGTATGATGTATTGTGCTTAAAATAGTTTTACTAATTAATCCATGTTCCATCTAAAATTGCAAATTAAATGAAGGGAATCAATAGCATATAGGTGAACAGAAGTGGTTTTAAATGTGCTTGAAGAAAATATGAAGGTCATTGGCATTGGGATTGTTTTGAATTTAATAAATGTAGTTAACTGGCCTAGGTCAAATTTATTGTTCAGTGAATGTGGATGTTGGCTTTAGTTGTTTCCTTAACAAATTCATTTTTTCTTGCCAGTCTCGATTTGTAAATAATGAGTATGTAGGTACAATTTGTGATAAAATTCTTGACTTCTTTATTTTTTTTGGGTGGGATGTCTATCTTGATTAGAAATTTTCTTATTTACAACAAAATTTTTCTAATTTTTATCAAATATATACTCTTTAAACATTGTAACTCACATTTTTTATTTAGATTCATCTTTAGATATTAAATAATTACACGAGTATTAGTAGTGCCAGAGGCACGGGTTAACCCTAGTGTGTGTGTGTGTGTGTGTATATATATATATATATATATATATATATATATATATTGTTAACGTCAAATTTTGTATGCCTGACGAAATCACCAAAACAGCAGGCCAAAATTGCGCTAACGGTTGATGGAGTAGTTGATTATATCAAACTAACGAAATACATTCACACAAATATAAATAAAGAGATATAAATATGAACACAAGAATTTACGTGGAAATCCAATTGGGAAAAAAATCACGGAGAGAGAGAGAGTAATCCACTATAATAATATTGGGAGTACAAGATGTGTATATGGAGGGAGTACAAGTTGATAATATGGAGAGTATAAGTTGTGTATTTGTATTGTATCTCTTATGTTCTTATGTCACCCAAATCCTAGCTTGTAGTCGTATATATAGAAGTCACCTCCATCTGCATCCAACTAGGAGAAGGACTCTTTTGTAGAATCACCTTACAACTACTGAATCCAATTAAGAGTAGGAGTCATAATTAAACCTCCTTATCCCACCAAATAAGGAAACACAATCCTATTTTAATAAGTACTCTCCACTGTCATAATAAATATATATGGGTTATCACCAGATCCGAACCATTAAATAGACTGGGTTGTACCATGGCTAGACCCAAATAATCACATCCCAACATTGTCCCCCAGTCTCTTATTTATAAGGAACTTAAAATAAGAGAGTATACAAATTCTGTCACACCCAAACACCATACGCCAAACAAAAACTTGTGACTCTCAATATTTTTGCCCCACTGCTAAATTCATTTCTAAGATATACATAAAGATCCGCAAGCCATGACCCATATGCCACGTGCCATGAGCCACGAACCACGAGCCACGAGCCACGTACTTTGAGACACGAGCCACGTGCTTTGAGCTATGAACCACGAGCAACGAGCCAAATGCTTCGAGCCACGAGCTTCGTGCTTTGAACTACGAGCCACGTGCTTTGAGTCACGAGTCACGAGCAACGAGCCAAGTGCTTCGAGCCATGAGTTTCATGATTTGAGTCGCGAGCCACGTGCTTTTAGCTGCGAGCTACGTGCTTTGAGTCACATGACACAAGCCACGAGGGTTTAAAACATGTCTTGGCTAGATTTTCTCCGTTTTAATTTCCCTTTTTCTTCTTGTAAGATCTCGGCTATTTTCAGAATGCTTAGAATGTAAGACCCCAAATTATTATTAATAAAATTGAATTTCCTCTATTTATTATGTTGAAATAGTAAGGGTTGATTTGATTAATGTGGTGAGTTATGGGTAAAATACGCAATTATTTCAAACATGCAAGTGGTTATAAAATATTCATTAGTGTTGGGGAATATTCGTTTGGTCGTGGAATATTCTTACTATCGGGGAATATTTGTACGACGGCGCAGCCTTGTGTGGGCCCATAACGGAAAGCGATTGGAGGAAGAAAACGACAAGAATAAGTTGTTTATAAATAACGGCGTAGTTATTCTCAATTAATCTTTGTTAGAATACCGGTGGTTTAAAACACGATAGCACTGCAGTATTGCACCAATTATTGATTCTTACGTAAGAAGGCATTACTCAATAATTATTACAGTAATTACTGTTCAATATTATATTTTATTGATTCAATAATTGCTACGTTGATATTATTGTTGTTTTAATAATTGTCACTACACAATATTTTTATTATCAGATCAATAATTCATATTATTTGAATAATATTATTAGATAATATTATTGGCAATGTCTAGAAAGTTCTGTCTAAGGAGAGGTTTGGTCATCTAATTGCGGCGGCCGAAGAAGGAGAAATCCTTATTGGAAAGCCCCCTTTTCTGAGGGCGTGCGGTTGTCGATGATTGTGATTCTGTAATATTATTTGTGAATAATTAATTATTGATTTATATGATGAGGAAAATATTGATTTTATGTGGATATAGATGGAGAAAATTTTTAATATGACAATTGTTGAAAATTAATATTTTATCTTTTTCTGATAAAATAATTCATTTAAATATATTATTTTAATAATATAATAATGGTGATTTTTTTAAAATAAATGTGGGATATATTAGTATATGAGGAGGAAGAGTATTTTTGTTGCATTAAATGATTAACACATGTTTTGTGTGTCGGTAGACCCCAATTCTTGACAGAAATTTGATTATAGCCTGTAAAATTGCTGGTTTGCTCAGGATTTGGTCAATTTACATTTAGAATTTGGAAAAACTTTCTTCTGCAAAGTTGTAGAGAATGAAATTTCCTATGGAAAGGATATGTGGTTCGAATTTTTCTAATAAAATGGATATTTATTATGAATTATTGAAGTTCCGAAATAATTAATTTTTGGAAGTTTTATATATTTTTTTGATAAAAAATGTTTTTTGTATTTTGTGGACATCATTAACATGTGCAAAGTGCTGAAATCAGATGTCTAGAGGTGGGCTAAGGAAAATTTGATAAATATATTAATATTATATTAAATTTTTCTTTGGTGTTCTAAGCATTTTCTATAAATAAAGTGTCTTAGGTTAGAATTGAAAATCACACCGGCTGAAGTTTTCTCTCTTTGTCTCTCGATATATTGAGCGTATTCTTGTGAGTATTTTGATAACTTGAGTGTTGCTATATCTCGGTGCAAATTCCTTCAAAGACTATATCTAGTATTCCGGTCGAGAATCTGCGTCTTTTCGAGGTAAGGGATGTTATTTTTTCATATATGATATTATTTCTTTCAATATCATTATGTCGAAGTATTGATCTGAACTTTTAATCAAATTTGGAACTTTTTGTGTTGGGGTTACTATTCACGTATACAGCACTATTCACGAATACGGCACTATTCACAGAAAAATTAAATTTTTGTATTTTGTCCAAAATATCTATTATGGATACTAGCTTTGATTGTATCCATGTTTTGATCATTCTTGAATTTTACTTCACCATGATTGTTTATGAAGTATTCTTGAACTCGGATTGTTTAAAGTACGAATCCATAATACTTGTTCTTTTGTTTCACTGAATTCATTTTCTTTAAAATTATTTTCATCATCCTCAGTCCTAAATGATGATGTTACTGAATATCTTTGGCCTGTAGTGCAAAGATGGTTGATTTTATGATGAATATCTTTCGCCCGTAGTGCAAAGATGTACAGGTGTTGAAATGAACATGGACCGATTGATGAATATCTTTGGCTGTAGTGCAAAGATGAATATATGATTCAAGATGTGCATTGATTGATGTTCTGAGGATAAAATAATGATGATGGACTTTTAAATTCATAGATTATAGTAGATTTCATTCTCTATGTAACTCATCTATGAATTATTATTATTTCACGCTTAATCTGAAACTCGTTATCTATTGTATTCTATCAGATTTTTTCCTGTTGAAGACTAATGATAATTTGTTTCTATATTATCTTAGTCATAATATTCTTTCTTGAGCTAGTTGAGCTCACCCTTTTCTTTTTGTTCCATTTTTCTTCTCAGGAGCCGAGAATGTAGCGAGTACTAGTCGGGGTATGGAATGAAGGTTTTAGGAAGTTGTTTTAGTAGTCCTCACCATTTTTTGTAAAGTATTGTATCAATAATTATAATGAGGACTTAGTTGGGTATGTATATTGTCTAGATGACAATATTTGTATTTAAACTCACAGTTTATGAGTTGTATTAATAAAGTTGTAGTTGTTTCTGTACCATGTTATTGACGACTCAGAATGGGTGATGTATACTTATTTTGGTGGCGTCACAGTTGGTATCAGAGCTTAGGGATATAATCTCTGGCGGAGATCGGGGAATAGAACTAGGAGGGGAGAGACGAGTAAATCCTTCGCTAATGTGCCCTACCTAAGCTTATTTGTTAGTTGGTCAGTATATAGGGATATTATGTAATATGTTGATTTCTTTAATTAACCCTTGTTTTATGGCAGTATTTGAGAATGTCGACTGAGAATGTTAACAGTGGAGTAAATGAGACCATGGAGACGCTTGTACTCACCAATGAGGAGAACGTGCAGCAGGCTGGCAATGTTCCTCTTGTGAACAACGCCACTAAGCGGATGATGAACGACGGGATGTTTAGAAGTTATTTGCAGTTCATGCAAAATCAGACGAGGGAGACTCGTGCACAAAATACAGGTGGAAATGATAACAACACACGATTTGTCACGGCCAAGCAATTCAAAGAGTTGAGACCACCAGAATTCTGGGGAAAGTCGGATCCGATTAAGGTGGAGACATGGGTCAAAAAATTACCAAGATATTCGATGTCTTGGGATGCACGGAATAACAGAAGGTTCCATTCGCTACTTTTATGTTTCAGTAATGAGGCGATTCTTGGTGGAAATCGTGAAGCGTACCCATCCATTGCACTCGGCATGTCTTGGGGAGCGTTTGAAGCTGTTCAATGACAAGTACTTTCACGAAAGTATTCGTCGTATGAAGGAAGTGGAGTTTATTATTTGGAACAAAATAACATGGCGGTGTCCCAAAGACGAGGCAAAGTTTGCGAGTTGTCCGGTTGCACCTCATTTGGTGGAGAATGAGGAGCGTATGACGCGGATGTTTACGAGAGGTTTGAAACCCAGATACGTCAATATCTCATTTCTCATAAATTTTCTCTCTATTCAGATGTTGTCAACATGGCTCAATTGTTAGAGCGAGATAACGAATACGGTCAACCGAGGGATCACAACCAGAATCATACTAAAGATAGCAGTCAACTGAATAACGATAACCAGCGGAGAAAGAAAAAGACGGACAAAAATGGTAACCACTCTGGTGGTAGTCATGGCCATGAGAATAGAAGAAGCGAGTCGGGAGGAGATTTTAAAAAGAGGAGATTCAACAACGACCATGTGAAGGCGTCGTTGTACAAACAATTGGTTCTAAGGGAGGAGAGAGCGACCACGATGGTCGTATGCTACAAATTCGGGAAACAGGGACATATCAGTCCAAACTGTCCACAATAGTTCAAGGTATGTTATAATTATGGAAAGGAAGGACATATCGCTCGAGATTGTACGGTAGTGAAATCAAGTCCAGGGGGGACGGTGACTTAAAAGGCTGTCCCAGAAAAGTCGAAGTCAACGGTTCCTGAAAGAGCGTTTGTTGTGACTGGTCAAAATGCGAGGAACCCAAACGAGGTGATCACGAGTAAGCTAATCATTAATTCTTGCGAAGTTTATACCTTACTTGATACCAGTGCTACCCATTCATTTATCTCTCCTACTTGTGCTCAACGTTTAAACTTGACTCCGGAGAAATTAGACTTTGATTTATCTGTGGAGACTCCATTAGGAGAAACTTTCATCACATCCACCTCGTTTATAAATCTTGTTTGATCCAAGTTGGCACCATCACATTACCTGTTGACCTTATCTCTTTAAAGATACTTGCTTTTGATGTGATTTTAGGGATTGATTGGTTAACTACTCATCATGCCAAAATTGATTGCTTTCGTAAGGTTGTTAGTTTTCATATTCTAACCAACTGTTGTATACGAATTCAAGCAACTAAACCATTAAAATCAATCACTGTCATATCTAGTCATAAAGTTATTCGTTTATTAAAAAACGAATGTCAAGATTTCTTAGCCCATGTTATGGATTTGAATAAAGACACGTCAGATTTGAATAATATTCCTGTTGTTAGTAAATTTTCTGACGTGTTTCCTGAAGAACTTCCCGGTCTACCCCCAAAACGTGAAGTTGAATTCTTTATTGATCTTGAGCCTGGTATAAAGCCCATTTCTAAAACCCCATATCAAATGGCTCCTATTAAACTTCAGGAGTTAAAGGTCCAACTATAGGAGTTGTTGGACATCGGTTTCATTCGTCCTAGTACATCTCCTTGGGGTGCTCATGTTTTATTCGTAAAGAAAAAAGACGGGAGTATGCGACTTTGTATTGACTATCGGGAATTGAACCATGTTACCATCAAGAATAGGTATCCGCTACCTCGTATTGATGACCTGTTTAACCGATTGCAAGGAGCACAATTCTTTTCAAAGATCGATCTTCGATTCGGATATCATCGATTGAAGATTAGGCGAGGATATTCCAAAGCGCCTTTAGAACTCGATGCGGGCATTATGAATTCTTAGTCATGTCTTTTGGATTGACTAAGCTCCTCTGCGGCTTTCATGGATATGATGAACCGAGTATTCAAGGATTATTTGGATCGGTTCGTTGTTGTCTTTATTGATGACATCCTCATATATTCCAAAAGTCATAAAGATCATGAGCACCATTTGAAGTTGGTACTCCAAAGGCTTCGTGAAAACAAGTTATATGCCAAGTTAAAGAAATGCCGAGTTACGGCGAGGAAGTAGCATTCCTTGGGGCACGTGGTGTCAAAACATGGAGTATCCATTGACCGAGCGAAGATTAAAGCAATACAAAGTTGGGAGAAACCGAAAACGGTGACCGAAGTACGTAGCTTTCTGGGCTTAGATGGTTATTATCGGAGATTCGTGGAAGGATTTTCTCGAATCGCTACTCCGTTAACTCAGCTGACTCGAAAGGATACGAAATTTGAATGGAGCAATGAATGCGAGAAGAGTTTCCAAGAGCTTAAGAGGAGACTTATTTTGGCACCTGCTCTAACAATAACATCTGGTTCGAATGGATTTGTTATCTACAGCGATGCTTCGGGCAAAGGGTTAGGATGTGTTCTCATGCAACGTGGGAAAGTCATAGCCTATGCCTCGCGACAACTTAAAGAATATGAGATGAATTATCCTACTCATGATCTAGAGTTGGCGGTAATCGTTTGCGCGCTTAAAGATCCTGGAGGCACTATCTATATGGAGAGAAAGTGGAGATATATTCGGACCATAAAAGCCTCAAGTATTTCTTCACCCAAAAGGAACTCAACATGCAACAACGACGTTGGCTCGAAATTTGTTAAAGATTATGACCACACTATTCAATACCATCCGGAAAAGCAAAGCGTGGTATGGTGACGCGTTGAGTAGAAGATCATATCGCGAGAAGCGAGTGCGATGATGTCAAGTATACGCATAGAGCCAACTTTAATAGAAAAAGTTAAAGTTGCTCAAGCCACCGACCCGAAGCTAATGCGTATAAAGAAGAAAGTACAAGAAGGTGTTATTCCAGAAGCGGGAATCGATGAAGAAGGAATACTTCGAGTCCACTCCAGACTTTGTGTTCCTAACGACTCTGATTTGAAGTACAAGATTATGATGGAGGCACATAATACACCGTGCAATCCATTTTGGAAGTACCAAAATGTATCGTGATCTTCGACATACATTTTGGTGGAACAATATGAAGAGAGAGATTGCAAAGTTTATCTCGACATATTTAACTTGTCAACTTGTAAAGGCGGAGCATCAAGTACCTAAGGGTCCATTGCAACCACTTGAGATTCCGAAATAGAAGTGGGAACACATTACCATGAATTTTGTTACGGGTCTCCCTATGGTTTCTTAAGGCATCGATGTTATTTGGGTTATTATTGATAGATTAACCAAGACTGCTCATTTTCTCATCGATCTGGAGACTTATTCCTTGAACGTCTTGCTTCGTATGTATGTAAATGAGATTGTGAGATTGCATGGCATGCCAAGTATCCATAGTTTTGGATCGTGACCCAAGATTTACTTCAAGATTTTGGGTTAGCTTGCAAAAATCTATGAGCGCAGATTTACGATTTAGTTAAGCATACCATCCTCAAAGCAGACGGACAATCAGAGAGGACTATTCAAACTCTTGAAGATTTATTAGGACTCCGTGTCCTAGAATTCAAAGGGAGTTGGGATAAGTATTTACCATTGGTGGAATTCTCCTATAACAACAGTTATCTGACAAGCATTGGTGTGGCTCCATTTGAAGCATTGTATGGACGAAAGTGTCGCTCTCCAATATGTTCGGACGAGGTGGGTGAAGCAACATTGTTAGGACCCGAGTTGGTACGTATGACTACGAAAAATATCCAAATGATTCGACAACGTATACAAACGGCACAGGATCGACAAAAGAGTTATGCGGATCTTCATCGAAAGGACGTGAAATTTAGTATTGGGGATCATGTATTGTTGTGTGTTGCCCCATGGAAGGAAGTTACAAGATTCGGGAAGAGAAGAAAGCTCAATCCACGATTTATTGGTCCATTTCAAATTCTTGACCGAGTAGGAAATGTAGCCTATAGACTCGCGTTACCTCGGAGTATGTTCATAATGTGTTTCACATATTTGTACTTCGTAAATATGTGAAAGACCCGAACCACGTTATTGAGTTAGAAACCGGACGAGATATTGAAGACTTAACGTCACGGGAGGTACTGTCAAGATCTTGGATAGGAAGGAGCATGTCCTACGCACGAAGGTCATACTACAAGTTAAAGTTTTGTGGAGAAACCATGCTATAGAGGAAATGACACGGGAGTTGGAAATGGAAATGAAAGCGAGGTATCCTCACCTTTTGAAACACCAAGACGTCACGTCAATTTTGAGGACGAAATTTCATAAGGAGGGAGGTTGTAAGACCCCAAATTATTATTAATAAAATTGAATTTTTCTATTTATTATGTTGAAATAGTAAGGGTTGATTTGATTAATGTGGTGAGTTATGGGTAAAATCACGCAATTATTTCAAACATGCAAGTGGTTATAAAATATTCATTAGTGTTGGAGAATATTCGTTTGGTCGTGGAATAATTTCTTGTCGAGAATATTAAATGCGTGGTAGCGAGCTTTGTGTGGGTCCCATAACGGAAAGCGATTGGGGGAGAAAAGCGACAAGAATAAGTTGTTTATAAAAATAATGGCGTAGTTATTCTTATTATCTTGTTAGAATACCGGTGGTTTAAACACACGATAGTACACACCAGTATTGCACCAAATATTGATTCTTACGTGAAGTCATTACTCAATAATTGTTCTGATAATTTTTATTCAATATTATATTTTATTGATTCAATAATTGCTACGTTGATATTATTGTTGTTTTAATAATTATCACTGCACAATATTTTCATTATCAGTTCAATAATTCATATTATTTGAATAATATTATTAAATAATATTATTGGCAATGTCTAGAAAGATCTGTCTAAGGAGAGGTTTGGTCATCTAATTGCCGCAAGTAGAGGAGAAATCCTTATTGGAAAGCCCTTTTTTCACAAGGCTGCACTGGTTTATCGATGATTGTGATTTCGTAATATTATTTGTGAATAATTAATTATTGATTTATATGATAAGGAAAATATTGATTTTATGTGGATATAGATGGAGAAAATTTTTAATGTGACAATTGTTAAAAATTAATATTTTATCTTTTTCTGATAAAATAATTCATTTAAATATATTATTTTAATAATATAATAATGGTGATATTTTTACAATAAATAAGGGATATATGAGTATATGAGGAGGAAGAGTATTTTTGTTGCATTAAATGATTAACACATGTTTTGTGTGTCAGTAGACCCCAATTCTTGACCGAAATTTGATTATAGCCTGTAAAATTGCCCGTTTGTGGATTTCGGTCAATTTCTGTTTGGAATTTGGAAAAACTTTCTTCTGTAAAGTTGTAGAGAATAAAATTTCCTATGGAAAGGACATGTTGTTTGAATTTTTCTGATAAAAGAGATATTTATTATGAATTATTGAAGTTTCGAAATAATTGATTTTTGGAAGTTTTATATATTTTTTTGATAAAAAAACGTTTTTTGTAATTTGTGGACATCATTAACATGTGCAAAGTGCTGAAATCAGATGTCTAGAGGTGGGCTAAGGAAAATTTGATAAATATATTAATATTATATTAAATTTTCTGCTTTGGTGTTCTAAGCATTTTCCTATAAATAGGGTGCTTAGGTTAGAATTGAAAATCATACCAGAAACTGAAGTTTTCTCTCTATTTGTCTCTCGATATATTGAGCGTATTCTTGTGAGTATTTTGATACCTTGAGTGTTCTTTATCTATTGCAAATTCCTTCAAAGACTTATATCTAGTATTCCGGTCGAAGTACCATCTTTTCGAGGTAAGGGATGTTATTTTTTCATATATGATATTATTTCTTTCAATATCATTATGCCAAGTATTGATCTGAACTTTTAATCAAATTTGGAGCTTTTTTGTGTTGGGGTTCTTATTCACGATATCGACCTATTCACGATATCTGACCTTTATTCATGAATACTAAGACTATTCATAGAAAAATTAAATTTTGTATTTTCTCCAAAATATCTATTATGGATACTAGCTTTGATTGTATCCATGTTTTGATCATTCTTGAATTTTACTTCACCATGATTGTTTATGAAGTATTCTTGAACTCGGATTGTTTTAAAGACGAATCCATAATACTTGTTCTTTTGTTTCCTTTGGATTCATTTTCTTTAAAATTATTTTCATCATCCTCAGTCCTAAATAATGATGTTAATTGAATATCTTTGGCTGTAGTGCAAAGATGGTTGATTTTATGATGAATATCTTTGCCGCGTAGTAGTGTAAAAGATATACAGTGTTGAGATGAACATGATCGATCGTGATGAATATCTTTGGCCTGTAGTGCAAAGATGAATATATGATTCAAGATGTGCATTAATTGATGTTACAGGGATAAAATAATGATGATGGACTTTTAAATTCATAGATTATAGTAGATTTCATTCTCTACGTAACTCATCTATGAATTATTATTTCCAGCTGCTGATCTGAAACTTGTAGTCTATTGTATTCTATCAGATTTTTCCCTGCTGAAGGCTAATGATAATTTGTTCTATATTATCTTAGTCATAATATTCTTTACTGGGCTAGTTGAGCTCACCCTTTTCCTTTTTGTTCCATTTTTCTTCTCAGGAGGCGAGAATGTAGCGAGTACTAGTCGGGGTACGGAATGAAGGTTCTAGGAAGTTGTTTTAGTAGTCCTCACCATTTTTATAAAGTATTGTATCAATAATTGTAATGAGGACTTAGTTGGGTATGTATATTGTCTAGATGACAATATTTGTATTTAAACTCACAGTTTATGGGTTGTATTAATAAAGTTGTAGTTGTTTCTGTATCATGTTATTGACGATTCAGAATGGGTGATGTATACCTATTTTGGGGGCGTCACATAGAATCTTCGATTGCTCAAGTTTAAGACCTTTCTTTCTCAACAGAAATACGTCCTTTGCCTAACTAATTTCAACTACGATTCCACCTGCATGGCATGCAATACTCCACTTTCCGTTGTTCACTTCTTAATTCGCTAAGTCAAAGACTTTAGACGACACATCATATATGATTGTTTATCATTATTTTTATTTAAAAGCAAGTACATGGGCTTTACCCTAAGCCTGAGCACACAAGGCAACCATAGGCATTAATAAGCATACAAGGCATGAGTTTTATAATATTAATCATGTTAATGATGAAGCACATTCTATACAACTTGGTATTCATCATATTAATTAAACTGTTTATGCTAAATTGTAGCATTATCATTACTCCACATGTATAATAATTGACAAAAAATCATATATTCCAGTACTATTCTTTTTCATGGGTTGAGACTTGAGCAGATCCGTATATAATAATTGATGAAAATTCATGAATTTGCTGGTATATATATATATATATATATATATATATATATATATAATTTATTTTGTAAATAAAAAAGAATCACTTATCTTCTTCTATTGAATCGGTGATTTTAAATCGACACATTAAACAAGTGTCTTGTTTCCCACAAAGCGCTTAATGTTAACATCAAATTTTGTACTTTGATTTGAAATCACCAAAACAATGAAGCCAAAATTGTCTTAAACTGGTTGATGGAATAGTTGATTATATCAAACTAACGAAATACATTCACACAAATATAAATAAAGAGATATAAATATGAACACAAGAATTTACGTGAAAATCCAATTGAGAAAAAATCACGGAGAGAGAGAGAGTAATCCACTATAATAATATTGGGAGTACAAGATGTGTATATGGAGGGAGTACAAGTTGATAATATGGAGAGTATATGTTGTGTATTTGTGTTGTATCTCTTGTGTTCTTGTGTCCCCCAAATCCTAGCTTGTAGCCGTATATATAGAAGTTACCTCCATCCGTATCCAACTAGGAGAAGGACTCTTTTGTAGAATCACCTTATAACTACTGAATCCAATTAAAAGTAGGAGTCCTAATTAAACCTCCTTATCCCACCAAATAAGAAAACACAATCCTATTTTAATAAGTACTTTGCACTGTCACAATAAATACATATGGGCCATCACCAGATTCGGACCATTAAATAGACTGAGTTGTACCATGGCTAGACCCAAATAATCACATCCCAACATATATATATATATATATATATATATATATATATATATATATATATGCGATTAATGAATATGCGATTAATGAATGTTGTTACAACATATCTGTATGGATCATTAGATAATGATCATATATACATGAAAATCCCTTAAGAATATAAAATGCCTGAAGCATATAATTCTACATCTCGAAGTATGTATTTTAAGTTACAAAGATCTTTATATGGGTTAAAGCAATCCAAATGCATATTATGGAATAATTGCCTAAATAGATATCTTTTGAAAGAAGGATTTGAGAATAATCCAATTTGTGCATGTATTTTTATCAAAAGATCATAATATGGATTTTTTATTATTACTGTTTTTATTGATGAAAGAACTTGCTCCAGAAGAGTTGACAAAAACAACAAATTTGAGATGAAAGATATTGGTAAGACAAATTTGTGTCTTGGCCTACAAATTGAACTATGCAATTCTTGTTCATCAATCAACATACACAGAAAAAGTCTTGAAGTAACTTTACATGGATACTGTTAATCCTTTGAGTACTTCAATGATAGATTGGTCACTTGATATCAATTAAGATCCGTTTTGATCACAAGAAAATAATGAAGAAATTCTTGGTCCTGAAGTACCATATCTTTGTACAATTGGTTTCTTGGTCCTGAAGTACCTTATCTTTGTACAATTGGTGCTTTGATGTATATTGCAAAATTTCTCATGACCTGATATAACATTTGCAGTTAACTTACAAGCAATATGGATCAAAACCACAGTTAGTTGGATCTGCTGATGCAGAGATTATCATAATTTATAGAGTAAGTTGTGAATGTATTTAGTTGAGATCAGTAATTCAACATATTTGTGTGAACTGTGGATTATCATCAATCATAAATAGTCCAACGATATTATATGATGATAAGGAAACCAAAATGCTTTGATGGTCTGAAGGTGAGGGTGGAAACTCTTCCTTTGAAGAACATGGTTCCTCGAGAACATTTCCAACATCTCGTTGAAAAGATGATGAATTTGAAATATTTTGATTTGCAACTATACCACTGCTTTCATTTCGTGAATTGTTGAGCACATCACCTTGTTTTACTCCTTGTGGTGGCCCGAAACTATTAGCAGGGCAACAATTCCCTGTGACGTCTTGGTCATCGTTGGCTACAGAAGGTATTGTCTCAGAAGACTCCTTAAGAACCATTATTTTCTTCTCCACATTAGCATGAGAAGGGGAGGACTCACTGCCAGTATAATCTGTAACAGCATGAGCACAAGAAGAAATGGATGGGAAAGAAGCAACAGATTTGGCAATACTGGAAGTGAACTCTGTGTATTCAGAGCTTGGAGCATTAGGCATAATTGGCAAGAATGTTGTTTCTGTTTTATGGATGGAAGCATTAGTGATCCTAGGGACCTGATCTGAGGTCGGGACGCTATTTGACCTCCGTGGTTCACCATTGGAATTAGGAAACTGAGTTTTGTCAGTAGCAGGGACAGAGAAGCCAGGTATGGTGGAGATGGACCTGTCAATATTTGATGGTTTATCTGGAAGTGCGACAGTTAATGGAGAGTTCAAAGGAAGTTCAGGCAAAGAGGCCCCTTCATCGGCAAGAAAAGATGTTTCCAAGGCCAAGTGATAGGCTGCAAATACTCCATACTGAACCACATGTTTGATTTTCTTCAACTCATCCCCATTGGCACCTCTGAGTAATATCTAAAACAAAAGGTAAAAAACACCATTTAAAGTATGCTCAACCAAAGCCCAAGGTCAACAAAATAAAGAAGATTATTTATATGCAGTTTTAAAATTATGGTCAACAAGCAGATGAGACGGTTAAAACTCCACTATCTCCACCCACGCACCTCCCACCTCTAAAAGAAAAAGGAGGCAAGAACCATTTGTGTTGATCAAAGCTGGTCTTGTTAGACAAATTCACGCATAATACTATTGAAAATCTATGCAGACTCAATTATCTGCAAAGAATCAGAAGTGCGACTAACCTAAAAATCATGTGGTGTGTATACAAATACACACATTAAATTGTAAGAATTGAACTAGTTGAAATTCACTTTTCTTACTCTGGTTGGTAGTTAGAAACTTACAGTGCAACCTAATGGCTTCGGACATCCTTCAAAATACATCAATGTCTTCACCAACTTTTTCCCACTCTGCCCGGCTGTACCATGTTCTTCTAGAAACTTTTCGACATGGAACATGTCACAGTACCCCAATTTCTGCGATGAGAGATGATCGATTGAAGGGACTATCTGACCTCCTGTGCAGCGAGCTATACGTTCCAAAAGTGGTCTTTTGATATTAAGAACAAGTGATATGTCTTTTTCAAGAAGGTACTCTTGTGCATATCGTGAAACTGATTTCTCCACCAAAAGGACATCAGGATTGTGTGCATCTATCTTTGCAACAGCCATCTTTAGATGATCCATTTCCTAGAGAGATGTAAACCCACAAGAACAAAAAACTGATGAATGAAACTCACGTGCACATCAAGAAGTTAAAGGTTATGTTGCAACTAAGAACACATGTAGGAAAAAAAATGTTCCAACTAAGAATATAATTAAACAGAGAAAAGTTTGTGATATCAACCTGCTGCAGCAGAGTGTCAAAACTAGACAAAAGGTTAGAAACCCGCTGATACTCTAGAGCCCCACCGAGGATCAAAAATCGAGGTTTCTCTATTTTTGAAGTCATGCGTCGATGAGCCACATTTTTCTTACAAACAACTCCTTTCACGACCATACTACAAAGGCAACAAAAACTCCATAAGAAATTTTTTTAAAAGGGACTACGGAAAACAAGTGAAGAATTCAAGTTCCAAAACACAATCCACAGAGAACAGCAACGTACAACGCGATATAAGAATATGGGACTGGTATTATGGCCTGATATTGAAATCAACAAGACATAATAAAAGTGATTCTTCCGCTGCAGAAAATATTATTTAAGATTCTTTAATAATATTCTTTTTTCAAGGGAAACAATAACGGAAGTTATTGTATCAACTACATGTAGAGCCTAAAAGATTTGCTGATACTGGAGGGGAGCTTTTTTTTGGTTGGGGAGGGGGGTATTATTACAACTGTTAGACTTAGAGCCCCTTGACAAAAAGATTTGTAATACCATACAATAGAAAATCCATTAGTGAAAGCATCTACGTAGCAACATTTCTTTTTAACCATATTGAACTAAAAATACCAGGTTCATCAAATTTTTGTATTTTTTTATTAATTAAATATTTCTTGGTTTATTTAAAAACTTTGATCCTTGAAAACCTCAAACATCCATCCAAAAGAACAGAAATCAATACAATATTTCAATCATGCAACTGGTCTACAATCCAAAAGAACTACCCGACCTTTTACCAAATATGTTGCAGCCATCAAAGTTGTGGTTAATTACTGAAAGAACAAGATCAGCAAGTTGAGTGAAAGAAAAAGTATACAATAGTCTGAATAACCTTATCGTAAAAAATGTATAATAATATAATGTATTGCCGCCTTTACCTCTCACAGCGACGCCCAGAAGCTAAACACTTGATCTTTACATACCCTCCTGGATCCATTCCCCCACCTTTGCTCATGTCTGGCTTTAATATTGAGGCAGCCTCCCAGGATAGAGACGTAATAATCTCAAGCCAATTCTCCTTTTCATCTTCCTCACCCATGGGAAGATTCTCAACCTGTAATAACTGAGCTACTAAAGCCCTAAAGTGCCCATCAACCACATTTTTCATGGCCTTTTTGTGCTCCTCATTTGATCTGTCCCTATTCATGGGTTTGAGACTTGAGCAGATCTGTATATAATAATTGACGAAAAACCATGAATTTGTTGGCATATATATATATATATATAATTTATTTTGTAAATAAAAAACAATCACTTATCTTCTTCGGTAAATCGGTGATTTTAAATCGACACTAGAACAAGTGTCTTGTTTCTCACAGACGGCTCCAATGTTAACGTCAAATTTTATACGCCTGACGAAATTACCAAAAAATTACGTTAACGGTTGATGGAATAGTTGATTATATCAAACTAACAAAATACATTCACACAAATATAAATAAAGAGATATAAATATGAACACAAGAATTTACGTGACTATAATAATATTGGGAGTACAAGATGTGTATATGGAGGGAGTACAAGTTGATAATATGAAGAGTATAAGTTGTGTATTTGTGTTGTATTGTGTCTCCCAAATCCTAGCTTGTAGCAGTATATATAGAAGTTAACTACTGAATCTAATTAAGAGTAGGAGTTATAATTAAACCTTCTTATTCCACCAAATAAAAAAACACAATCATATTTTAATAAGTACTCTCTACTGTCACAATAAATACATATGGGCCATCACCATATCCGGACCATTAAATAGATTGAGTTGTACCATGACTAGACCCAAATAATCACATCCCAACATATATATATATATATATATATAATGAAATATATAATAGTAATGTCTAATAAATCTATATATTTATGGCATATTATAAATGAAATGCAGAGATATTATTAATTTATTAAAAAGATTATGCAGAGATATTATTAATAGTAGTATAATATTATATTATATTCTTAAATTTATCATAATAATTTATACCACCAATATAAAACTAAAGACTGAATATATAACGTAAAAAAAAAAAATATATGTTTAAAATTCATAAGATTTGCAAAGAATATTCATTTTGTAAGCATTCAAAATTCCTTCTACTACTAGAATAGAATAGAATAGAAATACTAGAAGTCCATTTATTACTAGTACATTATTTAATGAGACATGTACTCCATAAATAGAAGACACAATGAGAGGCGCAAATCCCGGTGGGGGGGGGGTGGGGTGGGGTGGGGTCTCCCTCCTCAGCTTTCAGCAGTTGGTATGAATTGACGCTCAATCCATCCATCCAAATTGATTGTTTCTCAATTTATTTAAGGTCTTAATTGGGGGCGATCTGAAACACGATGTGATTATTGATGATAATAATAATAATAATAATAATACTTTAATTGTTGTGAGTATTTGGTATTTTTTTCACAATATTTTTCTTTTACATAAATAAATGCCCACGTAGTAACTATTTTAAAACATATTTAATCATTAAGATTAAAAATAAAAAATAATTACTAAAAAGCAGTAATAATAAAATAGACTTGGAATAATAAACAACAAAATAAGTTGTAACGGGACAATGACCTAATTTAAGTAAATTATTTAATAAAATAAAATACGCTGTTTTGTTGCTCGGTCAGATAATACTACACTACACTTGGTTAAAATAAAAAGAGTAAGTATTATTACGAGCAGAGCAGAGCAATGTTTGTTTGTGAAAACTACTACTAATTAGAATCATTTCCCATGCCATGCCATGCCATGTGTAACAACAACAAATACAGCTGGAACACATTGGACGGCCGCATCATTTATTTTTTATTCCATAAATATTTTATTTTATTTGTACCACTTCTAGTTCTAGTCGTCGGCAGTAGTTTCATTTAGGCGGCTTGGACCTCTTCCTCCTACAACGGCTACCAAGTCATTACCATCAACTCACTTCAAGTTACTAATATTTACTTATTTTATACGTAGAGAACACTCTTTCGTCTATCTGTCTGTCCGTATATTAATACTATCGGAGTATATTAAATATAAATAAATTTATTATAAAATTTACTTCCGGATGGATCCGCATCCAGAAAGAAAGGAAGGAACAAGTTCAATTAGAAGAACAGCAGCAGTAGTATTATTATTATTATTATGACCATTCCTCCACATCAATCATATATTTTACTAATACTACTAAATACTAAATAAAAGTAATAAACTTTTACTTGTACGTAGCAGTATATTACTACTCCATTATATATATATATACACACACACACACCCCATTACCACTACCACCAGACAGACAGACAGACACTCGAAACAATAATCAATCACAAAGCTCAAAGCTACAGTACTGAATTTTGATGGATACGATCAAATCCTTCAAGGGATACGGCAAAGTCGACCCTGTTGAGGAACAAGCATTCCGTAAACAAACGCGCAAGCGTCTCATCATCCTCTTACTCTCCGTCCTCCTCCTCCTCGCCATTATCATCGGCGCAGTCGTCGGCATCCTCGTCCACAAGAAAAACAACACCAACCCCTCCTCAACTCCCACCACATCTCCCGCCGCCGCACTCAAAGCAGTCTGCACCCAGACTCCCTTCCCAGATTCATGCTACTCCAGCATCTCCGCCCTCGAATCACCATCCAACACCGCCGCCGATCCGGAAGACCTCTTCAAGCTCTCTCTGCGCGTCCTCATTAATTCCCTCGACGATCTCTCTTCATTGCCCGAAACTTTAATGAAGAAAACCAACGACGCTCGAGTTAAATTCGCGCTGGATGTTTGCCAAGTTGTGTTCGACGATGCTGTCGATAAACTCAACGATTCTCTCTCCTCCATGGCAGTAGCAGACCAAGGACAGAAGATTAATCTATCCCCGGCAAAACTAGACGACCTCAAGACGTGGCTCAGCACCGCCATCACGGATCAGGAAACGTGCTTAGACGCTCTTGACGAATTGAATGCCACGGCCTTGTTGGGGGAGACCAAGAATCATATGAAGAATTCGACTCAGTACGCGAGTAATAGTTTGAGCATTGTTGCCAAGGTCCTTGGGATACTTGCGAATTTTGACGTCCCGATCCACCGAAAGCTGTTGGGGATATTGAGAGGTGGGGATGGGTTTCCGGAATGGGTCGGATCAGGTGACAGGAGGTTGCTGCAGGAGAGCAAGCCGAGGGCGGATGTGACGGTGGCTAAGGATGGGAGTGGGAATTTTAAGACGATAAGGGAGGCGGTGGGGAAGGTCCCGAAGAAGAGTAAGACTAGATTCGTGATATATGTCAAGGAAGGGGAGTATGTGGAGAATAATATACTGGACAAATCCATGTGGAATGTGATGATTTATGGGGACGGCAAAGATAAGACCATTGTTTCCGGCAGCTTGAACTTCATTGATGGAACGCCCACTTTCTCCACCGCCACTTTCGGTAATTTTAATTCATCTCGATCTCTCTCTCTCTCCATATTTGTTCTGTTTTTATCGTGCAAAATTTAGAATATTTGGGAAAAAGATGAATTTAAAGGTAGGTAGGTTGATGATAGGTGGATGTTTATAATGTGAGTTACTACTACTACGTTTTTATATAAAAATGTGTGTCATAATCTTCTTGTCTTGGGTAGAATACATTAATTGTCTTGAGATCAGCTGAAATAGGAGTACGTACACATCTTAATGATAAAATACAGTAGCCACAAATTGATAAACGCTCATCGCCAAGTGCTGCAGTTTCAGTTATTATATATAGTCAGTGAGGTTTATGGTTCCATCATATCATCCATTCCCCACCATGTGGGAAATATATAAGCTCTCTCCCTCTCTCTCTCTCTGCTTTGCTTCGCTGGCCATTCAATTTTGACAATATTCTAACCAAGTGTTAAACATTTGATTTGACTTGACATGTGATTAATTAGTTCACACATATAAATTTAATCCTAATCTTAATTGGTTTTATCTCTAATCTTTTGTCGTCCTGCACATATCACGTCATCAGTATTCTTTCTATTCAATGGGCCCCATTGTGAAATTCTGCCAGTCTCGTAGCAAAACTTTATTATTAATAATATTTTTTTTGGCCATCATCCTAATTAAGATCATAAACTCTCAACAAGGTTATTATTATATTATTCATGAAAATTTAGTTTGTTTAAATTCTTTAGTGTTGACCGTCAGAGTTTCTAATGAAATGATGATATTAATTGGTTGGTTGATTCAATCACACAATTTCAACTGTTTATACTCAAAAACTGATACTCCCAGCTGCTGAGAGTATTAATTTATGTATCTGACTAATATATTTGATCCCCAGCTGCTGTTGGTAAGGGCTTCATTGCAAAAGACATGACATTTAGGAACACAGCTGGGCCAGAAAAGCACCAGGCTGTGGCTTTCCGGTCAGGGTCCGACTTCTCGGTATTCTACAGGTGCTCTTTCAGTGCCTTCCAGGACACCCTTTATTCTCACTCCAACCGTCAGTTCTACCGTGAGTGCGACATCACCGGCACCATCGACTTCATCTTTGGAAACGCGGCAGTCGTCTACCAGAGCTGCAACATCCAGCCTAGACAACCCCTGCCCAACCAATTTGTCACCATCACAGCTCAGGGAAAGAAAGACCCTAATCAGAACACTGGCATTTCTATCCACAAGTGTACCATTTACGCATTGGACAAACTCTCAGTCCCAACATACCTTGGCAGGCCATGGAAAG